>OZ020509.1:77405972-78005972 GCA_963971375.1 Platycheirus rosarum
TCCTTTGCTGTTGTCTTTTCCCTCACATATTCCAATTGGCTATCATTCCAATCTATGTTTTTCGCAATCATTAGCTTCACTTTTTGACAATATCTCTGTTATGTCGCTCTCGATGTATTTACGTAGATTCTTTTCATCTAATAAAATCCCAACACGATACTTCCAATTACTGAAATTCGTGCCATCGAATTGTAGGATCTATACTATTGATGAATGATCAGCCATTCTTCTTTTTTCTTGATTTAATCTTGATCTCACAAATAACGTTTGAAAAAAAAAAATATTTATTTTATAATTCTTTATTTTATTTCGGTTATATCTGGGCCCATAACCTAAGAATGTTTATGGAGATCAATTTGAATTACAGCAAAACAGTTCAAGTATAAAAAGAAGAATATTAATTTTATTATTAATGATATCTCGAAGCTAGTTTCTGAACAACTAACAAATATTTTCAATTAATTTATCAAATACAAAATTCTAAGTTAATATGAAATCAATAAGTTCATATTTATACAGTGAATAGTTCCCAGTAAATTACTTATATAATTTAACAATATCGGGATTACACCATCTTACCCAGCTGATCAATACTGGATGTTCCTGGAGAAGCCGCCCACACTTCTGAATTATTTCTTAATTCTCACCCTGCCAAGTACACAATTAGAATAAATTCTCCATTAGGGAGCATGCTCTTATTCCTAACAGAGTAAACATTTTAAAACCCAAATTCCGATACTAGAAAGCCACCTCTACAGAGGAAAATAAGAAATAACACACAAAATTAATATTAAAAACCCCTCAGCATCCTCGTTTCTACCGCTTATCGCTAACGAAAAACCAATCGTTTACTCTCCCAGATAAAGTAAAACTTACCCGAAGACCATTTCGCTAGCTCTACGTTGCCTCTTGCCTTACAGTAATGTTGCCCTTCCTGAAGTTTTCTGAGTTCAAACCCGGTAAACTCTGCAAGTGGAGACTTAGGGCTCAGCACTAAAGTGGGAGAGTTCCGGTCCCAGTCGATATTATAAGAGACGCCAACGTGGACCCGCCTTAAAGATATTTCAGTCAAAGCTATCCATCCTGAATTCCTTTCTTTATTTTACTTCAGTTTTTAAATATTTTCAAACGAAAATCCTATTAAAACAACCCTGCCTTCTTATGAGCTCTCCCCAAAAAGCTCCACTCGCAACAATTTCGTCTTCGAATTCACAACTTTCACCACTTCCCCTTTACCATTTCCAAATCCTGCGCATTGCTTTCTACGATACCATCCACACTAGCTCCACTTGCTCTACAACTTCCGTATACAAAATGCCAACAGAGCAACAGACCGCATAACACTACACCACCATCATGCCCACTCCACTCTTGTCATCATCCATCGTCAGTGCCCCACATTTCTGACACACTGCCATGCACCATAAACACCTTCCACAATATTTTCGAACGCCACACTGTTTCGACTATTTCAACCCCGCAAGTGCCAATCGGCCAAGAAAACTCCTGACGTGCGGGTGTACCACCAATTTCGCGCGAATTCAAAAATAGCAAAGAAAACACCCTCTCCGCATAAAGTGTACACAAATAGTGTGTCAAAATAAATAGAAAAAAGAAAAGCCCTGCTTCCGGAAAAATTGTTTTTGAAAAACGTGAAATTCGTCTCTCAAAGGAAAGTGAAATATTAAAAAAAAAAAATAAATAATTAAAAAAAAACGGGAGCAAGAAAATGTAACAAAGGCAGCCCATGGTGTGCGAAATATATTGTTCTCTCTCCACCACCCCTGGAAGTGTCCTTCCTTACGCCTTCTTACACAGCCCCCCGCTTGTAATTAGCTCTCCCACTGTGTTCGCTGCAGTGGAGCTGTCGTGAGGTGACGGTTCTCTTCTTGGCCGAAACATTACCGCCGACCGAGTGCGAGACTTTTCCAACGAGTTTTCTGGTTACTTTGTATAGTTTTTTAGTTTTTCTTATTTTTTGAAATTTGCAACGTTACTCGGCAGGGAAAACGGTTTATTGATTTTAGGCACGTCGTCGTGGTCGTGGCAGTGGTTTGGGGGTGTGCTTCGTGCATGCCATGGACTATCGGAATTAGGTCCTGCCTGGCAGCTGTTGCCACCCAATAACTCAAAAAACAAACGTTGCATGAGATGTAAAGGAAGAAAACTTAACGTAATCGGTTAGCTTCCCGCTTCGACATAGAGTCGGGACCTCGAGACACATATGTTCACGTATAGAGTAGGCCATACAGATTTAATTCAAAACGCGTCATGACACCACCGCAACTGGAAGACCAACACGACACCTCAGCAGTAGCAGTAGCAGCAGCAACGGGAAGAAAAGAATTGTGCGATTTGACGAAATGGTTCTAAGCACGGAATGGTCACAAGTTGAGGTTATCGATCTCGTCAATGATGGCAATGGTTTGGGTTTTATATTGGTCGGTGGCCGGAGTACGGGCGTGGTAATAAAAGGGCTGATACCGGGCGGTGTGGCCGAACGGGACGGTCGATTGCAGTGCGGCGATCACGTGCTGCAAATAGGTGAAGTGAATTTGCGTGGTTTTAGTTCCGAGCAAGTAGCAACGGTTCTTCGTCAGACTGGAGCTCAGGTGCGATTGATTGTGGCACGTCCAGTTGAGCCAACGGCCACTGACTACCAATCATTGGCCAGTCATGCTCCAATTATTCCAACTAAGCTCCTCTCCGACCCGGAAGAACTGTCCCGACATTTGTATCAAAATCCGCAATTTGCTATTGCTGGTGCTTCTGCTGCAGCGAATAATTGCACTGGTGCTGCTGCTGCTGGTGCTGCTGGTGCTGCTGATATAACAGCATTGAGTACGGTTGGCGGCTTTAAGATGCCAATACCGGACACTGAGTTGGCCGACTTGCCGTTGCCATTGCCGCCAATACCTACGGATTTGCAGCATAACACACGTGCCTGCCCCAAGCATTTGGATATTGTGCCGTTTGCAGCGCCATCAATGTGCCACAGACAGCAGTTGTCTTCGGGATGCAGCGATACGGATCACAATGAGACGTTGTTTACAACGCCCGGAATAGTGACAGTTATCAGCAATGCTTCACCCATAACACCAATGAGTTTCATCGACTCACCCGAAACGGAGACGTACGAGGTGGAGCTGCGTAAAAACGTCTACGGACTGGGTATCACGGTGGCGGGATATGTCTGCGAAGAAGAGGATCTTTCCGGAATCTTCGTCAAGAGCATCATTGAAGGCAGTGCCGCTGAAATGAGCGGGAAAATTCAAATCAACGATCGCATTGTTGCAGTTGATGGAAAAACCTTGGCTGGTGTAACCAATCACCAGGCTGTGGAACTTCTGCGAAACACCGATATCATTGTGCATTTAACGCTGGAAAGATTCCTGCGAGGTAGAAAGTTCGAACACCTTCAAGTCGCCTTAACCGAACTCAAGAGTGATACTCAGTCGCAGATATCTCTGCCGGCATCACCGTCGATAGCCACACTGTCATGGGTGCCGCCAAAATCCGATGCGGACTCTTTGGCGACAGAGGATTGCCTTTGTGCGCCCGCAATTGATGGCGGTGAAATGATGCCATCACGCGACACTGTCGACTCCAACATGTCACTGGTGTTAGATCGGAGTAGCAGTTGTAGCGGTTCACATGATGAACACGAACTTAGTAACGGTGATGGTGAGGCTAAGGGCAGCCAGCCAGTGCCAGTGATTAGCAATGGTAGTGTGACAACTGTAGCAACAACGCCGACGACCGCCCTCCAAAATAAGCAAATGAACGGCAGCAGTAGCGTAAGTGAGAAAATGAACGGAGGTGTTCAGACGCCGAGTCCCCGTTTGGCACATTCACCGACACAAAAACCGACACTCCAATCCGCACAGAACACACCCACGCCCACTCCTACCGTCGAAAGCGTGGACTCGCTGCAGATTGCCGCCTGGAAAAGTGAGTGTCCTGAGAGCGAAATAATAGTTGCCGAAATAAATAAACTTTCAGGTCTAGGAATCAGCCTCGAGGGGACTGTCGACGTAGAGGGCGGCATCGAAAAAAGACCACATCACTACATTCGATCGATTTTGGAGGACGGCCCTGTGGGGAAACAAGGCATTCTGCGGCCGGGCGATGAACTCCTGCAAGTCAACGAACACAAGTTGCAGGGCTTGAAACACATAGAAGTGGTAAAGATCTTAAAAGAGTTGCCAACGCAAGTGCGACTGATATGCGCCCGAGGACCGTCAGCGCCATCTGTGATCAATACCTCTCAGAATCCGGAAGCATTCGAGACAAGAAGCCTTCTGCCGGGTGGACATCAATCACTGCAAAACCTCCTAACAAAGGCGCAGTCAGAGAGTTCACTTTACACCTCGAGCACGGCAACCCTGACGGATCAGCAACGCTCCAAATCAGTTGAAAACGTATCGGGACTGGCACTTTGGAGTACAGACGTTACGTATATAGACATCGAAAAGACTGAACGCGGTTTTGGTTTCTCAGTTCTAGACTATCAGGACCCCTTGGATGCTGAGGGTACGGTGATTGTTATACGTGGTCTTATACCAGGCGGATCGGCAGAAGCTACCAACGAAATATTTCCCGGTGATCGTCTGGTTAGTGTTGCCGATGCAAGCTTGCATGGATTGTCACTTGATGAAGCTGTCACAATACTCAAGGGAATGCCCAACGGAATTACACGAATTGGAATATGCCGGCCATTGTCAACTTCGGATAGCAATATTGCCTCACCAGGCGATGAGTCGCCAAGCACGTAGTCTTTAATGGAATATGCTTCTTTTCAATGTGAGTACAAAGATTTGTTGTTTTGTTTTTTTTTTTCTTTTTATATTAATAAATACTTTTAAACATTAGTAATGCTTTTTGGATATTTAAGTAGGCTCTTACTTTACAATTCGTCTAATTAGGAATAGTGAATTATTGAAGTAACAATAATAGCCTTCCATACTAATTTTCTGATATAATTGTTACATCTTCAAACTGCAACAAGCTTTAAAAAACTTTTTTTAATTTTGACTAAGCTCAAAGTATTTCATTGCATTAAGAACCTAGTCCAGCCATAAATTCTGTTACAATAAAAAAAAGAGCGCAATAAAAAATCTAGTACATTTTATACCCTAAAATTATTTTTTTTAAGTTAGTTCACAATATACATATGTAAGTTTATAGAAACGAAAAGTTTTATTCAAAACGGCCGCCTTAATGCAGGCTTTCAAACGTTGTGGCATTTGGTCAATAGCGGCACGTACTGTTTTGATAGGTGTTGATAACGCTGCTGTTATTAAAGCAGCTTTTAGGCTGTCCAAATTTCGATGAGGAGTCTTACAAGCCATATTCTCCAGTTTAGACCACAAATTGTAATCAAGTGGATTCAAATCTGGACTTCCTGAAGGCCAATCTGCAGTTTCAATAAAATCCGGAATATTTGTCCTAAGCAACTCTTGTGTGGTTTTGGAAGACCCATCTTTCCCCGTTAAAGAGAGTGTTTGTTAGTGTCTTAACGGAGAGGAATGCAGCGAATTCTTTTACGCACAGCTTTTACCTTCGCACTCGTTCGAGCGACCACTTCTTGGTCTGTCCTCTACTTCAGAAAGTTCATTGAAACGAATTATACTCAATACACAAACATTCTAGATATACAGAAGTTTTCCCAATTCAATATTGTGATAATATACACCTACGCCTATGTTTTGAAAAAAAGCTCGCTCATAAGCCCTGTACTGAAAATGTTTATTGAACAACTATAATTGCACTTCATTGACTTTTTGTAATAAATACCAGACTAAATGAAAGCTAACATCGGATTTAAGACTTTTTCTTACATCCTGAAGTTATTTCTAAACGCAATTCTTAAACTATATTTTAATACATAGGTACTCAATCACTCCGCTACACCTATTGATGAAAGGAAATTATGTAAGTCCCCAATTACACGATGTCTTGTGAACCTTGTCTCTTTTTCAGTTTTCCTTTTCAACTTTTTATCCCGATACGAAAGCAATTACACAGTTGAATTAAGAGCAATGTCTCACATTTGACAGTTCTTCTTTCTGCTTCCAATGCTGCTGTGATGCATATCGTTGTCGGAGAAGCACAATTCTGTCATTTTGCCACGACAATTTTCTCGTGGTACGGAATAATTCAATATTTCATTTTCTTTGAATCTACTTTTCTAAGACGAAATTCATATACATACAATGCACAAATTATTTTTTCCCACTTTCTTACATCTGAAAATCAAAATCGGTAAATTTAAGAATTTTGAATTGAACTTAAAAACGAAATTGTGCCTACATTGCCACTGTTTGAGAATTTTCCGACTTTTCTTTTTTAAATCTTTGCATAGCAAACCCGCACACTGAAGCATCCAATTTAGTCCAGTTTTAAGCCTCCGAAGAAAGGACTTCAAAAGAAAGAAAGAAAGCACTGTATACCTATATGTAAAATATAGATATATATATAGATATATTATGTTATTATGCTTTTAAAATCCGGTTTTTTTAAATCCTGGTTTTTAAATTTCCGTTGTTATAACCTAGCTTTTCGAATCAACAAAAGGTGTTTTATTAAAATCGCGCGATTTTTAAAACAAAACACTTTTTGTTGATTCGAAAAGCGGGATTGAATATAATTCTGCGGCCCAGTGCACGGGATGGTGGATGACATAATGTCTAAAAGACATAATATTCATGGGCGTCAAGTCGTAAGAAAAGAGAACAAAAAACAAACAAACATTTAAGATTTAACCAAGGCATTTTTATTAATTAACGAAAACAATAAAGAAACAAATAAAGAATATAAAACATAACAAAGGAGCAGGTACTAAAAACGAACATAATAACCAAATAACAAGAAACTATCTCTACTCTACACTATATTTTATATTTTGAGCTATACGGCAAAGGAAATCCGTTTTATTTATTGCTTTTCTATTTTTCATATTTTTTGATATTGCTCTTGATTTCAAAACAGTTTCTTGAAAAATTTTTGTTCTCTATTTTGATTTTTTCTATTTGAGGATTAACAACAAAATTAGCTTTGCTTAAATTTTCGATGAGTTTATATAAACCTGCACTTTTGTGTACAATACCTATTTTGAGTTTTATTTATCTATACTTTGCAGACACGGGATTGTTTTTAAGCGGCATTGTGGAAAGCGGGATTTTCAAAAAACAGTATTTTCAAAACGGGATTATAAACATTTTTTTCGGGATTTTGAAATACGGGCTCCCGTTACGCTCCCCTTACAACAAAAACATAATTTAAAATTTTTTTGTCTGTCTGTTTGTTCGGGCTACTATCGGGAACAGCTGTACCGATTTTGACGAGACTTTTATTGGTAGATAGCTGATGTTATAGGAAGTAACTTAGGCTATTTGAATTACCAACTCGTGGTTTTGTGTGGACCGATTTTAATGGGACTTTCAAAAGCAGATATATTGTAAGAAGTAACTAAGGCTATTTTAATTACTAGGTAGTGCTGAAAATTGTTATTCAGGGTTCAATTTTGACGGGGCTGATGTTGTAAGGAGTAACTAAAGCTATTTTATGTACATATTTTCATAGTAACATTTATTTAAAGTAAACGTCTGCAAATAAATAAATTCAAATAGTCAGGTCTAATGTGCCATCAAAATAATTACTTGTTTTGCTTCTTATACACCTCCAAATTAAAAATACAATATAAATGGTGCCTAAGATAACTAAATAATAGTTAGTTAATATTAAATGAGTTTTACTTCAAAATTTCTTCTTTTTGGAAGGGGTTGTGGTCACATTTTCATTCACAAGATTTTTACTAATTAAATTTAAAGCTGTGACATTAATTTTTGATATGATTTTTAGTTTTTTAGTGCAGAACACGTTGGAACTTGTAATCGATTTCTTAATTTAGTTTTTATTATATTTTGACATGAAAAACTCTTTCAAAGTTTGCTGAAAAATGAGAGATACAGAATGCACCCTGAATAACTCGATGAATATTTTTAAACATAAATTCATTACCTTCATTCTTTTAAAACCCCAATTTTTGCCCAAAAATGTCGATACATATACATTTCTCAGTTTCTTAATATATTCGCAGTAAGCTAGAGCTACATGTTTATTCTTTGTTTATAGTTTCAATGTTTTTGTGTTGGTTAGGAAAAAGCTTTTAAACAAACTGAAGGACAAAGTTAACTTGACCATCCAAATACTTCATTTTCAGAGAAATTTTGAGATGCGTTTAAGAAAACGTCATCGAAATCCAATCTTCTTCTAATGTCTTGCAGAAATGTTAGAGTCATTTGGGGTAAGTGCGCGCATTTTTCACTTTGAGCTCAAATTGTGAAAATGTTATAAAAGATATCAACTTAAATTTTTTGCATTTGAGAAATCTATATTTTAAAATCAAAAAATTGACAAAAAAGTTAAGTTTGATAAAAATATTTTATATGATTTTGCTAAAAAAAATAAATCAAGTCAAAGTGCGCACTCTTGCCCCGAAGTCAGGGTAAGATCGATGATTTTGCTAAAAAAAATAAATCAAGTCAAAGTGCGCACTCTTGTCCCGAAGTCAGGGTAAGATCGCGTAAGATCTCTGGTAAGAGCGCACCAAATTTTCATAGGAATCTTAGTAGTTTTTAAGGCAATTAAATCTTTAAATTATAATGTTATACTTATTTAAACAGACAGCATTAATTATTGCCACAACCTTTCTTCTAAACTCAAAACAAAAAACTTAAAAAAGACAACTTAATTAAATTAAAACAAGAAATAACAACTAATATTTTATTACTTCTCAACGTAAATTTAATTCATAAAACAAAACAAAAATGTTACGTAACAAAAAGTATATCTAAAATAAGAAAATATTTTTTTTATAGATAATATATATATATAAAATATAAAATATATATATATAATATATAAGATATAAAATAAATTATATCTACAATTTTTTTTCAATTTGTAAGTAAGATTTTTAGCCTTATTAATTTGCTGTTGGGTTACCAAAATTCTATCTGTTTTTCTTTAAAATGTGCGACCCATTTTCTAAAAATTACTTCTGCATTCAAGTTTTTTGTCCTGTAAATAGATGAAAAAAAAACAGTTGAAAAAAATGAAAAATTCAATAGGGTGTAAGATCGCGGACTGCACGCTCTTACCCACAAAAACACTGCGCGATTTTACCCACAAAGCTCCTTTTTTATTTTATGAAATTTAAAAGAAAATAACACAAAATCTACAAAATGTTTAGCTTAATTGAAACACAAATATTCACTTATTACAAATATATGTTACTTACGATATAAAGTGCTGCCACGACCGTGCCATACACTTTTCTGTCAAAATTTTTTTTTTTTGGTTTGACACATTTTTTTTCAACACATATTTCTCTTAAATGCAATTGCGCACACACTCGCGGAGGACTTCTCTTTGTGATGCCTGAAAAGGCACTTATTTTCGTTTCTGATTTTTTTTACACAGCCAAGGAAATTAGCAGTACGCGCTCTTACCCACTGCACGTTCTTACCCCAAATGACTCAAAATATATAAAATATTTGAGACTGATTTTTGAAGTTCTGTATATCTTTGGGCCTTGGGTATGTTTGTATCGCAGATTTTTTAGTAAAGATCTGAAGATAAGAGACAATTTACTAAAGAAAAAAAACAATTTTGTACAAACAATTCAACATTTTAATGAAAATATCAAAGATGTACATATTTACATACTGAGAAAATAAAATTGTACTGAATTCAGTACAATATTAAGCCTTTTTCCAACTGTGGTTGATATGGATCATAGAGTAACTATACTATAAAGAGGGAAATCTACTGCCTTCATTTGACAAGGCCTACAAGCTGGTCAAATAAGTATTGGTGTAGAACTGTCAAAAAATTGACGCCGATTGAGAATGTGGTAGTGCTGAAGTGTCAAAAAATTGACACCGATTGAGAGTGTAGTAGTGCTGAACTGTCAAATAATTGACGCCGATTGAGAGTGTAGTAGTCAAATAATTGACCTCTTCTTTTCAGTTCCCTTTTGTTTCTCACCACGAAATTGGGCGTGTTGGAAGATACTGTTAATAAAAAGCGCCATCCCGAAATTTGACGTCATCAGTGACTCAAACTGACTAAATTAAATTACCATGTTTGGAAAGAATCCGAAGTGTTAGTGGACTTCAAATGTATATTAAATCAATCAAATAAGACATTGGACCAAACCTGCATCAATTAAAACTTACTTTCCCGTTTTTTTTTTCTAATACGGAAATTAATTTTGTCAACAAGGTTCACTGATGACGTAAAAATACGAAAGTCGCTATCTTGTTTTCTTGTACCATGAGGAGCCACTAGCAAGTTACTCGAATGCAAGTTGTTATACTTTATTATTATTTTTCCCTGCCTTTTACAGATTATGTGCTTGAAAACTCTATATAAACGTTTAAAACTGGTTAAATAATATTCAAGAGTTTCAACCATTTTACCTGATTCCTAAACTGATGATAGTGTATTCTATTATATTATAATAGGCGTTTACACAGGAGTAGAAGACTAGTCAAACATAGCGCAATCTGACGCCGCGTTGTAATATACAGTATAACAAACATATCCCAAGTCACATAGAGCACGTTTTCAACGCCGCGTCAAGTTCCACACTGCGTCAAAACGTCGCGTTGTGATAATTTACAAATTGTTTTTTTAAGTCTTCGTTAAACAGAATGCATTTTTAACGAGGCGTAGAGATTATTAGGATAGTATGATTTTTTTTAGATAGTCTAGGGTTTGTAAGTTTTTAAAAAATAAAAAAATATTTCTTAATACCGTTTGTGAAGACTTTGTTTTGTGTTGCTTTTATAAGAATTTGTTTGGGGGAAACAAGCTTGATCCTGAAGAGTCCGGTGAAGTTGTATAAGTTCAATATAAATGTTTATTAAAAAAAATAAGCCACAGCTTTACAAGGAGATTATTAATTCTATTGATACATGAAGTCTTCTTCTGCGACATTTTTCTGGAACAAGTTTATTCAGAAGGATAGTTATTAGCTTTGGTTCCCATTCATTTATTAAGTACGGCGCCGTTAGAACTTCTTCTAGCGGATACATCTGAAAAGATTAAAATGAAAAAGAACGATAGTGGTGTCTGGGTATAACTGCAAACCTGCATAGAAGCAACCACACTGGTCACCAAGTTCTCTGGCAAATCCTTGTCCTTGAATCTAAAGTGCATTTGATTGATGTCACAACATTCGTCAAAAATCCATTTCTGAAGACCTTCTTCCCTCAGCATTCGAAAATACTAATAATAAATTTTATTTAAAAAAAAAAAATGTTTGCAATAATTTTTTGTCAACAATTCACTGACAGTTGTTGTCAACAAGAACAAAATGAAATGTCAAAATTAACAAAACTCACCACATCGTTTTTTCTTTGTTTTTTAATGCCGACAATGAAAGATGTACAAAAGAGAACACGAAACACAATGAATGATATACCAAAGCAACAACGAAAATTGAGGGTTTTGAGGCGTGGAACGTACGAAAGTTTTTCCTCTATATAATATATTTACTCTATGATATGGATATGGAAGTGACGCGCTTTCTCTTTGATTCCATCGTTCGTATGTTTTTGTTCGCTCGTTGTGTTGTTATAAAATCATAGGGTGATGTGTACGAGTTTGACCCAATTTGAGAAAAAATAGGCACTACTCGGTGGCACATATTTGTTCTTATATGCCAATTACAATACAGCTCAGTTTCCTGTGAAATATAAGAGCTACATAAAAAAATACCTTAACTACGTATATTTTTCTTTAATTTATCATCCCTGCATGAGATCGCTACATAGATATGTTCCGAAGTTCCTTCTTAGGCCAATTGCGTGGTTAATCAACTAATTAAAAATGATTAAATGATTCGATGAACGTAAATATATAATGGCAAGAAATGGCCGGTTTAATCTATGTTTTGGCATTATTGGGTACAAAATAACCTCAACAATTGTGTCGTTAAATTTGACAATAATTTATTCACTGTGATTAAATTGATTAAGAAACCTAGATGCACGAGTTTTTTTTTTACATTTATAAATACGTTTTTTTCTATTTCAAGATCATTATTGCCTTCACAAAGCTGACTACCAAACAAATATCTAAGGAGTCATTCATATCTCATCAATCTACTTTAATGGCATGTCGACCATTATGACAAAAAAGAATTTAAGTTCAATAACCAAGCTCCCACGCAATCCAGCTTATTCATCCTTATCGTCTTACCCAGAATATCCTTAAGTAATTCAAAGATAAAGTAATTGCAAGAGAATAATCCTACCTAATGATAGTGACTCTTCGATGTTTAACCTGCAGACATCAGTCACATGTTGACTGACGAATCGGGTGTGTCCCTGATCCGACTTACTATATCTAAGATGGTCTATTAATTAGATAGGTAATTAAAGTTCACCTGACAAGAACACACACAAGTCAAAAACCCACCCTAATCACATGTCAAGCTTTGTGATGAAATGTCAGTTCAGTATCTTGTGTACGAAATGTCCGGTTGAGGACACACAACAATAGAATGAAACAAATAGTCTGTTTCTTTGTCCACTGTATTATGAAACATTATTGCCCAAGATATTGCGACCTATTTTGTCCTCCTCCAACTTCTCATCCCCCCTGTGCGACCTTGTCTATTACCGCCTGTCAACATCATCACTGTTGTGTTGCCAGAATCAGTATGTTCGTGCCAGCAGAATATAAGAGAGCTCCGTATCACGAGGATTCAACGGTGGTTGATAAATTTCCGTTAAAACCCCAATGCCTCCCTTCAATCACCTCGCTACCACCCAAATTTTGTGGAGGATAATGCACGTTTCTTATGTGCCTCTTCCGTGTTCCTTATCTTTCCTGTGCCGTTCTTTTCAGTACGGAATTCAGGTTAGTTTGCGGCCGTGAAATATGATTTTTTGGTACATTTAGCCCAACATATAGCGGAAAAGAGATTGGCCAAATAGGTATGTGGGGGGGATGGTGGAAGCGAAAAATGCTTTTCCCAGCTCTGGCTTTATATACATATGTATACCCTAAAAACAACCGAATGGTGGGATCAGCAGGAGCCACCACCGACCGGAGGTAATGGCATTGTTCCTAAGGACATAAAAATGTCACTGCCAAAACAACAACACCCCCTAGAAGCGCATGGAGGAGCATGGTTGGAATCGATAGTCATGTAATCGATTTAAGTGCACAGTAACTTTTGGTTACATTGGAGCAGACACGCTTGTTATTTTTTCTCTTCTTATATTGCGTTGGTTTATGGACGTTCGATTTCCTCGTGCAGAAGGATGAGGATGTGAATGGGGAAATAGGATTTTCTATATATTTTTGAAAGTAGATTCAATTTAATGGAGCAAGCTCAGGACACAATTTAATGGAAGGATGTTGTTAGGGTATGTGGACTTTGTGTCCAATTTATGAAAGACTTTGGAAGCATATTTTGAAACTATTTTTCGGGGAGACGATATAAGTGTATGTGTGATGGACTCCTGCAATGTTGTGCTGTGAATTGTAAAATGCAATTTTGATTTTGAAAGGACTGATGGCTCTCTATCAAGAGATCAAGGACAAAATTGGGACTTTAAATCCAAATGGAAAGTTGAAAAGTAGCTGATGCAGTTTATATTGTGTTTTCAATTGTATTGCACAAGAGGGTGAAAAAAAGGTATCAAGGAAGATTTTAACATTTATGCAAACGGTTTTTTATGTCATTCTGATGTTGACATCATTTGTAACGTAAACAGAAACATTTGTTATGGATTGTTGTTAATGTTCTATTGCCAAAGTGAAAAAGTGGCCTTTTAAATGACTACATTATAATTTCTTCAAGATGTAGAGTATTTTTTTTATAATTAACGCGCGAACAAGGGACTATTTGCTTCCCTTTTAATGTAGAACACACTACGTGGGCATTAGGAAGATAGGGAGGGGAGAGATAGGAGGTGTCGATTAACATTGGTTTTGAATGCTTGCAGATCAAAATGGCAAGGAAAATCTCGCCGGGTAAACTGTTTCAAATTCGTGTTGTTCTGCTAAAAAAAAAGAATCCCTATATTTCACGGTACGTCCGAAATTGGGCTCAAGGGTGAACTGATGGGCATTCCTTGCGAGACGAGTATTAGGGGAGAAACTTTTAAGGGGAGGAATGCAGCTGGCTACTTCGAGTCAACATTTTTTTATAAAAGAAACGATAAAATAAGTAAAGACATAAAAGATTGCGTCGGTGTTCGAGAGGGCAGCGGCAGTTATATTTCCTATCAATCTTAACGCTCGATTTTGTATTATATCAAGCAGGTGAAGCGATGTTTGCGAAGCACCTGCCCACGCCCAGGGGTGGGAGTTATACTCGAGTTTAGGGCGTATAAACGTTTTATAAATTGTAGCCAGATCAGATGGGGAAAAGTACTTCTTACACCGATACAGAAAACATAAGCACTTAGTAGCATTTTAAGCGATCTGAAATATATGGTCGTTCCAACGGAGGTCGTCGTTGACACACATACCGAGTACTGAGAGCTTATCGGTTTCTTCGACGTAAGTGCCATTCATGGACAATGGGGGTATATTTATCTTTAACGACAGAAGACAGCATTGAGTTTTGGAAGCATTAAACTCCACACGATTCCTATTACCCCATTTGACAATGCTGTATAAATCGGAGTTTAATGAGCTTGACATACGGTACCGTTGCAATTGTACGTCCGAAGGCAAATTACGTGAATTATCGAACGAATATGAAAAGCTGAGGGTAGATTCGTCAGCAAAACAGTTAAGTGGATTAGAAGTAACAGACAGAAGATCATTTATAAAAATGAGGAAAAGAGTCGGAGACAGAACAGAGCTCTGGGGCACACCAGCATATATTTTGTGAGAATCAGACTTGAATCCGTCCAATACAACTTGTATTGAATGGTCCAGGAGATAGCTTCTAATCCAACGAACAAGAGTATCATCGATCCCAAAAGCACGCATTTTCGATAAGAGAGCTTCATGCCAAGCGGAAAAAAATATGTCCCATGGAAAAATGTACATTCTCAAGTACAGGAGGGGCAACGTTGCTGTAGGGCAGCGTGGAGCTGACAGCGAAATGGGTGGCGAGCAAGTTGCCTTCTTTATAGGTTTACTCTGGTTTGTTATTGTCAATGAGCATTGGAACTTGGATTGGAACAGAAGATGTTAAAGAGTTTTGATTATTTTTTTTTACATGACCAAACATTTTTACTGTCCTTGGGACATTGCCGTAATTTTTACTTGCGATTATAGGTACTATAATGCAAGTTATGCATTCGTGCAGACTAAAAATTTTGAGATAACAATCAAGCATGACATTATGATGATAGAGAAACATATTTAAGTTACTGGCGAAATTCTGTCCGTCTGTCTATCTGTCTGTCTGTACGGATGTATTTTGGACTGCAGCCTAAACGGTTGGGCCAATCGTCTTCAAATTTTGAACTTAAGGTTATTTTGACATTCCACAGAGGATTTTTTCAATTTTTTTTTTAGCTCAAAAGGCTCCAAGAATTTTTATGAAAAAAAGCAGTGTACAAAAATTTAATATGGTGGGCTAAAAACGGTACCTCCCATAGGACAAGTTTTTTCGACTTTCTCGAAAACTGGTCATCCGATTACAATAAAAATTGATATTCAAGAAGATGTAGGTAGCTTAAGTAATTTTGCATTAATTTTTGTTCGAAAACTTTTGTTTTGTATTTGTAATATTTTTTTTAATTTTTTTTTTTTGAAAAATCAATATTTTGAAAAAAGAGGCAATGAATTTTTTTTTTTATTTAGTTTTTAAATGTACGTGATTTTTGTGCTTAAGTTTGTATTCTTGAATTATTTTTTTTAATTTAAAAAAAAAAATGTTGTTAAGAAAAAAACGTTTTATTTAAAAACGGCTCCTACAATATTGAACAAAATTCACATTTTTTTACATTTTCTAAAGAAATAAAACGGCGTTTAAATTATTTCACCCAATACAATTTAACGTACTTTATGCAAACAATCAAAGGTCACAAAAAACGAATACCTAAATGCTTTGATGTTTACTTTAATTTTCTTTAATTTTATTCTACAATGTGACCGCAAGTTTGTGCGATCTAGTCGTGCACTATTTTTTTTTAATACTCGAGACAACAATGCGCAAATAATTTTTTTTACTTTTATTTTCAACTTCAAATTTGTATGACAAAACCGCTCAAAATAATTTTTTTTTTAATTATTCAATTGAAATACATTATATGCATTATATATAATTTATATATATATAAATTAAGGAAATTCATTGTTTATTCTTAAATATTATAAACAAAATGTGTTTAATCTGAATCGAAAGGTCGTCTTCATCTTCTTCTTCTTCGACATCGTCCATACCATACTTCTGTTGTTATTGTTTTCTATAGAGGCATAGAAAGTTCGCTTGCGAAATCCAATCCAATCCTTTCGGAATTTAGGCCCATCAGTCTCTTATCATTTCTGTCGAAAACATTTGAAAATATATTGGCAAGAAGACTTAGATAGGTTCAATGAACCACCAAAATGGCAAACAGGGTTTCGAAAAAAGCATAGCTGTAAATCAACAGTTGTCTAAGTAACTTTGTGATAATATAAGCGTTATGGTGGTGCTTATAAATTATTGCATCTAGTTTCTACTTTAACAAAATTCCGCCTATTTTGTATTTCTTTTTTTCTTCTTGTACTTTTTTCATGTTCGCCCGATGCTTGCGATCGATTTTGGTTGAAAGAACCGCAGTATCGCAGCGTGCGTCACTTTTCTTATCAGAATTATTAGGATGAGTCTTATCAGCATTATCAGCATGAGTATTATCAGCATGAATCATGTTATTTCGTATGTGTAGCCTGTCATCGATTTGACGTTATCACGTCAAAAAAGTTTCTTTTAATTATTCGATTTCTGAACACATTCTGTGTCGAGTATTTACTTTTAGGGACCTAGGTGATTACCTTAGTGCTAATCTTAAGTTTGCGAAACACATAAATTTAATTAAAAAAAAATCAGTTAGAATGAATACACAATGGCTTTTATAAGAAATCACCCGAGGCGCTTGACGGTCTCTAATATCGAGGAAACAACCTACTGAGAAGCCCCTTCACTTCATTCTTCACTTCACTTCATTCGTTCTTTATCAATATATACATGTAGCATGAAAGTAAAAAATATTTCAAAAATCCTCTTGAGAATTAAAAATATTTGAAAAGATTCTCAGCTGGACTTCAGTCATTAATTACAATGTAGGTATTCATCCATGTCAATTTTTAGGATCAATATGTTTCTTTTGTTTTAATGATAACGTATAATTCCAAACAAGAACATCAATTTTGCTCGATTAAATGCTATTAGAATGTATTTTGAAAAGTTTTTCTTACAAGCAACACCCCCAAAGCACTAACTCCAAAAATCCGGCACATTAACTCCACACTTTAACGTAATATCATACATTTTCAGTTCAGCACCATCCGATGGAAAACTTCTTCCTTCCCACAAAAAAAAAAAAAAAAATAAAACGATCTGTTCGCCTCACTAAACGACAAAACAAAAAACAAAACAGCCATGAACCATCTTATAAAAAAGTCATTTAATTTGAGGCACTCATGCTGCCATTTTGGAAGGCCCGCAGTTCCTCCGCTCGTCTGTACGAAAAACATTTTCTCTCACATAAATACCCAAACGAAATAGCTTAACTATCTTCGATTCCAAACTCGCTTTATGGCCATCAACGAAGGGCGGCAGAAGCCTTCAATCGATCCTGTGCAAACATTGAATCCCTATACACCAACGTAACATATGCGCATACATTAGGGCTGTCCTATCGTCTTTTTAAATAAAAAGGATTTTCAAATCGGAAAGCAACCCCAGGAGGAAACCGCCATGCTTCCCTTTACCCATCGGAGTGTATCTTCTATACGTTTTGAAACTCAAATCCGGTAAATAGGTAGATAGATACACGCAAGGAACATTTTTTATAAACCCAAACCAAATATAGTCCTTGCCATTTTGCCATCACCCACCATGGGAATCTTGGAAGCAATATGCCCGGAGCAGGGGGAAGCAATAAAATTTTATTTCTCTCAACTAAGCCACACACGGCTGCAACAACTTCCCAAAGCGTTTTTGACGCTGTTTGCGGTGTTTCGCTTCTCGTTTCTTTTTTTCTTGTTGCCCCTTTGGAATATGTAATGTGTTTTGTTTAACATTGTTTCGGATACGTGTGTGCCCTTTTCCTGCCTCATGGTTGTATCACTTTTGGGGGCGTGTAGGGTATCAATGGAATATGATTATCGTTTAATCAGAGAAGCTATAAACTCAACAGTTTAATTTTTCTGATCGGCTAATTATTTTAAAGGGATGATGCCGATGATAAATGACTGCAGCAACTGATTCGTAGAAACACACCCAGAAGGTGTCTGATGCAAAATAACAAAAGTTCGTGCATGGTGCGTCCTTTATCAAGAGTGAAGTATCAAAGGATTCTTCGAAACAACTTTTAAAATTATGAAAGACAACGACGCGACGATAACCTGTTCTTTAAAGCAATTCATTTGACCAGGATAAGTTATGAAAAGAAGTTAATAAGTCCTGAGTGTAGGATGGTGAAAACCTTAATATAAGTTGTATAGAATAAATAAATGTATGATACAACGTCTTAAATTATTCATTTACACAGGCACTTGTGGAAAGCAGTTTCACCAAATTACTTATGGCCTTATCCAGAAATTCTTTTGCATATGGTTTTAGAATTTTTTTATTTCAGGCTTTCGAAAGCTCGACGCGTTATTGAAAACACTTTTTCATTAATTCTATTGTCAACACATAAGTGCTTTCAATAAGCGACTATTTGTTGCTATTTCAATGTGAGCTTTTGAAAAGCTGGCTCTGTTTGTTTACTTTGCATTGAAGTCGGATGTAAGAGGACATAATGTTTCATCAAAAGTAAACACCTCGAGATCATTAGTAGCAATACCTGGAAATTCTGTTAGGGGTTAAATGTAATGACGAACCTTCAGAAAATCTCTCATTTATCATTTCAGTTTTCACCAAAGACTTTTCATTTTATTACTTAATGAACTCACATTGTGCCATTCCTGATCTCATTGTGATTGATAAATCGCTGTCATAGTGTGTACTAAAAAATACTAAACGATGGATGCTGTAGCTTTTTTCAGATTTATTTCTTATTTATAAAAGTAAAGAAAATAGTATAATTAAGCAAATAATTAAAAAAAATCGGAAGCTGCCGTAAAATGTTTGCATTCGCTATACATTGTTGCTTGATCCAAACTTTTCATTTTCATTTTCAGTTTTTCACAGATCGATAAACGTGTTTAGAATGAAGATGTAATAAAATGTATCACTTCAGAGTTTCACAGACAGGCAATAAACCCTCTCGCTAGATGTTGGCTTCGCGTATAAGAGTTCCTTAACGCCCTTCATTTCATTTACAGGCTTCAAACTTTGTATTGTACCCTGCCTGCATTTTTGTCGTGATAACGTAATATTAGTCGATGACAGGCTACACATACGAAATAACATGACTCATGCTGATAAAACTCATGCTACTAATGCTGATAAGAAAAGTGACGCACGGTGCGACACTGTGGTTCTTTCAACCAAAATCAATCGCAAGCATCAGGCGAACATGAAAAAGAATAGGCGCTAATTCCCAAAATAATTCCACTCAAATTAAAAAAGTACAAGAAGAGTAAAAGAAATATAAAATAGGCGGAGTTTTGTTAAAGTAGTAGTAGTAGTGCTTTTGGTTAGCACAATGGACATAAACAAGCTTCTGGGTATAATTCTCTAACTTTGGCAGCACAACCGTTGAATTTGTCGCTCTTTGACCTCGCCCCATCATACCCTAAGCATGTAATGTGATAATCTGTCTAACAGTAATATATGTATTATTGACACTTACCTTGCTCTCTCATATGAGGCAAATTTATTCCTATATCCTTCAACGTGATTAGCAAAGTACTTGTAAGCCCTTTTTCTTTAACCAATATATTTGTGCCTTGATGATTTCCTTTTCCGACGGACTTTAATCCAAAGGTGATGCAGTATCTGCAGTAAGCGCCATCTTTGGCTGCAGAATAAACCAACCACACAATTGATCGTAAATTTTAAATTTCTTTTTCCAGATATCCAGAAATCGGCTTCACCGATTTTGACCAGAATTTCACTGGCAGATTGCTGATGTTCTAGGAAGTAATGTAGGCTATTTAAATTACCTACTAGAGGGCGCTGGGGTGTTTGTTTTTGATAATTCTTATTTATGGACCGATTTCGACGTTATAAGTGGATTTTAAGGCGCGCCACCTGCAGTGGGTTGGTGATTCTATAAATAATCAAAATGGAAAATTAATTTACGTGTGGTTTTTCAGTGATCACTTATTAAATCTGGACTTAATATCTCCTTTTAGTCCCACATTCCCTAGATAATTTTCAATCTTAGAGATTATTTTCTGGTCTCGTCTTCCATGGTGTATGCTCAGCCTGCTATCTGTCCGATCACTTCGGAATTTCACTGGAATTCGACTTGTCACCTATTTTGCAGCCACCAGAAACATACGTGAGTTTTAAAGATATGAATTGGGAATTATTTCGGATCGGATTACATATCTCTCAAATTAATATCCCATTTGAAAGAAATTTATCTAAATAGACTCTTTAATATTTAAAATAAATTCAGAAATCATTAGACACATGGACGCCAAAATGTATATTAAAAAATTCAGTGCTTAAACAAAATAATCAAAGAACAAGTGATCATAGATTTGAATAACTCACTTCATGAAACACTAAAACAGATTAAACCATCCCCTCAAGCATTTAAAAAAAATAGATAAAATAACCGGAAGAAAACTCTTTGGAACTGATATTCGCATATTTCGCAATGATGTGCTCAGTCATAGCGGTAGTGAGCTCGCAGACACTCAGAGCAAAATACAAGCATTTCAAATTTTTAATTTATGTTTTGATCAGGGTTTATCAAATAAAGTATCTGCAAAAGTAGCTAACTTCTGCGAAACACACGTTGACCGACCTTTAAAGATGTTTTCAGTCTCAAACAATGCAATTAGCTCAAATGAAGCACCTTTTACTTCTATAAATACTGTAAGCAGCTTAAGACTTAATCTTAACATCAACAAATCTTGCGGTGTTGATAAGATTTCCAATTTCATTCTAAGAAAATGCATCCCTTCATTAGACATATTATTGACAGCTTTATATAACCAATGGATCAACAACGGTTACTCTCCTAAGATGCGAAAAATTACCAAGCTGATTCCGATACCAAAAACCAAAAACGCCAAGGATATAAAAGATTTCCGTTCTTTATCCTTCCTTTTATATATAAGAAAACTGTGCGAAAGAGTTTTATCGGAATACCTTAACCAGTTTTGTGAAGAATCAAATTTGATACCTAACAATCAATTTGGATTTAAGCATTTTCATTCTACTGAACATGCTTTACTAATACTTTATAATATATCAGTACTTTCAGTAGTAGCTCAGGGGTCAATAATGGGTCCAAACCTATTCAATATTTTTATTCATGACTTTCCTTTTAAGGATCCTCTTTTCCATGAACCTGTCGGCATTTATATTTTATATATTTTTTATTTTATATATATATTATATATATATATATATTTATTTATATTTTATATTTATTTATTGCTCTGCGCAAAATTGAACATAAATTAGCAATTCTCGAAAATTATTTCAAATAAATTGCACGACCGGATCGCACGTACTTCTTCATATGTGCGGTCACATTTTAGAATAAAATTTAAGAAACTTAAAGTGAACATCAAAGCATTTATTCGATTTTTGTTACTTTTGATTGTTCAAAGTACGTTAAATTGTAGTGGGTAAAATAATTTAAAACGCCATTTTATTTCTTTAGGAAATGTAAAAAAGTGTAATTTTTTTTTCAAAATAGTAGGAGCCGTTTTTAAATAAAACGGTTTTTTAACAACTTTAAAAAAAAATAAAAAAATTAATTCAAGAATACAAATTTAAGCTCAAAAATCACGTCCATTTAAAAACAAAATTAAAAAAAATTCATTACCCGTTTTCAAAATATTGATTTTTCAAAAAAAAAAAATTTTTTAAATCATTAAAAATACAAAAAAAAAGTTTTCGAAAAAAAAATTAATCCAAAATTACTTAAGCTACCTATATCTTCTTGAATATGAATTTTGATTGTAATCGGATCGCCAGTTTTCGAGAAAGTCGAAGAAAAAAAACCGGGCCTATGGGAGGTACCGTTCTTAGCCCACCATATTAATTTTTTTTCATCAAAATATAATGCTTACCTACAGTAGTACACTGATTTTTTTCATAAAAATTCTTGGAGCCTTTTTCGAGAAAAATAAGCTCTTACATAATGGTTATATGACAGGTACCGTTAATTTTTGAGTTAAAAAAAACATTCTGTAGAATGTCAAAATAACATTAAGTTCTAAATTTGAAGACGATTGGCCCAAACGTTTAGGCTACAGTTCAAAATACATCCGTACAGACAGACAGACGGACGAGTAACTCAAATATGTTTCTCTATTATCGTAATGCCATGTTTGATTGTTATCTCAAATCTTTTTTTGCACGAATTCATAACATGTATTTTAGTACATAAAATCGCAAGTAAAAATTAACAAATATCTGGACACAAATCTCTGGGCACTGTTTGCAAATGCTCAAGGACATAAATCCCAGCTTTACGTTAGATATACACAAATCCTAAAATCCTATTTGGGACTTCTGTATAACAGACTTAGGTGGGACATAAGTCCCACAAAACTAGTTTTTCCCCAATTATTCTCAAACGTTCACTAGCTTAGCATTTTTATTGGCTTATCCTATTAATGGCTTCTCCCATATAACTCGAACATTTATTCAATTTCTGAGTAACAGAATTAACAGATTTTTGTGAGCTTTGGTTGTTCGAAAAAAGTACTTAAAATTTTTAGTATAATAAATAATTGGAATATATGGACATTCATTCATTGCAGCATGAACTAAGCCCAAATTCATTATGATTTAAAAAAATTTTTTTTAAAGTTTTTATGTAACATTTCCTACATATGTTACATACATACATATGTTTGTAATGTTTTCACATCCAGGACGCTCCCCTCACAAGTAACAAAGAAAACATGCATAAACTCTCAATAATTGTTATAACCGGAAGTAGGTTGATTGTGAATGTGTTATTACCAACACAAAGACCAAGCAAAGTTATTATAGGTCGTATTTTATTTTGTACATGACCATGTAATTTATATTTGAATCTGTGTGAACTCATTACTGTAAGTGTGGAATTATTCTGGGAACACGATATGTCGTTTCGGGTCAGTCACGTAACTTATCAAAGGCTCAGAAGCAAGAACCCAATTTTCCGGAAGTACACAAGACCAATTATGAAGCAATGTGCACTAATTGCATTGGGAAATTTGCCAAAGTACATAATATAGATACTTCAATCACAAGAGTGTGTTAACAGTGGGTTTGCAAAGAAAATGTTCCAAAAAACTAAGTTTTAATTTTAAATTAATATTCTTAAAGGGAAGTATATTTTTTTAAATAAAATAACAAATTAATTGAGTTAATTTTAAATAAATTTTACATTTCTTTAAATATATCTTTGTTACTTGGTAACCCTGCAAATAAAACATAAAAGGAACTTAATATATACAGTATCGAAGAAAACATTTATTGATTTTATTTTCCAGAGAGATTTACCGGAAATTCAATTTGTGGCATTCCGGAGCATTTAAAACTCAGTCCGAAATTCTTCGTCCTTTTAATCCCTCCCATGCTGTGCGTGGCTTTTAATACCCTGTATACAACATGGAGCCAAATACCTATTGACTGGTTGATGAGTTGAGTGGTGGTATCCTCTGAGGTCAACCATCAGATTACTTGGAAAATGCTGCTTTTCTTCTTTTTTTATAAATGCCAATTAACAACTGGGTTTCTTATATCCAATCGTGTAGGTACGTCGATTTTAAGTATTTGAATCCTCTATTAGATTTTGATTGATGAATTCTTGAGATTTTTTTTCATTCATGCAAATTTGTAGAAAAATAAAATAAAAGTCCTGAATGTGGTTCAACGTTCAATAAAAGGATACGAGTAGATACGAGTAGAAATGGAAACTCAAATAAATAAATTGCATGACTGGATCGCACGTACTTGCTCATATGTGCGGTCACATTGTAGAATAAAATTTTAAGAAAATTTAAATAAACATCAAAGCATTTATTCGATTTTTGTGACTTTTGATTGTTCGAATAAAGTACGTTAAATTGTAATTCAAAAGCCATTTTATTTCTTTAAGAAATGTAAAAAAGTGTAATTTTGTTTTCAAAATCGTAGGACCGGTTTGTTTTTAAATAAAATGGTTTTTTTAACAACTTTTTTTTAAATTAAAAAAAATAATTCAAGAATACAAAATAAACCACAAAAATAACATTTATTTAAAAAATCAATTAAAAAATCCCGTTAAATCACACCCATAAAAATTCTCGTTAAATCCACACACACACCCCAATATCTACATCTACTTCCTGCTCTAACAAAACTCCGCCTATTTTGAATTTCTTTTTCTGCCATCAATGTTTTCTTAGGACGTTATTACGTAAAATTATTGTCCGTAAACCGACTTTACAGACAACCAGCTCTTTTTTCTGCACGAATGCATAACTTGCTTTATATTATAGTACCTATAATCGCAAGTTTAAATAGTATTTGATTACTTTTATCATAAATTTTATATCTTATTTTTAAGACTTTTCAATATTATTTTAAACCAATCAATATTTTACTTGCGATCATAGGTACTAACTATAATGCAAGTTATGCATTCGTGCAGATTAAAAATTTTGAGATAACAATCATATTTTGGCAAAAAAAAATTTAATGTGGTGGGCCAAAAACGGTACCTCCCATAGGACCCGTTTTTTTTATTCGACTTTCTCGAAAACTGGTGATCCGATTACAATCAAAATTGATATCAAATTTTGCATTAATTTTTTCGAAAACTTTTTTTGTAGTTTTAATAATTTTATTTTTTTTTTAAATCAATATTTTGAAAACGGGTAAGTGAATTTTTTTAAAAATTTGTTTTAAAATGTACGTTATTTTTGGCCTTAAGTTTTATATTCTTGAATTATTTTTTTTTATTTTTTAAAAAACCGTTTTATTTAAAAACTCCTACGATTTTGAAAAAAATTACACTTTTTTAGATTTCTTAAAGAAATAAAATGGCGTTTAAATTATTTCACTCAATACAATTTAACGTACTTTATTCAAACAATCAAGTCACAAAAATCGAAAAAATGCTTTGATTTTTTAAATTTTCTTTAATTTTATTCTACAATGTGACATTATGAGCAAGTACGTGCGATTCAGTCGTACAATTTATTTTTAAATATTAAGCTCAGTTTTATATTTATTAATAAACGTTTAAAATTTTATTTTTTTTTAAACTAAAAATATAAAAAGAACGTAGTAATAACAGCCAAATATGGCCTCACTTATCTGTTTTTTTATAAACTTCTTAGAACTTTGAACTATGGGCTGACCCACCTTTTTTGAAGAGGGTTGCAACAACTCTCTACATTACATAACGTCCATCCATATTATTTCCAACCTCATCTATCACTTTATATTTGTTTTCTAAATCACCTGTTAATGGTCCCGGATGTGGAATGAAGTGAATATTGACAGGTTGTTGAGGAACATACAAAGCAACACACGCTTTGCCTACAAAACACAACACCTTTATATGCTTGCTTTGTATAGAGAATCAGTACATCGTCCTGACCACCTTTATTGTGAATAAAAATGAGGGGTTGGAATGGTGAATGTGTCATGAGCAGCCTTTAAGTGCATAGCAAAATATAATCGATTGGTTAAATCATGCGTTGAGACCCCTTGTGCTGGTGCTGTTGACCTGAGATGGCTGGCTCTTTTCATGCAAGCGATGCTCACTTGAATGGCCATACGTTCCATCCGTCGCGTCGCGTCTGTCGGTTGTCTTCATCATTGACATTCTGTATGCCAGCTCAAGTTGTAGTTATAAGGACTTTTGTGTGTCATTTTTCGATTGAGGATGACGACGAGGAGATGAACATCGATCTACTGATGGCTTTGTCGTAGGTGTTCTATGTAAAAACACATCACAAAGGAAACCACTTGCCAGAGGTTGCTTTATGGCCAACTTGTGGCTGAAAATAGTTGTTTAGAAATTTTTTTATGCGCATCGTAGGCGAATACTTGAGAGTTCAACAAATGCAATTGATTGCTGATAAAACATGTAAAATTTATGAATATTTGAAATTTCGTTTTCATTGGCTAGAATATAATTTCAAAACCATGAAAGGACAATACATCCAGGACCTCCTATAACGCATTTGAGTTTTTCGTATCCTATCCAAAGAAGTGCTTTAAAATTGATTGGTGATAGTAAAATTACAGATTCAATTACATTGCTCGAGCACCGCCTTTATGAGAGGTATCTTTCATTATTTTATCGTTATTTTGACAAACAGTGTTGCAGTTTGATAAAGAATATATTGAAAACGTATTTTGAAAATTGTAGGATGGATTTTAATGATATCCTGTTTTTTATATTTTGTTTTTTATTTTTTTTTTATTTTTAGATTTTGGTATGCGGTTTTTTAGAATTTATTAAAAATATTTAATATTTTTTTTGATAAGTTTTAAACATTTAATTAAAACAAAATTCAAAAATTAATAATAAATAGACAAATAAAATGTTGGTATGCAGAATAAATTTGTCAGCCTAGATCTTTTCAAATATTAAATTTTATAGAAATCCAATGATCCGTTACCGAGAAAGTCGAAAATTAAAAAAAACGGTTGAATGAAATGTACCGTTAATAGATTTATTTCGTAAATTAGGTTTCAATACAATGATAGCTAATATGTACACACCAGAAAATTCTCAAAACATTTCATCAAAATTGTTAAAGCCGTTTTCGGAAAAACTAAGCTTTGCCTTAACGGTTATAAGGCAGATACCGTTATTTTTAGACCTAAAAATAAAATTTCAAACTTTGAGTCTACATATTCGTTATGTGATGTTGCCGTGTCAATGAGACAACGGGTTGGTCAAAGTGTCGAAAATACCGCTGCCGTTCAGGCGTCCGTAGCAAACGATCTAAATTAGTCAACTCCACGGCGTTCTCAAGAATTGGGCATCGCTCAGACCACATTATGGCGTATTTTGCGTAAGAATCTTGGTTTTAACCCATACAAGATCAAGCTCCGATTGGGCTCTGAGGAAGATGGGCCAAGATAATGAATTTCATCGCTTAATCATGTTTAGTGACGAAGCTCATTTTTGGCTCAACGGGTTCGTCAATAAGCAAAATATGCGTTATTGGTCGGGTGAAAATCCGTCCAATAACGTCGACGACAGTGTTATCGCGCCATGATTACCGATTATTTTTCGCCCGAATTGGAAGATATGGACTTGCACGACATTAGGTTTCAAAAATATGGTGCCATAAGCCACATAGCACATCTTTACAATCGATTTATTGAAGAGTAAGTTTGATGAGCATGTTATCTCAAGAAATGGGCCAGTCGATTGGCCGCCTCGTTCGTGCGATTTAACGCCTCTAGAGGTTGGAAGAGCTCAGAGCCAACATTGAACACGAAAGAGCGGCCGTTTCGGCCGAAATGTGTGCCCGAGTCAACGAAAATTGGTTCCAACGAATCGACCGCCATATAAACAAAGTCGAGTTCCATTCATAACTGTTTTGATTGTACGATTGCCGATCAAAATGGTTTGCGTTTTATTTAAAAAAAAGTTGTCAAGTCCTTATTCGAAAACATTACATACAGACGGACAGACAGACAGACAGAAAAAACTTTTTCGTTACTAACTTTTTAAGGCTTCTCTATGATCGTAATGTCATGTTTGATTGTTATCTGATTTTTTTTATATTTACGAATCATAAATTTGCCTTATATTCCTTATAATCGCAAGTTAAAAGGCACAATTTAAGGAAGCTTTCTTCAACTTTTACATTTAAGTGGAATAACTTCTAATAACTCCCTAAAGAATGAGAATAAACTTCAGCAAATGGCCAATGCATCCTTTTTTCCAACTTTGTGGCTTTCATCAAAAGCAAACAAAAATACAAACTAAAAAAATACAAATTAAAAAAAAAAAAAAACTCTAAAGAAAAATATAAAATTAAAAATACTCACTATAACGTAGGACTATGCAAACAGCACACTTTATTTTAATTCATCCAGACTCCAGTGAAGTGTAAATTTCATCAGAACGCGAACTGCACTTCTTGATTACTTTTTTCCAGAAATGAATTGGTTTTTTGCCAAACCCAATACACATCCAGCTACATACCTAACCAGCCTTCCTACCCCTTTGCAAAAGTCCAATCTCCAGGGGAAAGAGTGTGGAACTTTTCATTATTTTTCTTTTATGCAATATTTTATTATTATTTTTTTGTTATTGTTTTTGTTGCGAATAAAAAAATATTGTTTATTCAGGATACGAAGGATGAAAGTTTGTTGTTTTCATTTCGAACAAGCCAGCCTTAAAGTATGCTACAAAAAAAACACACACACTCAAAACAGCTGCTGAGAAATATTGTGAATGGTATTTACTTGGTTTTTCATTTGTCTTATGAATAAATTTAAATTATTTTAATGCATTGTTGGGCCCAAAAAAATGCAAATTTAATTTAACAACGCCAACACATTTGCCTGTCATTCGAAAGTAGAAAAAAAAGTTTATTACGTTCATATTTTTACTGCGCGCTACTTCATACGCTGAGCATGGTGAGGTGCGGTGAGGTTTGGAGCAGGAAAGTCGTAAAAATCAGCCACCAGGAGGCATTATCGTTTTGAGGGACATAAAACCAGCCGAACACACAGGATAAAGATCAACACGGAAACCAGGAATGCAAAAGCGAGGGTAATTGTTTTTATGTGGAGGAGCCGATTATGTTGGCGAATTGTCAGGATAACGACTCGACGAACGTAATACATTTAACCTTTTAGCGTGTGTATGTGCGTGTGTGGTTCTTTATGAAATTGGCTTTGATTGAAGATTCTTTTGTGGCAAAGTGAATTATTCATTTAAAATCATGTTTGGCTTTTTTGGGTGAAAGTTTTTTTTTGGGGAAAGGATTTGTCATGGATTTGTAATGAAGAAAATCGTAAGTGTGTTTCGTAGAGACATCTTCCTCGTGACATCTGATGCGTAACTTTCCAAGCGTTGCATCCATATAGTAGTACGGATTCTATATTGGAGCTCAACAGCTCTGTTCTTTCTCTACTAACTGTTCAGAAATATTTATTAAATATGATGACTGGGTGACTGATTTGTTATGTCAGTATTTGTTTGTTTGTTTATAATTAACGCTCGCACAAGCGACTATTTGTTTCCCTTTTCATGAAGAGCACACTGTGCGTGCATTAGGAAGATAGAGAGGGGAAGGATAGGAGGTATCGAGTAACATTGGTTTTGAATGCTTGCAGATCAAAATGGCAAGAGAAAATCTCGCCTGTTAAACTATTCCAAATTCGTGTTGTTCGGCTAAAAAAGAATCCCTATATTTCACAGTACGTCCGAAATTGGGCTCAAGGGTGAACTGAAGAGCATTCCTTGCGAAACGAGTATTACGGGAGAAACTTTTAAGGGGAGAAATGCAGCTGGCTACTTCGAGTGAACATTTTTTATAAAAGAAACGATAAAATAAGGAAAGACATGAAGCATTGCGTCGATGTTCTAAAGTGGCAATTGCTTCAGAGACATTTAAATTTCCTATTAATCTTAATGCTCTGTTTTGTTTTTTATCGAACAGGTGTAGAGTCCGAGACAGAAAAGAGCCCTGGGGCACACAAGCATTTATTTTGTGGGTATCAAACTTGAATCCGTTCAATACAACTTGTATTGAACGGTCCAGAAGATAGCTTCTAATCCAATGAACAAGAGTATCATCGATCCCAAAAGCACACATTTTCGATAGGAGAGCTTCATGCCAAACTATATGTTAGGATTTGTTGCACTGTTCGATGAGATATATCCCATCAGATCACAATGGAACGATTATTGCGAAAGCCATAACGACGGTCATGTTGAAGCTTTCGGTCTTCGAGATTTTCCTTAAGCTGAGTTAATCAGCGTTTCCGAGCGATGGAAAAGCCTACACAATTGCTTTGCCAGTGTGGGAAAACACCTATTCATAAGAATCGGGGGTATACCATCCGGGCCAGCGGATTTTTAAGATTTCTTTAAGAGCGTTGTAACCGAAGATGTTGATGAGTTTTTTATATTTTTTATAAATGACGAAAAATTGTTGCTGCCTTTGGGACATTGCAGAATTTTTTGCCGTAGTTTTTGGTCATGCAAAAATTTGATTCTTTCAATAATGGAGTTGCATGAGTTCCTTGCTTGTTTGTGCTTTTTCCGATTTTACTCTGTAGAGTTGGATTTATAAGAACGGAAACTTAATTTTTTAAACTTGATAGTTTCTTTACACTCAGAGTTAAACCAGGACTTTTCTCTAGGCTTGATGCTTTTTGCTGTGTTTGGAATAAATTGTATTGTATTTCAACCTCACTATTAAAGCTTTTTGATACAAATTTGTTGTCATTTGATGGATATCCATGATCAAGATGTTTCAGATAGGATGTCAGAATCCACAGGATTACCCCATTGCCTGATAAAGCTAAGTGCTTTAATAAAAGTTATTAATTTTTTCACGGATGCCCCTCCTGCGTAAAGAAGCTTAATAATTTCCCTTTTGATGCTGTCGAAGACCTTCTCTAAATCGATGAACAGCATGTGTTATTGTTTAATTTAATTTTTAATTTTGATTTTTTTAAATTTTGGTGCAGCTAACGCCCTATTGATAAACATAATACAAGCATTATCGATATGAGAACGAAAATTTAATTTGAAGTCACAGAGAACGCCTTAATCGCGGTTAAGCTGTATACGGTTAATGGGATGATTATGAAGATGATAAGATCTGAGGGAAGGCTCCTTAGTTTTTCGAGAAAACGTTATTAGCTTGTATTTGGCAATGTTCGAATTCGTGAAAATTCTTACTGCACCAAGTAACGAATGAATTGGGGTCATTTTAAAGCAGGAGAGATGAGAGAATCACTACTAGAATAGATCATCTTGAAAATATTTGTATCGTGAGCATGAAGGCACATAGAAGACGATTAAATTATTTTTTTGCCATCATTAATGGCAAGGGATAAAAAAGAGAGGTCCAAGATGGGTACTCCAGAGTTGGGCCACAAAAGAAACTGAAAGAGCAGAATGAAAACGAACTCTGTATTGGCAGTTGTCAAGATACGAGGATATCCATTTAATAAGGTTAGAACTGAAACCAAGAAAATAAAGCTTAAAAAGAATTAAACTATAAAGCTTAAATTTGAAAGCTTTGCTGAAGTCTGTTGTGATGACATTTACTTCGTTAGCTTTTTCCAACACAGAGTGGAAAAAGTGACAAACAAAAAGATTAGTAGTGGTAAATCTTCCCTGCTCCCCGAGGATATCGGATATCACATTGGAATGAAGGTATGTCATATAGAATGCTGTCGAAGAGTTTGGGGATATGAGAAACTCGAGCAACATTTCTAAGTAAAATGGCAGGTCTTAAATTGAGACCAGGAGTATACTCGACTTTAAGTTCAAGGAGGCCATTAAAGACTAATGAAGTGTCGAGATAATTCATATATTGACTGAGCCTGTATTAAAATGAGGAAGGTAGGACAAATGTGATGTGTTAGGTTTTTTAATTTTATTTTTCTTTAAATTAGCCTTATGATTGTTAAATGAATAGTTAGACATATTAGGCAGAAAAGAGGGAGAAGAATTGAAAAAAATAAAGTGGAATTTGTCAACAAAGAAATGAGTTAATCGGGTCGGTGGTGAAGATAGGATCGAGTTGATGGCCTATATAGTTCTGACTCACTTGTGAAAGGACGGAGCAGAAAAACTGTCAACAAAAACTCATTCTTTAAGGGGAACGGGATTGACAGTGAAGGATAGTAGATCATCTGAAATGTCCAACTCAATGTAGGGATTATCCTTAATGTATTGATATGATCAATGCCTTCAGCACAGAAACCAACTTGTTCCAGATCGGCTTCAAGAATAATCCTTGCTACTATTTTGGCAATACACAAAACACAGGCAATACGCAAATCCCTTTCCAGTTTACGCATTTTGTTAAATTTCCTTTTTTTCGAGCTAGAGGATTATTCGCTTTTTGCACCCGCAGGGGAAGCTTTCGCAGACCCATTCCGTCTCTATAAGCCGATGAAAGAGTTCGCTGGATATCATCCAGGTGTTGGTTTGAGCTGCGAACATCAATCAGCTCCTTTGTTATCCTAATAGACGGTTCTGCTGTCGCAGCTATTTGTAGCATCCTCTGCTTTGTGAGCCAAAGCATTGATGTGGTTACGCTGGTCACGTGCACGTCGTATACTACGCTAAAACTATCTCTTTTTTCGAAGATTATAGCTTAAACCTTTCTTACCATTACGCAGCTGCTATGCAAGTTCTTTATATTGATCCATTTTCATGTTTCCTTAAAAAGTCAGCAAAACGCTTCTCCTAGAAGCTCTATTCTTCTTTGTTTTTCTTAACTAGATTCATAAAACCATCTGTTAATAAAGAAGGGGCTTCGAAAAGCAGAATTTCTGACTCTCGTGATTCGCATTTAACATACTTAAGATATGAGTCTTGTTTCATATGCTATTTATGGTTTTAACTGTTTTTCTTTAAATTTAAATTATATTCAAGTTTTTGAAAATGGAAAAATGACTGTTTATTTTTTTATTTATTATTTTATTTATTTTTATTGATTTTTTTCATTTTTGCACCAGAGCAGTGCTAACATTGATGTTTACGCTTTGAGAATTCTTGATCGACTCTCTCGCATTGATTCTGAATTTTACGAATGTTGATGCGATCTCATACTCAAGTTCCTTCCTTTGTATGCTTTGTAATAACAGAAATTAGGGTAAATTTGTCTGATTTGTTTTGAAAGATTTGTTTCTAACCCTTACAAAACTAAATATTATCTTTCGTAGGCTATATGTCATACAATCTGCTGTTGGTAACGGCTTCGCTATCCTTTTTTAATTTAAAAATAATTTGTTGTAAAGATTGTTCTCCCATTGACATCTCGTATTCGCAATAGCTTTCGAAATTAAAAACACCTTCCAAACTGAGTAAACTATTTTGTAGGGTCAATCCAAAAACATTGTTTGTATACTTTTTTTTATATATCAACCATGAAAAGAACACACCATCGATTACTTCCCAGAACCTGTGCAAATATTTCGCATTTCCATAGTGTTTTTATTGATCTGACCTGGATATAGATAACCTTTTAATAACAACAACGTTTTAAAGCTACATATATCGACAGTGTTTCATTCGATACAAAAAAATTGTTTGTGCACCATAAAATCCAATTAAAATTTTAGATTTCAGTATACAAGTCCAGCATTGAAATAAAATACAATCATCCGTCACTCAAGTTGTACTCAGCTGTCATTAAAAAAATCTCCCGCACGTGTGTGTTGTAAAATCGATTTTTTAAATGGACAATCCTCTTATATTTCAATTCTGTTCACAACCTTTTTCATAGATAAATTTGCTTTAAAAAGTTTATAGGTTATAGTTTTTCATTAAACCCACCAGGTGGGTACATAAACCCACCTGGCAATCTTAATGAAAAAAAAGTAAAAAAAAAATGCGTATACGCCACAGTGTAGTTGGAATTTCATCAACTTGAGTGCACAAAATCTTAGATAGCGCTGTATGTGTTTATGTAAATATGAGTCTCCTTTAGCTAACATGAAACGTGGAATCGCATTCATTAAACCGCACATAGTGCTTGATAAATGGCACAGGGACAGGGACAAGGACAAGGACATAGTGTGTGCTAATAAAACATAATTACGTGCGTGTCATGCCAAACAGTAATTACGTACAATTAGAGCGAAATGCTAGTGTTTGGGAACATCTTAATGCCTCATTATTGTAAGATACACTCTCTATACAAGCACAAAGGATTATTAAACTCTTGTTCTGCTCGTATGTGTGTGTGTGTGTGTGTGTTTAAGGAATATTGTTTGTGGATTTAATGAGGATGAGTTCAGATTGTGTGAGGCAAAGGTAATTATAAGAACAGGAACTTTCGTTTTACTTGAAAATACATGAACAGGGTGTTTCATTTTTACAAAAAATTGTGCATTTTATTTATTTGGTGCATAGATGTTTGTTGTGGGTAAAACACCCCATTTTGTCACTATTTTATGAAAAGAGAATTTAAAGATGTTGCTTCTGAAATTTTAACAACGCTTAGTCTGGTAATGGAAATAATTGTGACGAAATTTTCTACAAACTTTGATTTTCATAAAAAAACGACTAATAATTACCAAAAAAATTCAAAACTGATGATGCCCCCCAAAGTATGGCATTAATATCATCCTTGGCATCATTCATAAAGCTACCTACCCACTTGTTTGCTCCGCGGTGCAAAAACCGGGCAAACAATTTCATTCCTCTCTACAAAAACCTCTAAAAAACGTTAAGTGTAGAAAAGTATTTTGCAATACACGTCACAAATAGACCCAGCCGGAGGGTGCGTAATTCCTGGAAATCCACATACAACAATCCTTGCACAATTTACTTCCACACCATTCTTTTGGGGGTGTTGGGAGTTATATATGAACATCCTGGAGGCCTCATCAGTTGTTTCGCACAGTTTTCACATTTTTCCAAATGTATTTTTGGGCTTTTGATTTCTTTTTTTCATTCCGTTTATATGATTTTTCAGCCAGGGGGTGCAATATTTTTCTACAAAGCATATGAATTTTATCCATGGTTGGTTAAGATTTTTTTTTCAGTTTTTTTTTTTAAATAAAAAATTTAAGCAGATTAAAGAAATAAATTTTATTTAATATGAATTATGAGACTATTGTGTGTTAAGTATGGAGGAATATGGAAAAGAATCTTTTGAATTTATTGCATGGCTGAGCGTAGATAAGTTATTTAAATTGCCAGAAAGCACTCTTAATGTTGGTAGTAAATATTAATAGATAAAGGGATAAAGGGTCCTTTATGGGGTTGGTGAGCTGGAGTAATTTTTCATCGAAATGTATCTTATTTTTGTTTGTTTGTGATTTATAGAAGCAACAAGCTGAAATAATGTTGCATAGTCCTGGTATTCACTTGAAAGAAAATACGAATCCTAGGTAAAGTCGGATAAACCGCCTCGGGCTCTTTAATTGAATTGATTTAATAAACAGGTTTTTGCTGTTGGAAATGAAATATTTAGTCTTTAATTGGAGGACAATTAATAAAATTATGAAGACGACGACGACGTCACTAAACTAACTCTATCGATACCGACAACACTGGTGACAATCACGAACGAAAAAAACAATAACAAAGAAAGGCAAAAAGTGTTTCTTTCATTAACCAGTTTCACACTAAAAAAAATATATTTTTCATTTTAGAGTTTGGTTTTAGTAGTCAAACTCATCTAGTACAGATCGGTCGCTCGCCAGAGAATAAAAATAAATAAATTGACTTATAATTGTTATCAAAATATACTACATAAACTTTTTTTCTTAAAATAATTGGAAATCCTATATATAAATAGAATTTTATGAGAAAAAAATAACGTATTTATCTATATATTTTTTTTTTTTTTTTTATAATTAACGCGCGCACAAGGGACTATTTGTTTCCCTTTTAATGTAACACACTGCGCGGGCATTAGGAAGATAGGGAGGGGAGAGATAGGAGGTGTCGATTAACATTGGTTTTGAATGTTTGCATGTTGAAATGGCAAGGGAAAATCTCGCCGGGTAAACCATTCCAAAGTCGTGTTGTACGGCTAAAAAAAGAATCTCTATATTTCACGGTACGTCCGAAATTGGGCTCAAGGGTGAACTGATGGGCATTCCTAGCAAGACGAGTATTACGGGCGAAACTTTTAAGGGGAGGAATGCAGCTGGCTACCTCGAGTGAACATTTTTTATAAAAGAACCGATAAAATAAGGAAAGACATGAAACATTGCGTCGGTGTTCGAGAGGGGCAATTGTTTCAGCGGCAGTTCTATTTCCTATCAATCTTAACGCTCGATTTTGTATTCTATCAAGCAGGTGAAGCGATGATTGTGAAGCACCTGCCCACAGGTGGGAGTTATACTCGAGTTTAGGGCGTATAAACGCTTTATAAATTGTAGCCAGATCAGATGGGGAAAAATACTTCTTACACCGATACAGAAAACCTAAGCACTTTGCAGCATTCTTAGCGATCTCAAATATATGGTCGTTCCAACGGAGGTCGTCGTTGACACACATACCGAGTACTGAGAGCTTTTCGGTTTCTTCGATGTAAGTGCCATTCATGGACAATGGCATTGGGGGAATGTTTAGCTTTAACGACAGAAGACAGCATTGAGTTTTCGAAGCATTAAACTCCACACGATTTCTATTACCCCATTTGACAATGCTGTATAAATCGGAGTTTAATGAGCTTGACATACGGCACCGTTGCAATTGTACGTCCGAAGGCGAAGGACGTGAATTATCGAACGAATATGAAAAGCTGAGGGTAGAGTCGTCAGCAAAACAGTTAAGTGGATTAGAAGTAACAGACAGAAGATCATTTATAAAAATGAGGAAAAGAGTCGGAGACAGAACAGAGCCCTGGGGCACACCAGCATTTATTTTATGGGAATCAGACTTGAATCCGTCCAATACAACTTGTATTGAACGGTCCAGGAGATAGCTTCTAATCCAACGAACAAGAGTATTATCGATCCCAAAAGCACGCATTTTCGATAAGAGAGCTTCATGCCAAACTCTATCAAATGCCTTGGAGATATCAAGAGCAATAATCTTACTTTCACCAAAGCGATGTAAAGATTTGTTCCACTGTTCGGTGAGATATGCCATCAGATCACCAGTGGAACGGTTGCTGCGGAAGCCATACTGACGGTCATGGAGAAGCTTACGATCTTCGAGATATTCCTTAAGCTGACGGTTAATCAGTGTTTCCATGACCTTAGAAAGAAGGGATGTCAGTGCTATGGGTCGGTAGGAGGAGGGGGAGGATGGGTCACCTTTCTTAGGGACAGGCTGGACAAATGCTGTTTTCCATCTTCTAGGAAAGATTCCAGAAGAGTAGGAGCGATGGAAAAGCTTACGCAGTGGCTTTGCCAGTGTGGAAGAACACCTCTTCAGAATAATCGGGGGTATACCATCCGGGCCAGCGGATTTGTGTATATCGAGATCTTTGAGAACTCTTGCTACTGTACGAGTGCGGAAAAAAATCTGTCCCATGGAAAAATTTACATTCTCAAGTACAGGAGGGGCAACGTTGCTATGCGGCAGCGTGGAGCTGGCAGCGAAATGGGCGGCGAGCAAGTTTGCCTTCTCTGAAGAGTAAACAATTGGTGTGTTATTGTCGATGAGCGTTGGAACCGAAGATGTTGAGGAGTTTTTAATATTTTTTACAAATGACCAAAAATTTTTACTGCCTTTGGGACACTGCAGAATTTTTTGCCGTAATTTTTGGTCATACAAAAATTTGGTTCTTTCAATAACGGAGTTGCATGAGTTTCTTGCTTGTTTGTGCTTTTTCCGATTTTCCTCTGTAGGGTTGGCTTTGTAAGAACGGAAACTTACTTCTTTGAGCCTGATAGCTTCTTTACACTCAGAATTAAACCAAGACTTTTCTTTAGGTTTGATGCTTTTTACTCTGTTGGGAATAAAAGCACGCATCCCTAGAAGAATCACATTTGTGATCATTTCAGCACTGGCATCAATGTCACTATCGAGGAAGCATAGTGACCAGTTAAAGTTTCGGAAAAAAATATTCAGGCCGTCCCAGTTGGCTTTCTCGTATTGCCAAACGGTCCTGGTGGGAAGTTTTTCTTTAACTGGATGGGTGGAGGATGAGAAATTAGCTGAAATGACACAATGGTCTGAAGTGCCAAATGGAGAAGTTACACTAATGGTATATTTATCAGGGTGAGAAGTAAGAAACAAGTCAAGAGTATGGGCGGCTTGCCCAGCAACATCCGGTATACGCGTTGGCACATCGATCAGCTGGGTAAGGTGATGTAACCCGGCAAAGAGCTCGACATACCTTCCTTCGGGTGTTGTCTGACCAGAATAGCGGAGCCAATTGGAATTGTGTACATTGAAATCGCCCGTAATAACGATTTCAGTGCGAGGACAAAGGGAAACAATTTTCGAGATAAAATCTGACAGCGCATCAAACTCGTTACAAGTCGAATTGCTGTCGAGATTTGGACTCCTGTAAATAAAACAATAATGAATGACATGCTTGCGGACAGTGAATTTGAGCCACAAGAAGTTAAAGTCCGTGTTGGAACATTGCCCATATTGGGGAAGGCTCTGGCAAGCAATATCATTTCTAACATAGACCACGAGACCATGATGGGAAAAGAGTAATGGCACCAAGCTATACCCATGTAGAGTAAATTCTGATAAATCAGTATTTACTCCAACCTGGGTTTCACTTAATGCCAAAACAGCTGGCCTGTATTGAACAGTGTAGACGTACAGGTGAAAGAAATTCTTTCTAATACCACGAACATTGGAATACACGACACAAAAATCACTTACCATTTAAAAATACTTACACACAAAACACAATTCTGAATAAGTCGAACCATGCAGTGAAAATCAAAATTAATCTCTGTAATAATCAAACTGTCTTAGGTGTTATGCCCATAAGACAGCTTGCATACAAAAAATCAATTTAAATATTCAGCACAATAGGACAAACTCAGATGCCCTTATCTATTTACCGCAAGCATACGATGCCTACAGTAGATAAGAAAGAGGCAGTTAAGCTAAGCACAAAGGGTTGGGACAGATAGGAGGATAATTTAATTTGTTATGCAAGTGTGAATTATTTTTTTTTTTTCTTTCACAGCGCGAATGGGCATCTTATCGTCTTCCAACGACGCGAGTGGATATTGTTATTATCTTTACAGCACACGCGAGGGGGTTTTGCCAATTTCTCAAACGAGTGTGTAATATAATTTTTTTTTAACACTCGCGATAACAATGCGCAATAATTTTTTTTTTTTTGACTTTTGTTTAATTGTTATGCGCGAACCTCGACCCGACGTCCGGCCGCTATGAGCTTAAGATCGACACTGATCATAACAAATGAAGGGAAAATTGATGATAATCTAACTTAATTTGTAATTTGTACCTATAAATATTAAGGAGAAAATTATTTCTTATTTTGTTCCTTTTTATCATAAATTTATTTATTTTTTTATTTTTATTTACTCACTTAGGGGGTGCTACAGTTCGGGACGAACCTGGGCCTGAACCAACATGCCCCTCCAGCCAGCTCGGTCTTTGGCTAGCTGCCTCCAGTTTCGCACTCCAAGTTGGTTGAGGTCGTCCTCCGCTTGAGCGCACCACTAAAGTCTTCCTTGACTGCGTCTACCCTCTGTGATGGAATCGACGATCCTGCGAGCCGGAGCATGGTTTTTTTATTATATATTGCAAAAAAGAGCTGGTTTATGCAACATTGACTATTTGGCGGACCAAATGCGTTTGACTTCAACTTTCTTGGTAAAAGGTGTGAAAAAACAATCCAGACCGGGCGCATCCGACACCAACAGCACAAAGGATCTTTAACATGACTGATCGATCAGGGTAAAGAAGTCTTGTACAGCTGTTGCCTGTTGGTCATGGTCATCCTACAAAGTCTGGTCAATTTATTTGAAATGCCGAAATCTCTAATGGTCCTATGAAGTTCTACCCTGAATACGATACCGTAGGCTTTTGAAAAGTCTAAAAAAAAAATGTTATGATGCGGAACGTTTGCGGACTTGGTTTTTTGAGGCACTGATCTAAAAAATTCTGCACAAAATCTTACGCTACAAACTCTTTCTGACCATTATTACTTTCCTTCTAACAAAATTTGTCTCAAACAAAGTGACGTGTAAGCTTTTGAAACACTCTTTCAGCTATTCACCAAAAAAATTCCAATCCCAATACTAATTTAACCACTTACACCATAGCAAAGTAGTTAGAAAAAAACTCTTAAAGTTGGCAGGGGATCTTCCTTTCCTTTTTGTGGTCTTTGTTGCTCAAATAACTAAGCATAATAATTTCCCCACCGCCAAGTACAAGCAATACCCACCACCTGCATTATCAATTTCCATACACGCAGACGCAACTCACAAAAGAAACCAATTTAATATCATGCTATGGCAAAAAACAGTTTTGACACCAACACGTCGTCGTCGTCTTCCGATGGTGGTATTTTGTGAAATTCTCTCAAATTTTTACAAAATTAAACTGCTTATTCGTTTTATTGATGATAATAAACATATAGTTCTCATTGTCACTATCACTACACAATATTCACTAAACAATTTGCTGAATGTTCATATTGATATATGTATTTTAATAAAATTTTCTATCGAAAACAATTTGGACCTATAACTTGATTCCTGTTATGTTGTTGTTGACGTTTTAGAAACCCACCTCCACCATATCGAGCGGGATGTGCTCGAAATGTATTCCTTAAGGCTTAAGGGGATTTTCTTAGACCTTTTTGTGTACATGATTCCTTTTTTGAAAAAACAACCGAAAAAAGGAATCATGTACACAAGGTCTATCGTAAAAAAAAAAATAAAATGTGTAAAATTTTGTAATATTAACCAATATAATATAATGCAGTGTTTTTCTTTTTAAGTTTGTAGGATTAATAATTTGTTGAGACTGTTTTACGCTGTGTTGAGATTATTTTACAACGGCATTCTAAACACGGCATTAGAAAACGTCAGACAAAGAGCTATCACAAAATAATTAAAAATAGAGAGTAATTTATAAATTTCTACAACAAATTAAGAATAACCTTAATTCACCTGGCACAAAATATTAAAAAAAATCTTTCTTTAGAACGCCGTCAAAATAATCTGAACACTGCGTAAAATAATCTCTACGTCACGTCAAAAACGCGTTCTGTTTAACGAAGAATTAACGCGACGCGACGTCAAAATAAAAAAATTTCTAAATAATCACAAATTTGACGCCGTGTGGAACTTGACGCGGCGTTGAAAACGCGCTCTTTGTGACTTGGGATATGTTATACTGTATATTACATCGCTGCGTCAGAACGCGCTCTGTTTTACTAGGCGAATATAATAGGGTGTGAAGAAATATAATTTATCTTTAAAAAGTACACATCTATCGCTACTTTGATAATAAAATCTTGCAAATATATATACTGACGGAATGCTTGTTTAAATTCATTCTTAGAACAATCAATACACTATCGTTAATTTAGGTATCAGGTAAAATGGTTGAAACTCTTGAATATTGTTTAACCAGTTTTAAACGTTTATATAGAGTTTTCAAGCACACAATATGTAAAAGGCAGGGAAAAAATAATAAAATATAACAACTTGCATTCGAGTAGCTTGCTAGTGTCTCCTCATAATACAAGAAAACAAGATAGTGACTTTCGTATTTTTACGTCATCAGTGACCCTTGTTGAAAAAAATAATTTCCGTTTTAGAAAAAAAAACGGAAAAGTAAGTTTTAATTGATGCAGGTTTGGTCCAATGTCTTATCTGATTGATTATTATATAGATTTTAAGTCCACTAACACTTCGGATTCTTTCTAAAAATGGTAATTTAATTTAGTCAGTTTGAGTCACTGATGACGTTAAATTTCGGGATGGCGCTTTTTATTAACAAGTATCTTCCAACACGCTCAATTTCGTGGCGAAAAAGAAAAGGAATCTGAAAAGAAGAGGTCAATTATTTGACTAATAAACTCCATTTTTTGACAGTTCTACACCAATACTTATTTGACCAGCTTGTAGGCATTGTGAAAAGAAGGCAGTAGATACCCCTCTTTATAGTATAGTTACTCTATAGTCAAAACATTGTAAGACACGGATTTTAATTCAGTAAAAGAGAGTCCGCCGACCAGGCTAGAAGACCGAGTATAAATTTTGTGTGCCGGTGCAGACACATTATTTCTGACACATAGTTGAAATGAGCTTCCAGGCATTGAAATAAATGTCCAACGCAATCTCATTGTGAATTAAGTGTCCAATGATGTCCCGTTGTGAATTTATCGTTCTACCATTAGAGAACTCTGCTATCTCAGAGATAAGTAAGCTTAAATTCTTCGCATTATAGTAAACAAGTTACCATTTATCTAGAATAATAATCTTAAAATTATATAAAATTACGTACTTAATTTCTAGAATTACATTCATAGAGTTAATTGAAGTCATTATAATACAGAATTTTTAAATTGTATAAACCTTTTCGTATTTAACTCAACATTATTTAAATTATTTAAGAATTAGATTATTGAAGTATTGAAAAATATATATTTCCTGTTTCTAAAGTAGACCTGATGAGCTAACTGAAGCAATATTAGGAAAGTTTGCCAAAAGAAATATTAGGAGCTTAATGAATTGTCAACATCAGCGTTAAAACTTTTCGAGATATGTATGAATACACGCGATGTCAATAAAGGTGCAGACATTTTCAAAACAGACGCTTAAAGGGGAATATAAGCTTAAGAAGATTCGTTCGCCATATTTCATTACAAATGTTTAAGGCTAGCAACTTGAAATGATCACAGAAAAAGAAGTTTCTAAACCGATCTTAAACTCCAACGATTTCTGGAAAAAAATGGGGAAAGCTTTTGGTACAAGAACCTGTTTATCTTTATCTAGAAGCCCGAAGGAAGGAAGAAGGAATGCGGTTGATTTACACATTAAAGGAAAGTTACTTTTTTCATTGTAAGAAGGAACGAGTGCTACGAGAAGCTGCGATAACAACTACCCAATAAAGTTGAGGTCAAATACCACGAGAGATAATCTCTCCGATACACAAAGGAGAACTGTATGGACTGTACAGGGACAAGGACCTAGCCAAAAGAATAAAAGTCACCCCTCACTGTTATTAATCACATCTCACTTATTGTTTATGAAATGTAGCATTAATCCTATTTTGTATTTAAATATAAATGCTAAAAACTATTCTCTAACACTTGAATATGAACAAATATATAAATACCAATACAATCTATACACATAAATAAAAATTAAGTGTCTTTTTTAAAATCAAAATAACAGCTTTTTACTTAATATATACGAAAGGATATATGCAGTACTTATAACAAAAACACCATTAAAAAACGTTTGTCTGTCTGTCTTTCTGCCTGTTTGCTCCGGCTAGTGGTGGTAACTCTGTTCCTATCTTCAAGTGCTATAGTTTGTTCCCGAGTAATTCGCGTTTCTATGTGGTTATAAACCGATCTTAAATATTATAAACACTAACAATCTATTTATAGTTGTTGCATTTCGCATTTAAATTGAAATTTGTGGTGATACAGTGCTTAGTTTTTGCAATTTCTAAGAAATCTTATTTCCTTTAAAGCAAATACTCTAAGTGAACTCTAAGTGAACAATTCACTGTTATATCAAATATTATTTTTTTGATTTTTTAATTTTAAAATTTTAAGTTTTGAAAACAACCAAAATTTAAAATCTGAAAGGAAATATCAACAGCTTTTCAATAAGTGGTAAACGATTTCTGTGCTTAGCGTATTTCCTAAGTTATAGTAATTTTTGTGAAAAACCCATTTAATTCGAACCGTGGAATACCAATTTAAAGGGTTGCCAACTTTTTTTGTTGTTGTTAATTATATTTTTTTTTGTGTAGCTCACGTAAAACGCCCTTCGTATTTTGAATATGGATTCCTTAAGCTGTCTAGTCTGTAAAAAAACTTCTAGTGATGTAACAGTTTCTTGTGCCGTATGCTTGCAACTAATTCATGCTAAATGCATAGGTATTAAAGGTAAGGATGCTGATAAATTCACCTCTGTAGCTGGCTTACGGTATTTTTGTACTAAGCATGACAAAATCTCGGTGGATAAATTACATTGGAAAGTCCTTAAACTCCAAAAATTATTCAACAATGTCTCCACAATATTTTCGGATATTCAAAAGTTATTCGATTTCGATGTTTTATCGTCAGAAAGAATGAGTGAAAGTTTTAAGGCCATTGAAAGTCCGCAAATAAATCCTGAAGTTCAAGTACCATTGATTTTGCTGACGCCTTCACCGCTTTCAAATGAAAGTCGATCGGATCGATGTAAGAACCCAACGGAAAAAATTCTTCAGCAACAAAATGATCACCGGGAATCTCAAGTCTTGGAGAAATCTTCGTCGTCACCATCTTTGTTGCAACCTAGAACTCTCCGTTCAGGTCCGAAACCCCAAGCTGAGAACGATAAATTGGTAGCCGTATCAAAAAAACCTCAGAAACAACCAACAGTTCAATCCAATGATGAGTTTACTGGCGGCCCACCGGTTTCCTCAATAGCTTCCATTACGGATGAGAGTATTTCTGACCCGGCAGGATCTTTATCTGATGGTATTGAACTGTTGCCCTCAACTTCCGCAGTGGGGGGAGAAAGAACCGCAGAGGAATTTGATCTCGTTGCTATGGAAAGACCTTTGCCAATTTTTATTTCAAATTTTCCACAAACAACTAGTGAGTCAATGATATGGTCTTATTTACTAAAAAAATCACCAAATTTAGACTCATCTTGTCTTAACATTCGCAAAATGAAGCTGAATGTAGATCGGAACTACTCCTCCTTCATTATTGATGTAAAGCGTAATAATGATATTTTTAAATTATTAAATGATGAGAAATTCTGGCCGGTAAACTCAATAGTTCACCCTTTTCGGAAGCGACCTACTGTAGCCAAAAAGAGGTCAAATGTACGAAATACTCAATGAGTTATTTCTCAATGTTCTACCAAAATATTGGAGGATTGAAGACAAAACTAAAATCAATGTTTGCTTCAAGTCTTGATGCAATACTTTTTACTGAAACATGGTTAGATAAGTCTATTTTTGACAATGAAATACTATGTAGTTCGTATCAAATATTTCGGTCAGATCGGTCTTCCTTAACTAGCAGTAAAAAGTCTGGTGGTGGAGTTATAATTGCCATTAGAAATTGCTACAACTGTAAAATTGTCTCTATGCCCTCAATAAGCGTAGAAATGGTATGTGTTACAACTCTCCTCAAAACTTTCCAACTTTTTATAGTCTGTGTCTACATTCCACCAAAAATGAATTGTGAACTTTACGATCAATGTGTTATAAACATTAAGTACATCGTTTCCCTGATGAATCCCAATGATCGGTTACAACTTGTTGGTGATTTTAATTTACCAGACATTGAATGGGACGTTCTTCAAGAAGATGACAAATTTTTGTCACCTACATCGTTGACATCAGAAACGAGTATTTCTTTTGTGGATTCAATGTGCTCTTTAGCCTTAAATCAAGTTAACCCGTTTAAAAATGAAAGAGGTAATTTTCTCGACCTCGTGCTTACGGATGATGTTAATGGCTTAACGGTGCAAAGATCATGCCCTTTATTGGATGATGTTAGATTTCACCCTTGCTTTGAAGTTTTAATGGAAATGCCGACCTCCGTTTGTGCTAGTCAATACGATCATGGCTATGAATTTGACTTCAAGAAAACTGATTTTGAAAAACTCAATATGGAACTTTCTCAATTTCACTGGGATAGTGTCTTTTTTAATATGGATGCTAGTAAAGCAACTGATACTTTCTATGAATTCTTGTACAACAGCTTTTTGAAAACAATACCTTGTCGCCGCATCAAAATTGTTGATAATTGTGTTCCTTGGCTCACACCTTTCCTTAAAAGGCTTAAAAACAAAAAAAACAAACTCCACAACAAGCTCAAATTCATGTTTACAGTTTCCACTGCTCAAGAGTTCAGCAGAATAAGAAGAGAATTCCAAGTCAAATCAAGGGCTGCATATAAAAACTACATAATATCTATGAAAGCTAACCTATTACGGAATCCTTCATCTTTTTGGAAATTTGTTACAAATAAGAGAAAAATAGCTGAATTCCCGTCCTATATGAATTTGGATCAAATTTCTTCAAATGATGAGGTAATGATCTGTGATATGTTTGCAGAAATGTTTAAAGGCATCTACAAATGTAATAATGGGTTGGCTGGGCTGCATCAAATTACCTCTAACATGAGCATTACAAACGACTTGCCATTTATTCAAGAAAACGATGTGACAAGTGCAATAAAGAAGTTAACATATTCATTTTCTACTGGACCTGATAATGTTCCTTCCTGTGTTTTAATAAACTGCTGTCATTCCTTGGCTAGTGCTTTATGTTATTTGTTTAACCTATCTTTGTCGTCTTCCGTTTTCCCGCACGCTTGGAAGTCTTCATTTATAATTCCACTTTTTAAATCAGGAAGCCGATGCAACATGCGTGACTACCGAGGTATAGCAAAACTCAGCGTTATTCCCAAGATGATGGAATCTATAATAGTCCATGAGTTGATACATGGTGTAAAATCGCATCTATCGGACAGACAGCATGGATTCGTCAAGGGCAAATCTACCATTACAAATCTGTTGGAAATTACATCATGCATAACAAAAGGATTCATGAATGGTCATCAAACGGATGTAATATACACTGACTTCTCCAAAGCCTTCGATCAACTTAATCATTAGCTGCTTGTTAGAAAACTTTCACTTTTCGGCTGGTCCCCAAAACTTGTGCAATGGATTGCAAGTTATTTATCATCTCGTACTCAATATGTTAAGTTCAAGTCTCATGTATCCAACGCAATAGATGTCAAGTCTGGCGTGCCACAAGGAAGCCACCTGGGACCACTGTTATTCGTATTTTTTATAAATGATTTACCCTCTGTGATAAAATACTGTGATATACACCTCTATGCTGACGATGCGAAAATTTCATATTCATATAAAAATAATGCTGATTACCTTCAACTGCAATCTGATATTGATCATTTGCAGGAATGGTGTAATAAGAATTATCTCACACTGAACTCTAAGAAATGCAAAGTAATGACCTTCGCTAGAGTTAAAAATGTTTTCTTTAATGAATACTCTATAAATAATTCAAAACTTGAAAGAGTTAATTATTTTATAGACTTGGGAGTAATATTTGATTCAAAATTAGACTTCAGAATGTACATCGACTCTATAACTGCAAAAGCTTCTGTTCGTCTAGGAATGATTAAACGATGGTCAAAAGAATTCAACGACCCTTATGTGACAAAGAACCTGTTTGTTGGACTGGTTCGTTCGATCTTGGAATATGGTTGCCAAGTTTGGTGCCCATATTACTCCTGTCACATTGCCCGCATTGAATCCATTCAAAAACAGTTTCTATTATTTGCTCTCCGTCATCTTAACTGGGATAATCATCACCATCTTCCACCATATCGTTCGCGACTTTTACTGATTGGTCTTAATACGCTCGAGGATAGGAGGTCATCACTCAATGCTGCATTCATATTTAAACTTTTAAACGGTGATATAAATTCTCCTTATTTGCTTTCCTTAATAAAATTAAATGTGCCATTCCGTCCAAGTCGAAATTATAAAATTTTGCGAACACATGAAACTTCTTTAATTTACTTAAATAATGAACCGTTATCTCTCTTATGTACACAGTTCAATAATTATAATTCCTTCGTAGATTTTAATCTTATTTCATTGAAATTTAAACAAATTATACTTTTATTCAATTTAAATCGTCACTTATTATGTAAATGTAATATTATTTGTATAATCCAAATAACTGTGATCAATTATGTATCTGTAGTTATAGTCAAATAAATAAATAAATAATCTCTGGAACGGCTGCACCGATTTTGATGGGACTTTCACTGACAGGTAGCTGATATCCTAAGGAGTAACTTTGGCTATGTTAATTACTCACTAGGTGGCGCTGGTGTCGTTTTTTTTTTTTGAAAATTCTTATTTATTTGAATTTCTTTTCATCCCTTACATTTTTTTTCTAATTTGTGAAATACGTAAATGAAATGTAAGTATTGCAATTGTTTAAGAATATAATAGTTACAAACAAATGAACTGGAAATCATTTCCTCAAGGCTATTTAATTCGACAGTTAACTTATCCCATCTCTTTTTGCTTGGCCTTTTTCGCAAATTCCATTTGCAATGTCAAAATTTGCTTCCCTTATTGTCACGAGCTTTTCCATCTGCAATCTGTAATAAATTAATTATCTAAAATATATAAATAAATGGCACTTTTGTCCAGAGAATTGAAGTTGATGCTTGCGCAATGCAGTCAAACAGAACAATGCAAACGACAAAGATTGATTGTCTAGATGAAAAATTCCGTTCACAATACAGATTCATAATTACCAAAACAGAGTTTTGACGATCGACTATCGATAAAAGTCGTTTATCGATAAGAAACGACAATCGCAATAAGGGCCTATGTGTGGATAACCATGGATATTTTCCAGGGAGGATTAACCTGCAAGAACAGCAGGTTTTCTTGAGTCCTATACTCGGTATTGCTGTCCTTCACATCTTGCTTGAGGGTTAGGTGAATCTGTTTTTAATTTTCGATACGAGCCATCATAAGTGGGCATGGTAAATCTAGAGAGGAATGGTGACTCTATAAAGATAAAGAAGATCTGATAATAAGCTCCAGATGTAGGCTCATATTATGAAATTCACCATAGAAAAATCGAATCGGAATAGAAAAAATTTCAATTGTTGTCAGTTCTTGATGTGAATATAAAAAAAACAAGAACAAACGCATATTCTAGATACGTTATTCTTTTCTAATCGGCTTATTTTAATACAAAGAAAAGTTTCTAAATCCAGAATACATCTCCGGCGTTAATGTTGTTGTTGTTGATTATAAAAGAGAGTATAAATCATTTCCTCCATCTTATCACCTTGGTTATAAACCCTACCATATCTCTACTCTTCAATAATCACTCAAAACAAATTGCACTGCAATAAGAAACGAACCAATCCGATTTCATACCCAGGAGAAGACATCCGCTTCCGCTGTCATCATCCTCAAAACCCCATTTCGCTTAAACAGCAAGGAGGACTCTCGAAAATTTCAATGCGTTGCTTAAAAATTATTATCTTGCATCATTTCCGCCATAATTTACGGACTCCTTTTCATCGCGCGCGCCTATTCCCATCACTTTGGCAGCGTTGAATATGCCGCTCTAACATGCCATACGAATCCTTGAATACAAGAGTAAAGATTTGCTCACTCCCGTGTCCTGTCCTTTGGCATAACATATCCTTAATTTATGTTTTTCATTCACATATGTGCCGTTGTTGTTGATGGAAGTACCCGTAATGCTTTTGGTATTCTCAGGATCTCACTGCCGCCATCGCTTACAATCTCAGGAGCATTAAGGAACAGGAATATATCGACAAGAACACTTATGCATCCACCTTAGCTTACAAAATACATCTGTAGGTTCTTATCTTTTAAGGATGTTGAAAGAAATCGGGTTGTTGGGTGTGTGGTTTTGGTTTAAGCTGAGGGTTGGGGTTGGTGTTCTTAGTCTGTTGTGCACTTAAGTATGATTAAAATGATTTTTAAAGTATAAAGAAAAATATTTGGTATTCATTGAAGATTTCCACCGATGTGGTTTTGAAAGGGTGGTTGTTAAGGGTTGGGGGGAAGGGGAGTGGTTGGAAATTGTGAAGTGGTCGTGATGGTGTATATTTGAACCGATTGACATGTCAATAGCACTTTTGTGACCTCAAATTGAGTGAAAAGCTTAAGTTTACTGATTGTGCCATTATTCGGAGTGTTTGAAGTGTGATTATTTCGATTAAGAAGTTCTAGATTGTGAACAAGGATGAAAATAATCACTCTTTCTTCACTTTGCACTGTTACTTTTTAAGTCAGACAGAAATTGCTTTCAAATTTTCCAAGAAGAACTCTCAAGATGCTTGACTGTTCAGATACAAAACGATTTGTTGTGATATGAACATACAAAAACCCAGGTTTAATTATGTTAGAAATAAGAGTGGGTGACAAATCTTCAATTCTGTGATTTTCTTTTTAAAGCCACTTACCCAAGTTAGGAGCCGAAGTTTTATTATTTACATATATGTATAAAGAGTGCTTACTACTAGAAGTAAGCTGATGTAGGTAAATGCGGCGATCCACTTGTACATCAATCAGTGACTTTCTTCGGAGGTATTAAATCGTAATGACTTAACGTAACAGTCGATCTTTTTCTTGAGTACCTTTTGTTTTTGCGCTCCTGTAGGCGCAATTATATTTTTAAAAGACTTTAAAGGTATAATTAGCTAGAATCAATACCTATCTAACAATTCAAAAAATACACAGCTAGGACCTCTACATAACGAGATATAGTCATGTGAAAACTTGAGTGAAAAAAAAAATATTTTCTGACCCACGACCGTTCCTGGAGACGCAGTTATTAGGCGTGTGAAAGAGTAACAATTTATTTCCTGACACGTGACCCTTCCACCTGCTCCTGTAGGGGTAATTATTATTCCCAGAAATCAATGGTATATGGATAAGGTTGCTGCATTCAATACCTTTGATAAAGCAAAATATACTCAGCTAGAACCTCTACATAATGAAATATAAGAATGTGAAAGCTTGAGTGGAAAAAAATTCTGATCCACGACCCTTCAATCCGCAGTTATATTTCCGGGAGATTTTTTAGGAATGGATCAGAGAGCTGAACTCAAAACCTATCTAATAATTTAAAATAAGCTCAGCTAGAGCCTTTAAATAACGAGATATAAGCGTGTAAAAGCTTGAGTGAACAAACATTATTTTCTGTCACGTGACATTTAAATCCGTTTCTGAAGACGCAGTTATGTTTCCAACCGACTTATAATGCATTAATTAGGTGGCTTGATTCAAAACTTGTTTGAAAATGCAAGAATCATTTACCTAGGATTTCTAAAGAATAAGATATAACCGTGTGAAAGCTTAAGTGAACATTTATTTTCTAAAATGTTAACCTTATACCTGGTCCTGTAAGCGCAATTTTTTTTCGAGTAATCTGTGGTTTATGAATCGGGTAGCAAAATTTAATATCTATCTGCCAGTGTAAGAATCACTTACCTAAGATCACTTAATAACGAGATATAAGCGTGTAAGGGCTTGAGTGAAACATGACTTTTCTGACTCGCGACCCTTCAACCCGCTCCTGGAGAAGCAGTTATTTTTTCAAGTGGTGTATGGATCATGTAACTGCGTTTTTTAAAATGGATTTTTGTAACAAATCCCAACTTCCAAGTACAATTGCTATTTCATCATCCATAAACGTTTATGGCAAATACCTGATTCTACGAACAAATCTCTTTGTCTTAAGTAGTTAAGATGTCAATATTGATATAAAATAACAGGCGGTATCCAAAACGTTTTTTTGGGAAAAGAAATATAAAAAAACACAACAAATAAAAAAAACAAAAAAAATATATAAATTTAATAAAAGCTTGCTGTGGGTTTTCTAGAATTAAGTATTTAAGGTTTATTTTAAGTATTTTAAGCTTATTTTTAGTTTATTTTTAAGTTAATTTTAAGTAGTTTAAGATAGATTAAGAAAAATGATAAAGGTACCCAGTTTATATTTTTCTGGGCAAAAAATAAAGCTCAGTTAAGCTATTTTTAGGCCGAAAGGCAATTAATATTAAGATATAGAATAATTTAGAGTGCCCGCCTAGGGCCAGTAAGTTAATTAAGCTGATAGTTTAAGCTAGTTTTAAGATTTTTGTCTAGCACTTAAGAAGATATAAAATAAAATAAAAAATCATTAAAAAAAACATACATGTATTATACATACAGTTGGTTTTTGCTTAAATATCTTGGCCAAACGTATTTATCTGCTAACACTTTACTTCCAAAAGTGTTATCAAATATTATATACAGACCCCTTTTTACCAGTGGGCCCACAGGGCCCGGGCCCAGGGCCCGAAATCACCAGGGGCCCTCAAATTGCTGATACATCACTTAACATCACATAAGGAAGGGGCCTGCTTATTTTCAAAATAAGAACTCTGACTTTTCCAATTCACATAAAGTCTACAAGGATGGAAAAAGATTGAAAGCAAGATATTTCAACAAGGAATTTTTCACTCGAAAATTGAAGAATAATGAACACGTCGAAAGAAAATGGTTGCTATATTCTCCTTCAAAAAATTCGGTATTTTGCTTTTCATGCTGTTTATTTAACCCTTGTGACGTTCATATATGCTCTCCAAGTCAATGTAGCGATTGGAAACACATCAATCAAATAGTTATTTCACATGAAGGCAGTTCTGCCCATAGACAATTTATGATGGCCTACATAGCACGAACAAAAGTGACAGGTAGAGTAAATACTGAATTAATATCACAACATCAAAATGAAGTAAGTTACTGGAGAAATGTGTTGAAGCGGATTGTAGCTGTTGTAAAGTTTTTAGCTTCAAGATGGCTTCCATTTCGCGGTGACAATGAGATCCTCGGATCTGCCAATAACGGGAATTATTAGGGATGCATTGAGTTGCTTAGCGAGTTTGACCCGTTTTTCGCAGATCATTCATTGTATATGAACTGCTATAGTACTATCTACCCTACGCGTTGCAGCAAGCAATGACTGTAACATTTTCCCCTTTCTCGCCGCTTGTGAGGGTATAAACATCCTTTGCTCCTTTTGACGCGAATACTTTACCAGGTTTGTTGTTGATTTAAATACCGGTTTCATCCATGTTAAAAATGTTACCGGGATTACTGAGTAAATCAGTTTCCTTGTAGATGTTTTCAAGAAGATCAAAAAATTGCTTTACATCTTCTCGGTTCATTCCGTAGGCTCTGGATAGTGATAAACCTTCTGATTTTCTAACGGACAAAATTGGATTGCGTTTTAAAAATCCACTAAGCCAAACGTTCCATGCTTTTAATTTAGCTTCGTTGAAAGGATTTCGTATTTCAAGTTTTTTTGCAAATTGAAATGCTATTTCCTTGACGTCTTGGCAAATCCTACCTTTCCCAACTTTTGAATGTGCCTCACCAATTTTTTCTCCAGTTCCTCTCCGAAAACAGGCATTTTGATTTTTCCCGTTGTTATATGCCTTTGTAATGTACGAGACGGTTCTTATGTAATTTCTTGGCATGACTGTGGACATAAAACAATAACTGTTCAGTAAAAATTGATTTTTTTCGTGGGGCGAATTGCCCTAGCCTGACCGGGGCGTTTTGTAAATTCGTTGATACAAAATTCTCCATGGGCATACCGCTAGTAGCATAAAAGCTAGAGCAATGATAATTACATATTCTAGTAGAGTGTTACAATTATTTCCTTTTGTTAATAAACATTAAAAGCTACTTCACGAAAATTTAACAAAATAAAATGTTTTCTTAGCACTACCCTTAATATCCTTTTCACTGGAAAATAAACAAAAACTAATATCTTTTCGTAGACAAAAGATATTATATCTTTTCGTAGTGAAAAGTGGAGGTGGGGCGTTTTGCGAACTGGGGCGTATTGTATAGTTTTACCCTACTTACAGAACTTTGGAACTCTGTATTGCAAAGAATTAATAAAACAAGTACTTTACTTCAAAAACAAAATATTACCCTGGATGTTGCAATTAATTTGCTGAGTGCAATCGATGAATTTATCAGGGACAATTTTGATAACTTTGATTCATCAGGCAGACAAAAAAACCCGGATTCCGAATATAAGGACCTTTCTGAAAGGACGAGGTGTAGAAGCCAACGCCAGACTTTTTTTGACGGCTCTGGACCTTCAGTAATTCTGACTGGGAATAAAAGATTCAAAATTGAAACCTTTCTTCCCATTGTCGACACTCTAAGCTATCATTTAAAACACCGACTAGGTTCGTATACGATGATTGGCCAACGTTTTGACTTTTTTTTTCGATTAAAAAATCTAAATTTAAAAGACTTAAAAGAAAACTGCAAATCTTTTGCTAAATTTTACACTGAAGATGTGAACGGAGATGAACTACACGCTGAAAGTCTGAATTTAAAAGAATACTGGAAAATTAGCCGACACGAAATTCAAAAAAACTGACAATAATCTAGAACTTTATAATTTTTTAAAAACAAATAAAATTGAAGATGAATTTCCAAATGTTGAAATTGCACTAAGAATTGTCTTAAGTATGATGGTGACCAATTGCAGTGGGGAACGTTCCTTCTCTAAGTTAAAAAGAATAAAAAACGAGCTCAGAAATACAATGATTCATGAAAGATTGACAAGTTTGACGATGATGTCAATCGAAAGCGACATCTTCAGGCATCGATTTTGAAGATGTGATCAATGATTTTGCTAATCTCATATCAAGAAAAAAAACTCCTTCAATAAACATTCCTCTCTTTTACCTGATAAAATATAGTCTGTGTCACTTTTTGCATATTAATATTAATATATTGTTCTTTAAATTACATTCTGAATAACTTATTTAATTTTCTGCTATTTAAATTTTGTTTATTTTTGAATTTTTACATGAAATATTTATTTCTTGTTTTTATTTTTACATTGTTAATGTTTATGTTTATCTTTTTAATTAATTAGACAAATATTATTTTTTTAAAAATTAAAAGAATAAATATTAATTCAAAGTTATGTGATTTTTGCTGTATACCTTGATTACACAACATAACATTCTTATAAATATACATAATCATACAGGCGCACGATTTTCGAAAAGTGCCCAGGGCCCTCAAAAGGGTAAAGACGGCCTTGATTATATAGGCTCTGCACTTATTTTCCCATCGTAAGATCTAACTTTTGCCGCCGTTCCAAGATATCTCCAAATACTATTAAACTGCTTAGACGATATTATATGAAGCTTCACACATGAGTTTAAATTGAATCCTTAATAAGAAAGATTTCCACTTTCCTCAGAGCAATATTTATTTATTTGTTCCTTTCGAGCACTATTTTACGATTGAAACTTCTGTTACTTTTTATTTCATCCTTACAATCGTAATCCCACTCGACTTATTATCCACTCAACAAAAGTCTCCCATTTGTATGCAAAAGATATTACAGTTATACAAAAGGAAACCTACCCTGAACTTAAACAATAGTCGCGCCGTGTGTCTCATTTCTCAATTATTGTTCTGAATGGTTATTTATTTTTATTTCGGCCATACATTTTATTTGGTTCTTCTTGCAGTGAAAATACTACTTTTATTATTTAATAAACAAAATTACTATAAGAATAGCCAAAAAAAAAACTACGCCCCCAATATTATTCCACCCACTATGTGGATATAATACTCAAGCAAAGAAATGAAATCCCAAGTCAACAACTGATTTTTTACCTCGAAACTTTATAAATCAAAAGCTAACGGAAGGAGAACAGAAAAAAAACAACATAAAAAACGAGATAAAGGACCTCTTCCTGGAAAAAGGCAATAAAAATTATAATAATCCGTATAATGTTAGAATAAAGATACAGATAGATACTTTCATAGATGCTACAGTGGCGAACTATGGAAATAGGAGTCACTCCTTTTCTGTTCTTCGGCAGATTTACTTACACCATCATCACTTTGGACAGCCACAAGGACCTCTATACTGACTGCTTTGCTTATTGTTATACACAAACAGACCTATACATACATAAGTGCACAACACTGAATAGTAAACCGTTAAAGAGCAAAAGAAGGAAAAATAGTTCCAGGATAACAATGATTATTATTTCTCATTTAAGTCCTTGAGAATGTTGCTTGGCATTAGTAATGAATAATACAGTACAGTTGTGCAGATAGGCATCAATAGTGAAAATCTGCCAGCATGTGTGTGTCTGTGTGCTTTTAATCCTCGCATTAAGGAGTGGGTGGATTCGGAAAAAAATGAGAAGCATTCCTCCCATCATGGCCGAGTGTTTTGATCAAGAACTTGATGAATGCCTAAGGGTTAAGTAGAGATATATTAAAATGTGTATTTATATTCGTTTTTCCTTTGGATATTAGATTGAAAACTGAAGGTTCCATCAAACGATCAATTTTAATTGAAAATTCCAGAAATTGTTACATGTGAAAAGGGAATGATATTTTAAATATTAAAATGTCATAAAGCAATGGATTGAAGCAATTTGGATAGGAATTGCAAATTGTTGCATACCAACATTTCTAAAAGTATTTTTAGCTGCATTACACTATATTTTCGAAAAGAAAGTGAATATAAAATGATATCGATGTATAAAAATCAAACATGACATTACTCTGATACACAAGTTTCACAAAATAAATGACAAACAATTTTTGTCTGCATGTATTACGATCTGCAGTCTAAGACTATTTATTACATTCATATTTAGTGTGTGTTATTATTTTGGCATTCCTCAGAGCAGAGTAGTTTTTGAATTTTTTTTTCAGGGCTAAAAATAACTGTATCTTTAAAATTTGAATGTTTTGTAGGTACTACCTATTATTTTATCAAAAGCAAATTTACCAGAAAATACTTTTAACGGTATCTTTCATGTTATTATTATTATATTATATTTCTTTTTTACTTGCGATTATAGGGAGTATAAAGCAAGATTAGGATTCGCGAATATAAAAAAATTGAGATAACAATGGAACATGACATTACGATCATACTGTCAGTATGTAATGTACGGGAAAAGTTTATTAACGGTACCTTTCATACAACGTTTTTTTTAATTTTGGGATTTATCAGTAACGGCTCTTTGGATTCCTGTCAAGTTTTGTATTTGAGAAGATCTAGGTAGATAAATTAATTCTGCATATCAACATTTTTAATAACTTTTTTTTCTAATTAAAATTAATTTTTGTTTTTTTTTGTTTTGTAAAATCAATGTTTTTAAAACTAATTAAGTAAAATCATTTTAAATTTTATAGTCACATGTATAATAAATAATAATTTCTAAAAAACTGCATACCAAAATTTCCAATTTTTTTTTTCAAAAACTAAAAATAAAAAAAAGGATTTTATCAAAACTGGTCCTACAATCTTAGAAATACAGTTTTCATAAATTCTTTGTTATTTAAGACGTGTAATGGGGTACTTTATTTTTACTTAAAACCGTTAAGTATTGTGGTTTTTAATACTTTTTTATAAGTTTAAACTGTGTTATTTGCTATGTAAATGTTACTTGTTTTGGTCAAAGATCTTGCTTTCCAATGTAATTAGGCATATAAGAGCAAGTACGTGCGACCAAGTCGTGCTCATTTTTTTCTTTACATACCAACATTTTTAATAGTTTCAGTTTTCTAATTATAATTAAGGTACGGAGGCCTAATAAGGCCCAGCTGACAGACATAGATTTTTTTAATTTTCTTACTTTGGAAAATATAGTTTTTCGAAATATAAAAAAAAAACTTCCGTTGGGCTTTACTAAGTGGGTCTTTATAAGGCCCATTTATTTATCATAGGATTTTCTCGAAATTTCTATCTGAAATAAAACGTGTTTTAAGTAAAAACACAAAAAAAGACAATATTTTTTCAAAAAAAAATTTAAGAAAAACGTATTTTATAATAAAATTAAAAAAACAGACTTAGAAGAATAACATAAAAGAGTTGGCAATAGTTTCTGAAATGGAGATTTTTGGGTTTGGCTACGTTCCTCACTTTCCATTCGCTCCACAGCTTGTAGCATTGCAAGCTAGTCCAAATGCTGGTCTGTTTCGGCAACATTTGCATTTTCAATTAAAGTCTAAGGGGCATGTCATCTGATTCAGCATCCGATACTGGTGCGACCGTAGAGCCGTTTATGTCTTCTTTCTTTCAGGATTCTTCGAAGTGAATCTTAATAATTCTTTGTCCCAATGGTGGATGTCTAATAGTGGAATAGTCTAAGTGAGAGGCTGCACCGTCAAATTAGATATGAACTCTACAAAAGTAGAGTGGTTCATGTATCCTGTAGGAGTCATTTTTACTAAGGAACCAGTTGAAAGGTTATCCATGAATTCAGACTTTTGTCTCTTTCCTTTAAAAAGTATTACTGGTGGAATTGCCGTCTCAATAGCGCTCACACATCCGACAATCGTCACACTTTCGCCATGTTCGTTTGAAATTTGATGAACCCGTTTTGATCCTTTTTGGGCCAAGACATTCTGCTGGTGGTGGAGCGAAATCCTACAGCCTTTCTCGTCCATATTGAAAATGCATTCTGGTCTGTTTGGGATATTTAAACATTCCATTAGGGCCCTTACCTTATCAAAATGATCAGAGACAATATGCCTGTTGAGTTTCTGGGCTCTTGTTGGTTTCATCATTTGAGCCTTGCGAACTGAGATTACGGGTGTCGATTCATGAACAACCGCAACCACTTTCTTCCAGGGCCTTATTTGGCCCCGTACCTTAATGTTCTAAATTTTTTTTTTGAATGTCCAATATTTTTAAGCTATTTAAAAAATTATATTTTTAATTCTATTGCCAGCTGTCTATTAACAAACTGTTAGAAATTGCATACTAAAATATCAAAACTTTTCTTTTCAAAACAAAAAAACAGAACTAAAAAAAAACAAAAATACTTTTTTCGTATATTCGTTATTATTTAAGACGTGTGTTGTCTACTGTCGTTCTAACTATAAACCGTTAAAAGTAGTGGTTTTGACACTTTTAATAAATTTAGACCGTGTTACTTGTTTCTTTTAAAAATCTATTCTCCAATGCGATCAGGCAAATAAAAGCAAGTGCATGCGATCCAGTCACGTACCTTTTTATGATTTAATGAATCGATGGTATTAGTCACAGTCGGAAAGAAACAGAATTACAGTTAAATTTTTCAAAAAAAATTGTAATGAGCAATTAAAAATCATCATTTTGATTTTTTAGACTGTGTTTTTAATGAAGCCCAAATTCCTGTATTAAACTGAGAATTGCAGATGATTTTCTATGCTCTATTCAAAAAGAAAGATTTTTGCTGGGATCCTCTGATAGACTTTCTAACTATATTGAAAGAACAAACTATCTCCTTCATCGGAGATCTGTTCTTGGGAACAGTTCAACAAGTTCTTGCATAAATCGCGTTCGCAGTCCGCAGTCATTCATTGTTTGATATTCAATCTGGCCTCACTCTGAGTATCGCGCGTAAGCCATACATTTTTCATACATTTTTTCAAGTTTTTTTCACAACATCAAAGCAAATAGATTAGAATGGATCTAGTTTATCAGAGCTGTATGCAATATCAGCTGGTATTTTACAAGGAACAGTTTTTAGTCTTCTTTTGTTTATGATTTTCATTGATGATGTCTGTCTCTCCCTGATGGTTCTTATTTAAGTGCCTTTATACGTAGATGACCTTTGTGTTCTTTCTGACAATCCGTTTTTTCTTCAACACCAAATCCATACACCACTATCATATTGTGATTCTTGGGATACTCACAATATTATTCAGAAAACAAAAACAATGATGTTTGACAGTCAGCAAACGGAAAGATTTTCTAAAGAAACCTCAATAAATAAATGCCTGGTTTGACGAATGTTGGGAAATACATGCAGTTAAATAGGAATCATTCAAGACGGCGCTGCACAGAAGGACCAGAACTGCTCGTGGGCTGAGGAAAGAGAAGGATCGACTTCTTCAGAATGAAAAAAATGGGCATGACTGGGTCGCACGTACTTGCTCTTATGTGCCTAATTACATTGGAAAGCAAGGTCCTTGGCAGAAACAAGTAACATTTGCGTTGAAAATAACACAGTTTGAACTAAAAAGTATTAAAAACCAGAATACTTAAAGGTTTTTAGTAAAAATGAAGTATGCCATCACACGTCTTAATTAACAAGGAATTTATGAAAAATGTATTTCGAAAATTGTAGGACCGGTTTTGATAAAATCCTGTTTTTTATTTTTAGTTTTTTGAAAAAAAAATATTTTTTAAATTTTGGTATGCAGTTTTTTAGAATTTATTAAAGTACACGTGACTATAACATTTAAAATAATTTTTTTTGATTAGTTTTCAAAATACTGATTTAAAAAAAAAAAAAAATCAAAAATTTATTTTAAGTAGAATAAAACAGTTATTCAAAATTTTGGTATGCAGAATTAATTCGGCTACCTAGATCTCTCTAAATATAAAATTTGAAAGAAATCCATTGAGCCGTTACCGAAAAAGACAAAAATTAAAAAAAACCGTTATATGAAAGGTCACATTAATAGACTTTTCCCGTATATGTGGTTCTTATCAAATAATAGCCTATCACCAAAAAAAATTAAAAAAAATTTATATTAAAATCGTTTGATCCGTTTTTAAGAAAAATAAGATTTTCCTAAACGGTCATATGGCAGGTAACGTTATTTTTAAGGCTAAAAATAAAATTTCAATTTCCCCTCTGGGGGATGCCAAAATAATCACACACACCAAGTTTGAAGATAATCGCTTAAGCGGCTAGGCTGCAGCTCGTTATACATACTGACAGACAGACAGACAGACATTTTTTCTGGAACACTTTTTTAGACTTCTCTATGATCGTAATGTCATGTTTGATTGTTATCTCATTTTTTTTTAATATTCACGAATCCTAAACTTGCCTTATAATGTCTATAATCGCAAGTAAAAAAGTTATCAAGAGAAGCGCGTGATTCAGGAAATAGAGAACTGTTACTGCCAGAATGAAGTTCGAAAGTTTTACCGAAAAGAAAAAAAGAGACAAAGCTGGAACTGAAGCTTGCAAGGACGATGAAAGAAACGTCGAAGAACAACATCTGCAGACCGTATAATGAATAAAACGAATTCCGCTGTCAGACAGAGTGATTCACTCTATCTGGATAATGTAAAACAACAAATCTCGCGCACCACAACTGGATAAATTTGAGCTGGCTATATATTAGCTTAAGCCTAAAGCCCACACAGTGTGCTCTTCATTAAAAGGGAAACAAATAGTCCCTTGTGCGTGCGATAATTTTATTAAAAAAAAAAAATTGTCAGAATAAAGCATGTCCGATGAATGGAATCTCAGTATTATTTCTCCGATCCATTAGGATTGAGACCCTCTGATTTGCACAAACTAAAGAGTCATCAGTGTTCTCAACAAGTCATTTTCTGCTGTAGTATGTGAGCACCTAAAAGCATTCGTCAACAACGTGATGGATTCATATCAGTGCGCCTTTAGCACAGGAAATTCCACCATCGACCAAATATTCAAATATATTATAGCATTTACAAAATGATAAGCCAATTTAACTATTATTGTCAAAGAAGTCTTCTTGAAGCGCATGAAACCGAATTGCAGACGAATACGGAAATTTTCCATTTATATTCCCAACATGCTTCAGACGTTCTGAATTGTGATTTAAAAAAAATGTCATCCAAATTTGATGCATTATTTTTGATAACCATTGGAATATGGATAGAACGTAAGAGCTTTAAGCTTTTTTCACTCTTGAAATTCGATGCCGAGCTTTTTAACGAAAGAACATTATCAAAACCAAAGTACATAAGTATAATCTATAACGACGCTTCAGATTTCACATTTCACTCTTACGAAAGAAACTAACTGAGAAAGTTGAATAATAAAGATAGTAATCTTACTGTGAATGTTTGTATGTTCGGATGCTTGGGTGTTTGTTCTACGATCACGCCTAAAGAGCTTAACGCATTTGGATGAAATTTTAGGGGTAGGGTAGATGAATGAGATGCTAGGTTGAATAATAGGCACGTTTTATTTCGAAGGTTCTGTAGAAGAGGCTAAAATATGAAATAATGTTTGGCTGAAGGTTTGTTTCTTAAGGTTCCATGTCTCCACGACTGCATGGTAGAAGGAAGATTTACAGGATCGACTATATCGAGCAATATTTAAATTCGACCATGCACAGAAAGAATTCTTTATTGCATATACACATTTATGACTGTTTTAAATATCTTAACAATTATTCAGTAAAAATAACCTAAAGAACTTAAAAAATCCATCATCCGTTATTACTCTTCATTTTTTTCACTCTTAGGTAGTATAAACCATTAAAAAAAATGTATATAATTATCAAGAAAAACCCCATAAATCCTGTCCATTTAATGGGGGGATGACCAAGATCTCCTCGAATCTCATAATCTTCTTTGCACTCGCCAGCGAAAGGGCTATACCCTTATAAAGTCCTTTGAAAACGATGGATTAAATTATCTTCGCTGTCCATCGTCCTGTGGCACGTTAATATACATAACAAAATCCTTAAAAAAGAAGAAGCTTCTAAAAAATTCCTGCATTCCTTTTCTTTTTTACTTCAAGTTTATCCAATTAAAGGCCACCTTAGCAGAATGAAAAAAAAGGATCTCACAGGCAAAAAAAAATAGACTTAGTGGCTTTGAATTCAACCTGACATCCCACTTCTGAGTCACCTCCCAGAGGGATTATATTTAACAGCTTTATTGTTTAAGGACACTTATTCCTGTGATGGAATAGAGGTCAGCTTGTGGCATCAAGGACTTAATAAGGTTTCGCATCTAAGTAACATTTTTTGGAAGACCATTTATATTTTTGAGATCGTATAAGAACTGGCAACAGAAATCCGTTTTGATACTAAATACATTTTTTAATTTCTTTTACTTTTCAAACAAGGACCAAGGAGCAAGGACACATTTACATCAAATTCAAATAAAAATCAAATGAAAATTTTTACTTGGGTCGACAAACTCGCAAGAGACCGACGTTGAATTAATTTTGTAGTAGAAGAGGGCGAGACAGGATGTTGGTTCGAGGTATACAGAAAAACAGGACATCGGTTTCAGTGGGTGTATGAGTATTGGTACATAGAAAACGATAGAGTTTATTCTTAAATTCTTTTTTGGTTTTCCGGGGAGAGGAGGGTGTTTGGTCGGACGGGTGTGTATTCGTGTTCGTTGTACTGACCTGTTTCGATTTCCACTTTTTGCCTTCGAACGTGTGGATTTGCCTTTTTTGCCTATAGCAGTACAGTGGAACAAAATAAACAAAAATCCAAAAAAAATTTTTTGTATATAAAGAATTTACAGTATAATATATATCTATGTTTTTTGCTCTGAAAAATGTCATTTCGAGCCACTGTGCTCTGGCGTCCTTATCCTTTTCGGTTCGTTGCTGTTCTATTTAACCAATTTCTATCTACATTTGTTCCGGCTTCTGAGTATATTTTGCTCCGCATGTAGTCGAATAAGACACGTTTTCTATGAGGGATGCGGGGCAATGAAGACTCAGTCTCAGTAGTTAGGTAGGTATTGCAGTGCGTTTTTTCCATTTCTTCTACTCTGGCATTACTCGTCGGAAAAACTAGGTATGCCAACTATAATACGAGTTCTGGCTTACTTACAATATTATAATGCTTATAGCAAATATGTATAAAATATATGTAATTTTTTTTGGCTGTAAATACGGAGAGGCTTTTAGCCGGTATAGTTACGGAAGTGGAGCATGGAGAAAGGGGTGAGAATAAAGGACGAATGAAGGACCGATTCATTCATTTTTCCAATTCAATTTAAGTTTGTTGCCGAAGAAATTGAAGAGATTTTAGATTTCTTGAATGAAAAATTGTTGTATTGTGTTCGAAGTAGGGTATTTTACTATGGCGTTTAGTGATGACCATACACACACACGTAGACTAGAGTATTTTAGGATAAGTATTGTTTTGGCTTATTGTGGGTCTGTTGAAATAAGGCCGATTGCATTTTTTGTTGGCAATTATTATGGGAAAGCTTACCTTAAGGATATAATAGATAGATCCCGTTGTTCAGCTTAAAGTTTTTTGTCAAATGATGTATGTATGAATGTGTGTTTATTTTTCTTATCCTGAAAAATGAATTATTTTCTAATAGAAAAAGTTATCTAGTTTATCGGCGAAGGTTGCATTTAGTCTTGAAAATATTAAATTCTATAACCAATTTTTTAATGAGCAACGCTGTCAAGATTAAAACTCGATGAGTTTATCCCAAAACTTCACCTTAACACAAAAAAGGCGCAACCGTCACAGTTGAAGTAGCTAGTGCAGAAAAAAAACACTTAAAAGTTAATACTGATTGGCCCAGAAGAGATATCCTCTTAGTTCTAACAAGGTGGGAAATATCGGATATAGATGGCTGACAATTCTCATTTCTAATCACGAAAAAACACTCAACAAGTTTTATAATAGTAAAGGGAAGCAGTACTTCTATAACAAACATTACTTTGCAAAAAATTAATTTCATAAACGGATCAAACCAGAAATTCTCAATTCCTGTGATAATAATTAAATCATAGCGAAACTGTATCGAAAAAACATTCTAGAAATCTGTGGAAGAGTATTTATTCAATTTAAGACTAGCTTAAATCGCTTCTCAACTTGCCACAGGTGCCACGTGTTTGAGCTTAAAAGTCTTGGCAGCTTTTATTATGAGCCTTTCCTGTGATTACTCGAAATTTATGAAGACATTTCTGTGCCCACTAAAGGTTTATGAAATGTGAGTGTGCAATAGGATACCAGAACACAAAGCCTTCCATGCAAAAACATGAAGCTGTTTTTAAGCCAGAACTAGGTGCCAGACTTATTACGAATTTCCAGCTTAATATTTTTCAAGTACTAACAAGTGACTTCTGCCCAAAATGAAGCCGTCCGTCTCGAGATGGAGCGTAAAAATATATGTTAGCTTCGAGTTTTACGTACTGCTGAAATTAGACAACCGACCTCATCCATTGAGGTGGTACGAAAATATTGCCACCAGGTTAACATTATTTCATTTCAAGATCTATTGCTGGAAATTTATCAGTATAAACCACATTTTTCAAAAACTTCAAGATAGCCAATATTTAAGAAAGCTTAATTTCCAGTTTCCTCTGAAAAACGAATCATAGAAGATCAGCGTAAGACGCACCAAATTTTGTTTGTTCGAGAACCAAAAAGACTAAATTTTTGACACATTAAGTTAAAGAGAAATTTCCCAAGCTTTTATAGATCAGCTCACTGTCAAATTGGAGTTTCGCATTTAATTTCTGAATGACGTCATCGTTTCCGAACCCACCTACGAAAAATATTTGACTATATTTTTATAAAATTTCAAGAGACGATAGATCTAAGAAAAATTAAAAGCATTTGTCAGCAAGCTCAAAAATTTTAACCAAGTTATTAACAATTATGCAGAAAATGCCGCACACTTTAAGGAAAATTGACAGCCAAAGAGGAATATTTCAGGTTAGACAAGGATCGACAAATGGTTTTAAAAAGAAGATTTCGAACTGTTCGCTTTTGATCATTTTTAAGATTAACAGTTGCACCCGACGATGCATCCAAACATAGTATTGGCTCCATTATGTTAAATCTCATCCCAAATGGTACTGAAAACCCGATCGCTTTTTTCTCGAAAACACTGAATGCAATTTAGGAAGTCTGAAACCAGATCATAAAATGGGGCACTTTCGTCCTTTTTCGGGGTAACATTATTTTATATTTACCCTTGACATTGCAGAGACATAGAGCATTAAGGAAGCCAGAGGGGATATCAAAAAGAAGTGCCGGTGTACATTGGGTTCGATTTTTTTGAATATCACAGTTCGTGTAGTACGGCTAAGAAACTTGAACTAATAATTGATCACCTGCCTCTAGATTCCATTTTCAACTCAAATAACAAATCGCCATATACGAGCATCAAAAGGCTTCAATTGTGGCAATTTTCCCCAAGGGGTTATATTTATACGATTCTCTATCAGTGCAGAACCATCAAAGTGCAAAGTGTGTTAAGCCTTTCAAAAGGTTTTCCAAAAGGATATTTATTTAGATTTTAAAAAAGTTAGTTGTCTGTAAAGTTGGTTTACTGACGAAAACATTGATGACACCAACACCAACATACAGCCCGTTAACTCACACCATATAATATTCCACTTATCACTTCAAAAAAATCTAGTACTAAATCTACTAATAAGTACTAAATCAAGTACTATATCTAGTACCAAAAATACAATAGTACTACACTCTAGTACTGAGTACTACAAATCTAGTATCAAACATACTGTTGTACCAACAAACTAGTACCAATCGGCACCAGATTAATATATAACTAGCGATACCCGGCAGGCGTTACTACGCACGTTAAATTCGTTGGGCGGTTTAGAAGTACATACCCGACATACATACACATACACACATACATACATCTGATGTTCGACTGGTGCTCAGAATACGTTTGTAGTAATTAAGCCAAGTGGGCACACTGATATCAGTGCAATACTATATCCCCTTTATAAATTTCCCTCTTATGTAAATTTCCCAAGCGATACTAGCGAATAAGTAAAAGAAAGAATAAAATGAAGAAAGAGTCAGTCTTTGACCGACCTCCAAACAACTAAGTTGTATTAATTTCTACTTATAAAAATTAAGTGCCTAAACGTTTGCGATCGATTTTGGTTGAAAGAACCACAGTATCGCGGTTAGCATGAGTGATGACTCATACCAGCATGAGTCATGTTATTTCGTACTTGTAGCCTGTCATCGATTTATAAGACGATATCACGTAAAAAAACAGTATTTTGTAAGAGAAATCAATAGATGTTTATTTCATTGTAAAGATGAAGGTATGGAATTAACAATGGAAAACGATATCAGTCAAATGGCCGCCACGGCTGCGAACGGCTGCGGTTGCAGCACCATATCCTTTTCATGAAATTTTCCATGACTAATTCGCTGTATTTCCTATATAACTTCACGAATTTAATTTTTAAGGCATTAAATTGATTGTGGACCATTGGCATAGACCTTATTTTTCACGTGGTCCTAAAGAAATCAGTCTAGAAGTGTTAAATCACAAGATAAAGGTGGCCAATTGTGATCACCTCTTCGAGAAATTACCCGGTCAGGAAACTTTTCTTGCAAAATTGCGATTGTTTCGTTGCTTGTGTGGTACAAAGCGCAGTCTTGTTGAAAATAAACGTCGTCCACATTAATATCTTGCAAATCCGGCCATAAATAATCATTAATCATAGCTCGGTAGAGCAATCCGTTGTACCAGCCTTCTTTTCGAATAAAAAACGCGACGATCTAAAATTGCTCTAGTTTTGCGAACTGTCACTGCAAATTTTTCACTATTTTTGTAGTGATTTTTAACAATTTCAATGCGTTATTGAAGCGTTGTTGAAGCTTCAAATGTCAAAAGCTGAACGCTTCAAAAGTGACAGCTGCCCAAATAGCTAATGAATGAAACCAAGAAGGTTTTCCAAAAGTAATCGTGTCTAATAATGGCACTCAGATTGAGAACAAAAGAATTATAGAAGAAGAAAAAGACGTCAGTGCCTTTCAATATAATATCAAACTATTTAGCTGAAGCTCGGGAGATGAAGATACACTCAGACACTTTTCTAACAACACCAGATGAAAATGGCAACTCAAGAGGTAAAAGCTTCCACGTCATCTGCATCGGACTGCTATTGTTTCCGAAGAAGAAAATGTGCATCAAACCCAAAACTAAATTGTGTTAAAGACCATCTTGCATATATACGAAAACCAAGTGGGGGAAAGAACTGGATATTAGGACGCGTATTAAAGATCCTACGAAACGAAAATCTATCAAAGTCACCACAAAAGAAACAGATCCAACATGGATGAAGACACAAACACAAGACCAAATAAAAACACCGGTTTGATCTCTATCGTCTCCAATTTTGCACTGCAAACAGTATTCCTCTGTCTTGTCGCTTCCGAAAAGATGAGATGCTCCATAGTTTCTGTCTCACTCTGCTATGAAAACTTTTGCCACTGATTGGACTTTGATGTCCATCTGCTCTACATGCCTGGGCAATGTTAACCGCTTGATACGATTGTTTTTGACCGGGCTTATGTCACTCTATCTTCTTCGACATTTTTCACATTAGGAACTTTAAACGCATTGTTTAAAAACTCAGTTGCCTAAAGAAGCATTTTTGTAGAAAGAAACTGTCACTAAAGGGGAAATATTCGAAGGTCAACAATTCTTTTTTTATTTGAATTTAAATGTTTATTTAAATGTTTCTAATTATTCACTTCTTTATATTTCCTTTTATCCTCAAAACAACTTCTTACTTATGTAATCACATTAAATTTTTTTTTAAATTATCCTCTTTCCAGTTAAAAAAAAAAGAAAAGAAAACCAGAAATAAATCAAAGCTAAGCCATCAATTTGCTAGAAAAGAAACCTCATAATTGGGATATCAATTACCACTTAACAGCAAAATTGAAAACGGAAAGAAATAAAAAAAAAAAAACGTAACCGTCATCACGTCGCAACTGACAGCTGAAATCATGACATAACGACTTTCTTTTCGTCAAAGATGTTTTTTCTTCCTGTCAGGTCCTTGCTCTTTCAAAATATTGCGGCTTCTCAGTTTTTTAAATTTTTTTTTTTTTAAAGGAAAGTCAAATGGAAATCTCAAAACTGAGGGAAATGAAAGAAAATGCAAAAATGTACAAATTGTTGCTGTACTCATAAATAAGCCACCATATTAAGGAGTTTTCTTTTACCCTCACTTGTGTATAAAGCTTTTCATTGTGATGCAGGCTCCCCTTTTTTCAGTTCAAATTGAAGCACGTACCAGGAAGAAGTTTTTAAGGATAAGGCAGGAAGTGAGGAAAAGTTTTTTGTATGGAATGTACAATTTTGCTAGAAAATACTGTCATAAAAATGTTCTTCGAATAATTTTTCTGTTTGTTATGTTTTTCTCATCAATTTACATTCATTAAGTTTTGGAATACTTGGAAGGGACTTTGTTTAAGGATTTTTGGGTGTTTTTTTTACATGGACATTTTTTTTGCTTTCCATTGGATGTACTTAGAAGTAATTGGGGCAATTAAGTTTGCCTTTTATGGCTTTTCCTACAAAATGTGTGTTATTCCTTTGAAAATTTTAAATTCTGTTTAAGAGGAAATTCGATAGAAAGGATGCAAGGAAATTTCAAAAGATTTTCAAAAGATTCTATTATTCTCAAACTTGATTATTAAAAGTTAATTAATATTTTTTATACTAATATTAAATAAACTAAATAATCAAATATTAATAACAGTAACTAAGAACCATTAAAGTCTGTATCCTTAAATCTAGACAAAACTTAGTTTATTCAATGTGATTTGATGATTAGTGTCCATCTTATACTCGACGATAACGGTCACTCAAATTGCGCACACAAAAAAGATCCATATCAATTTGTGCTTAACAACCGCATACTACCCGCAGCAATTGTCGTATGATCTATCGTAAGATGTTTGTAGCGCATTGATGAGTGACATCTGATTCTTGCTGTTTTTGTGTTGTACGTTTAAATTAGTTTTTTATTCCAATTGTCTTATGAACATAACACGAAGGAGATTTTGCTTACTACAGAAATGAGCTGAGGCCTACACTGCGCAATTCAACTTAGTCGGAGTTGTATTTTGAGTTTAAAATTTTTTTTTAAGGGGAAAGTAATTTTCTAATCTTCTATACCAATGTTTGTAGCTTATGAAAGAATTTCTATCATGTTTATGTCCACACTGTGCAATACAGATCAGCCCTCTTGGCATAAGTAAGTGAAACTCAGGTTGAGACGAAAACTGATTTATCAGAAAACATACGGGTACACCTTAATGCTTAAAGCCATTACTTTTTTCCGATCTTCTTGGTTTGTGTCAGAAATATAGGTAATATTGCTTGACAGAGCCTTTCCATATACGGGCAGTTTTCAACACGAACTTTAACTTTTTGTGGGTTAAATTGATTGTCCCCAGGCATATCACTCATTATTGTTTTATATAGGGGAGCCCAAGCCAAATATCGACGTTAAATCGCATTTACCGAGTTTGATGTGCTTTCCGGAGTTCGAACTCCATTTCCAAAATTGTTTCCTATTAGTAGGGAAGGCCGTAGAAACACCTACCTCATCGAATCAATGCAAAATTTAGTCATAAACTAGCTGTGCCCGCGGCTTTGCTTGCGTTAGCCTCGGAAACAAAAATCGTATATTTAATACGTGACAAAGGTTACTTTTTATTTAATCTTTAATGTTAAGATAAAGTCTTCACAAAAGAAATAAAACAATAAAACACGGTGTAATTGTAGCTTAAAAAAATTACAATTCCTACGCAATCTGCTTAAGAATAGAAGTACCAAATGTATGGGTAGCAAATTTTTGATTTGGCCAATTTAAAGAGATTTAGTTAATTTATTTAAAAAAATGTGTCATATTATGTTACTGGAGGTAATTTCCTAATAATTAAAACAAGATTTGTTTAAATTCATTGTATCGTTCCCGCGTGATACTCGCACAGCCGAAACTCTTTCAATTTTATTATACATATATAGTGATGATAAATAGCAAATTACATAAAATGTTAGAACCGCTAGTCGTTTGGCTGTAGAATGGTCACTTCTGGTTTGCATTTCTGGATTGGGTCAACGAACAAATGAGGTATCAAATGAAAGTTTAGACCGTCTACATTAAGAATCTGCTGGGACAAACTTTCAATGGGCCAAACATGCTATATAGGTGTAAGGGACCCGGTCGGAAGGGAGCCGCCTATCGACTGTTTGACAGCCGACGCGACGTGTTATATCAACGGAATCACCGATCTATCCTGAAATAGCCCTAGATATAGAAAAGCCTTGGGTTTTACTCTCAAAATATTCATTGTCGCTGGTGTTTCCTATACAATTCACATTAAACTGACTCAACTTTGAATTGAGTGGTTATATCTAAAAATCTGGGCAACATACACACAATCTTAAGGGATCCAGGCAAATGCTTTTACAATATCCGTTTTTCTTTATTAGGGCCGAGTAGAGCACAAATTGAGTCTTAATCGAATGGAGCTCGCTCTGAACCGGGCGTGAACTGAGCGCTACAAAAAAACATTATTCATTGGTTTCACTCGGAAATCCACTTAATCTAAAATCCCATGGAATAGCGAAATTGCTTCTGCTCAGCTTAGACGTTTTTGTTTATATTTGAGTTAAAATAAAATAAAATAAAATAATAAAATAAATAAATAAAATACAAATAACTGTGTATATTTTTTTTTACAAGACGGATGTTTCTTGTTTACATTTCTGTTGTGTGTATTTGTGCGTGCGTCTTGAGTGGATTTTGACTTCAAATTAAATACCAAAATTCTCTTTTTAGAATCGTTCAGACTAACCAATGGAAAATTCTCTGACTAGAAGACAATTTACTCGTTAAATTGACAGCTGTCAGTTGTGTCAGTGACAGTTTGATTTATGCTTTAGATAGTTTAGAATACCTATACAGACAGCATCTCATCAAATTACAAAATCATATTTATTTGCGATTATAGGGACTATAAGGCAAGCTTCGTGAATATAAAAAAAATTGAGATAACAATGGATAGAGAATTTAAAAAAGTGATCGAAAAAAATGTGTGTCTGTCTGTCAGTATGTATAACGAGCTGCAGCCTAAACGGTTAACGCGATTATCTTCAAACTGTGTGTGATTCTTTTGGCATTCCCCAGGGGGGAAATTGAAATTTAATTTTTAGGCCTAAAAACAACATATGACCGTTTAGGAAAAGCTTATTTTTCTCAAAAACGGCTCAAACGATTTTGATGAAGATTTTCGAAAATTTTTTGTTGGTGTTAGCTATTATTTGATTAGAATCGAATTAACGGAAAAAGTCTATTAACGGTACCTCTCATATAACGGTGTTTTAATTTTTGGCTTTCTCTTTTTGGATTTCTGTCAAATTTTATATTTGAGATGATATAGGTAGCCAAATTAATTCTGTATATCAACATTTTCAATAACTTTTTTTTTAATTAAAATTAGTTTTTGAATTTATTCTTAGAAAAATCAATATTATGAAAACTAGTCAAAAAAATATTTTGAATTCTATAATCGCATGTATATTAATAAATTCTAAAAACCTGTATACCAAAATTTAAATTTTTTTTTCTAACTAAAAATAAAAAAACAGAATTTTATCAAAACCGTTTAGTATTGTGGTTTTTAATATTTTTTATAAGTTCAAACTGTGTTATTTTCAACGCAAATGTTACTTGTTTCTGTCAAAGACCTTGCTTTCCAATCTAATTAGGCATATAAGAGCAAGTACGTGCGAACCATTCGTGCCCATTTTTAGTACTAAAATCGATAATATGAAAACTTTAAATTTAAGTTGTTAAAATTGTTCGCACAAGTTTCATTGGTTGTTTCCTAAGAAAATCTGATTCCAAAATTCCGATGGTTATTTTCAAATCGAAATATTTAAACAAACCCAAACCCAACTTCCAAGAAATTGATCAAACACAATGCCTTTTGGTTAACCTAATCAATCGGAACTAACACTCAATTTTGTAAGGACTCAATGCAAATGTGTAAACGAATGTTTGTGATTATATTATTTAGATTTTGGAATAGGATTTCGTTTACGTTTTTTTTAAGTTCTTTAAAATTGTTTTCAATGTTAAATAAATAAAATAAATACAAATATTCGTGTTAAATTACTAGGAAGACAATGTTGTTTTTCTTTCATTGGGCGCCATTCCATATATGTTTTTTTTTAAATTTCGTTGCATACTTTAAGGTGTGTAAACTTTGTTCAATATTTTTTTATTTGTTTCTTTCTTTGATTTCTTTAAAAAGATGACTCGTGTTAGTTTCAACCATTTTTTTTCGACTTCGTGTACCCTTAAGGTCTGAATCAACCAAATAATTCATTATTTCTTCTGTTCTTCTATATTCATGGCATGAATTTATCCAAGGAAGGAGTTTGTTTCGTGTTTTATATGCTCCTTATGTTCTTCCTCTAGAGAAAACGTTATTTGTTATCCCGTGTTAATGTATATCATTAGTCACGTATTGAGTGCAGTTTTTCTTTTTTGTCTTTTACACCTTTATTACTGCATTCCCCTTAAAGTATGCAAGATGCAAACATTAAAAAAAAACACCTGAATGAATTCTTAATTTTGTCCCACGGATCAGTGTAGCAGCCAGCGTGAGAAACAACCAACATCCATCAGCATCACAACCCCATCTCGACTTCGCCGATGAAAACCTTTGAAGCCGATTCCAGCTAACCGAATCCGATGAAGAAGGGCGGGCATTGCAAAGGATTCAATTTGTTGTCGAAAATCTCTAGGGCTGAATAAAAAAGTGGCCAAGAAATTAACACATATGTCGAAGTTAAGCAATAAAATGGTTTCCCATTGGGATTTGAGAGCTTTTGCTGTCTAAACTCGATTGTGTTGGGTAAATCCAACGAATTCTAGGCGAAGCTTTCATGCAAACTCATAAATATTTCATTCGCCTCCCCGAGCACACGCAAATGGAGCAGACACCAAGCGGGAGTTTATTTTTTTGGAAAGATTGATATCACAAAAGTCAGAGGCATAAGGAGTGTATATTCCTTATTTCTTATTCCTGCAGCCGGGTACCAGAGGTTTGGTTTGAACAGAAGAACACCATCATCATCAGGAGTGAGAAACAGACAGCAGCCTAGGAAAAATCTAATTGAAATTCGTTGTGGGTTTTCTTCTAGAAATGTTTTATTGATTTTTGTTTTTTTCTTTTTTTTTAATATAATATTCATGCGGTGTTGTTGGAATTCCAAAAGTGGCTATGAAATGGCACTTCTCTTGCGTATTTCTGTCAAATATTTCACAGCGGTTGGGACACAAATGATGGGAACCATTAAAGTGGCAGCAATCGCTTGCACTTGAGCTGTGAGACATTTTGTTTTGGGATTTAAGACTTTTATTTTTTTAAGTTTTTGATAAGGATGGGACAATTTAAGTATATTTGCATACAAAAAAGTTCAGGAGAAAAAGAAGTACGATTTATAAAAGGCATGACAGTCCGTTTTAAAAATAAATATTTCAAAGAGAACTTTAAAAATAAGAAATACCTTAATCTTTAATTTCGGGTTTTCCAATTGGGATTTGACAACTTTAAATTGAATTTGTGAACGCACCCTTTCACTAATCATCGAACGGTCATTGCCAATTCAGTTAACTCAACATTTTCATCATGGTAAAGTACACGAGCGAGCAACGTCTGCAAATTATAAAAATTTTCTACCGAAATTCTGAGTTGTTGACCCCAATTTTAAGAGCGTTGAATTGTTGAATTTCATCGCAAAATTATCTTCAGTGACGAAGCTCATTTTTGCTCAATGAGTTCGTCTATAAGCAGAATATGCATTATTGGTCGGATGAAAATCTACATTTGCTTCATGAATCACCACTTCATCCACAAAAAATGGGCACGACTGGGTCGAACGTACTTGCTCTTATGTGCCTAATTACATTGGAAAGCAAAATATTTACAGAAATGTTGATATGCAGAATTAATTAAGCTACTTAGGTCTTCTCAAATATAAAAATTAACAGAAATCCAAAGAGCCGTTACCGAGAAAATAAGAAAAGCGTTATATGAAAGGCACCGTTTATAGACTTTTCCGGTAAATTTGGTTCTATACAAATGATAACATATACGAACAATAAAATTCTCAAATTTTTTTTATCAAAATCGTTGTAGCCGTTTTCGAGAAAAATAAGCTTTTCTAAAACGGTCATATGGCAGGTACCTTTATTTTTAGGCCTAAAAATAAAATTTCAATTACCGCTCTGGGGAATGCCAAAATAATCACACACACCAAGAAAGACATACAGACTGACAGGCAGACATTTTTTCTCGATCACTTTTTTAGACTTCGATTAGCCGCCTGGTTCGTGTGATTTAACGCCTCTAAACTATTTTCTTTGAGGCTACGATGTCATTGGTTTATGCTAACAAGCCGACGACTCAATGTCTTGAAAATATAACTGCGTCTCCAGGAGCGGATTAAAAGATCGCATCAAATAAAATATTTTTTTCACTCAAGTTTTTAAGAGCTTATATCTCGCTGAAAACGTTTTGCATTTTTGGATAGGTTTTGAGACCAGCTATCTGGTTGCTACTGGTTCTCCATACATGATAATGATAATAAAAGACTCCTTTTGGAAGTTATAGGAAATCTGATCGGAAAAATGCCTGACGATTTCTTGCAGCCATCTGACGTCGAACTTCCTCACAGTATTGTTTCTTCTTGGAGTTGGTTGAGATATTCTTAGTCGTACCTTGGCTACACCGAAGTAGTGGCCCGAATTAATGTTAGCCCTTCGGAAAGTTAGTTCGGATATCAGATATTGGAGCAGTTCCTTGCGTCAATCACAATGTGGTCAATCTGGTTGACATTTGATTGGAGATCTTCATATCTTTTTGAGCAGGAGGAACTGCGTCCTGCCTTCCAGGGCCTTGCTAATAATACTCAAAGTATGCTCATGCAACAATCGAATAAATAACATTCTAAAAAAAACATAATGACAGAAACAAAGTTGCCTTAACTTAATTTTATCGGTTTAGTGGGTGATTTTTTGACATTGTCTAGTGCTTTATTGCCTCTACGTATTAAAAATCCAATGTGTGTATAAGAATATTTGCCATCGCTTGGGCGAACTTAAATTTGCACAATCAAAATTCCAATTAAAACTTTTTAATTAAAAACGCTTACTATTTTGTATTGACTTTGGGTGTTTGAGTTGCGAATTCCATTGAATCCCAACACACAAAAATGTTTTTCTTCTTGAATTTGAACTTTGTTTGGAATATTTTTAAGTCTCTTCGTTGAATCGTTGGTTTTTCTCCACATAGTGATCCAAAATGATTTTCAGTGTCACGTCATCAATATGCAATTCAACTGCAAAATATCGATTGTTGTGGGAGAACTGCAATCTGTTATTCCCAACACGTATCAGAACATCCATGTTGTGCAACACTATTCTGAACGACAAGAAGAATATTCCATTCAAAATCATCCAATCCCAAAATCAAACTAGGTTTCTAATTATGTAACTTTGATATCTCGAAACACAGTAAAATCTTTCTGCAATACAAAAAAAAAAACTCTTTGTTTTCGCATCAAATTTTAACACTTATTTTTAAATTTCATAATAACTCGCTCATCCTGTAAAAACCATTAAATCTGAAACATGAGAGTCCTTGTGTGCATCATATGCCATTAAGGCTCACAAAGCCGGTTTACATTTTACATATTTCAATCGGTTTTTTTTTTGCTATAACATCCCCTCATCTCCCCTCTACTAAGCTCACTTAAGCTTCTTTTATTCGCCATTTAAAATGGAGTGCGCTTCCTGAAAGAAAACTCTTAGGCTAATGTCCGGGATTAACCTTGCACCTTACTATCCAATTCCCGGCACAACACAGCGAAACAGGAAGCGCAAGTACTTTGCAAAAGTTTTCTCTTTTTGTATCTCCCGGATGGATTCAGTTTGCCTTAGCCTTATGCATTGCAGTGCCAACCCGTAATCACCTACGATGGGATGCAGCAGGGGAGAGTAGCACCTCTGCGTTGGCAGGCCCCAGTGCTGCATTAAAAATAAAACTTTGCTTCTTACCCGAGGGTACCGCCTGCAACTACAAAGCATTACGTGAGAAGAGGCCCAGCATGTCATGAGGGGCATGGTTGCCAGGTTGTTTTTCGTATCTTTAGTGCTGTGGAAAAGAGAATTTGTAGACTTGTGTTATTCAACAAAACTTTTTTTTTGTGTAAAATATATGTCAAGAGTTCCCACTATTTTGGCTTTCTATCTATTTATCGACAAATTGCAATTACGCCGCTATTTCCAAGATCCTTGGAACGCATAGGGGGCATAGGTAAGAGCCTTGTGGAAATCGAGAGCTGATCTTCTTTCTTTGACGAATATTCTCTGCTATGGTTAAGAAAGTGTTTGATTGTTCTAACCAAGTTTTCAGGTAGTCCTAGACTTGAGTGTTTGAATACAAGACGGAAGACTTTTCGATGTTCAGTAAACAGGCGACTGTTGTCTCCTTCTTGTTGAAGACTAATTTTCGTTTTTATTTTCTCTTTATTACATTCGAAGACTTTTTGTTAGAAGTTAGAGGATAAGTTGTCTATATTTTATGTAATTTTAAATCATTTGGCAATCATTTTAAACACAGTGATACTGAGACCTTACCGCTTGAATGCACTAAAAGGAGCAATTGAAAATAAAACAAGAGGTATCAGTAGTAACGCGGAAGTTTTACGCTTATACAATTTTTCTCGAATAGCAATTTTTTTACGGTTTCCGGTTTTGAGTGATCTCTCATATGTATGTAGATGCCATTTTCCTTTGAAGTTCCTCAACAACCGCCACCTCAATAAAAAAAATTCATGTGTTTCTTTGGCTTTTACGGTTGATAAAAAAACCTTCTCGCACGCTCAATGCATTCCAAACTTTCTGCCGCATCAGCATATCACAATAAATAAAAAAGACCTAAACATCTGCAAACATTTTTAAAAAACATACCTCACTAATCAACTAAATGGCAAACATCCTCAGAGCCCCACCAGGATTGGGGTTCGTGTTTGTGTTCTCAGTTGAATTCATTAATTTATCTGTACAAGTTGAAAAGAATCATCTAAAGTTGGTGGATTTTTTTTTGTCCTTTTTCGATGGAGTTCCTGATTTTTCACAATTTTCTTTTCTGTTATTCGTCCTGGATATGATCTCAAAGTCGGAAAACATATTGTTTGTTTGGAAAAAAAGTTCTAGTTTGACAGATGAAAGTAATTTTCGACGAGACAAATGTTTTTGCAGACAAAAGTTTCAAATCGGAATAAATCATTCATGGAAGACAGATAAAAGGACGAAAGAGAATCATAAAAAAACATTAGTATGGGATTTAAAACTTATGATGGTTTTTGTATTTTATACCGTTTTCTGAATTAATTGATGAAATAATTCTTTTATCAATATGAGATTCTTTCGGCAATGACAAACAAAATTGTTATAAAACAAATATTGATGTTGAGTTTGTAACAAATGCATAAGCTTATGACAAATGAAGCTTAATGTTTGCATTTCAATCGGAACATATAATCAATCACTTACCCACGCAGAATTTTAATAATTTCCGAATGCAAAATAAATAAAACTTGCGGATTTATATATGCTTTCTCTAATAAGTACTCTTCTCTTTAAATGAAATCTTTTCTTAAAAAAATTATTTCTGCCACAGAATTACAATTTGACCTGGTGGTTCGACGACTACTTAACAACTAACTGGTAATGGTATCTGCTCATTCACAAACAATTATGGTTTATTTATTGTTCTCCCCTTTTCCTATTTGTTAAGTCCCGTGTGTGTATGTATGTAGTCTGATCGTTTTCTGTGTACCTCATTGTAGTATACCATAGAGTAAGGGGCCAGTTATAGATATCATTGAAATGCATCATTGAAACAAATCATTGGAATTTTTTTGAGAGATCAGTTATAGCAATCATTGAAATTTTCTGTCATTGGAAAAAATTACCTGGTTGAAATACACACGAAACAAATTTACGGATACAAATCTGTCATTGGGAATGAGCGAAATTGAAATTAAAATCAGTGGAAAGAGTTGTTCCACTTTCTGTCAAAAAACAATCAGCTGACACGAAAAACGAATTTGCATCAGGAAAACAGATAAATACATTTTTAATAAAAAATATTTGTGCAAATTTGTTTTTTCTTGTCGAAAAAAATTCTTCGTATAATTTGCTATAGATTGGTATATCATTTGTGTTACTAATCAAAAGAAAACATGTACAAAATCTGTTTAAAGTTTTTCAATGATGCATTTCAATGATAGCTATAACTGGCCCCTAAAAATATTATAAAGAGGAAAATCTTTCGTACGTTCCATCCTCTTACACCCTCAATTTTTGTTGTCACTTTTGTATATCATTCATTGTGTTTTACTCATACTTATCCAAAATAGTCAATAAGATGACAGCTCAAGCTTGTAGGCATTGTCAAAAAGAAGGCATAAGATATCTCTCTTCATAATATTTGTACTCTATGTTGTATTGCACAAGGTCGTCCGTTGGTTATTTTATATTTGCTTCCTTCGTTGTCTTCTGTTAGTAGGGTATGTTGTTGCAAGATCGGCTCAATTGCACATACATAAGTTTACATGAATTAGAAGAAATTCAGACATTTATATCCATAATTTGACTTGACAGTTTTAGAAAACAGCTGAGCCCATAATCCTACTTATATTATATAGGCGAATGTTTGTATATTTCAATGTTTGTTCCGCAATCACGCCTCAACGGCTAAACGGATTTGGAGTAAATTTGGTAGGGAGATTAATGAGGTGTTGATTTAAAATATAGGTTACATTTTTTCCTCAAAAACGCACGGTTCCAGTGGGATAGTCAATATGTGAAATTATGTATGACTGGAGGTTATGTTTGTTATAATTTTATGTCGCAAAATTTGTGAAGATGTGTAGATGGACGAGTTACAAATTTCACTATTTTTCGACACAGTCTTTATTTATTATGAAAAATGCATGTTTATAGCGGGAGGGATCCGAATATTTCCTTTAAAAGATTTTGATTTAAATAATAAAAATCATTTAAAAATTATATAGAGCTTGTGTGGGAGGTGATGGACAGAAGGTTTCAGATCAATGCTTGGGTTAAGCTCCGCGTGTGAATTGCTTTGTCTTTTAACATGCGAGAAAAAGACAAATCCTCTTCCATGAGTAATCCATGTCTTGAAAAAATTTAATGAGCTAAACATGCGGTACCTTGGCAATTGCATATGCCAAGGTGGTGGCCGTGATGTACAGAACGAATATTGAAAGCTGAGAGCAGAGGTATCAGCAAAACAGTTAAGCAGATTAGACGTAACAGGCAAAAGATGAGGAAATTGTCGGAGACACAACAGAGCCCTGAGGTATACCAGCATTTATTTGGTGGAAATTAGACTTAAAACCTTCCAATACAACTTTTATTGAACAGTCCTGAAGATAGCTTCTAATCCAATGAACAAAAGTATCATATCTCCAAAAAGCACGCATTTTCGATAAGACAGCTTGAATAAAAACTCTATCAAATACCTTGGAAATATCAAGCGCAATAATCTTACTTTCAGTGTGTAGAAAACCTAAAAAAGCATCAAAATGCGGCTGTAGAAGCACAGGATCGTCTAGTTTTTACATTCAGAAAATTTACAAAAATGAGAGGGAAATCAATAAGCCATACAAATGACAAGAAGAGGGTTAGCTCTGGTTATCCAGTCCCTCCTCCACTACTAACTCCGCTATAAAATATTTATGGTTTGTCTCTTGAATAAATAGGACTGGCGAAATATATACAAATATATCCGACTGCATCATGAGGACTCATCTAATCCTTGTTCGATATTTATTTGTTTAACCTGCCAGCTGCCACTCTAAAAAAATATGTCACCCGTACTTGATACGCCAGTTATACTTAACACAAATAAAAATAAATCTCCGTTGGATCAATATTTTTATAGCAAAGTACACCGTGGCCTAGTTTATTTAGGACATTTCGGCGTCTGACATTGAACAAATAGAATCAACGCAGCTATTTTATGAAAGGCGTCTTGCGAAAAGGGTTTTCCATGAGGGGTTTGCATACAAAGGCGCACCTTTGACAGGATAATAGGGTATGTTAGATGTGTGGGTGGTTTTTTCACCGTGTAAACACTAAAAATATTTGCATAAAAGACCACAGAAATTCTATATTCCGTTATGTAATACATTTCCAATCCAATAACACTGAAGGGATTTCCTCATACTGCGTGGTGAGGAAATATACTGTTGCAGGTTTGACGGGGCAAGGTGGTTGGTATACAGATTGTTAAAGGAGACTAGAAAGTCAATGTGGTAGAGGAGCATGCGACTGGATCTTATTCAGGTGCTTTTACTCGATTTGTGGCTGATGTGGCAGTTAGCACACTTGAGTGGAACAAAAACACTATTTCGTTTGCATGTGTGAGTGTGTTGTCCTGATAAACTCTTTGTTTTTTTGTGGTGGTATATGGATGGTTAGACTTGTATGTACGCTGACGGTGTGGCATCTTTTGTACCACTGCAGGTCAGGACTCGACGATGAAGAGTGTATTTAATAGTTGAGTGGCAAAGGTTCCTGTGTTCTGAGCTCGTGTTGTTTTAAGGTATTTTACGATATTTTAAGTACCATAGAGCTTTATAATCTAATATTTTAAGGAATTGCTTGTATAGGAAATGAATCTGGAAACATATCCGATATCAAAAGATTTAAGTTGTAAGCTGAATGTACGTTGCTATAAATGACGGATTTATGCAATGATATTTTTTGTCATTAAGAGCAGAATAGGGAGTGTTTTATAAAAAAAAGTATTCTAGCATCGTAGACGTTCTTCAGAAACTGCAAGTAACAAGAACAATTAACCCATGCTTGGCGCTTTAGATGCTTTTTACATCAGGCACACCCATATCATAATCCTATCCTTAGATCGAAATCAGGAAAGGCACGTCTTTTTTTCTAACAAAAAATGAAAGCAATTCCATCAATTTCTTTGCTTTCAAAATGCCTGTAGTTTGGCTCGTGAAGATCGTCAAATTCGTTTCTTCCACTTGCGTGCGCAATCCAAGTCTTCATCTTTCTCTAACCGCGCCATCCCTCCAGCATGAAACCAAAGATTTCCCAGGACGAAGCATTGATTTCTATCCGCTATATATGGCAGCGCCATCTGAGAATTTTGACTTTTTCTCTTTTCGCTGAACAGTCTGTACAGTAATTCGTTGTGACTACTTCTCGACTCACCGTTTTTTCACACAGAATCAAACCTCACCCGGGAGTTAAGTTTTTATTTTGAGTACTAAATTCAAACAAACGCCTTGAAGGTTTGCAAAATACTACTTTATTATTTTCTCAATTTAATTCTTTGATAGATACCTTTTCTATCGCGATCATGAACGCAGAGCATGATAGTGGAAACAACATCGTCAACATAAAATGCTGACTCAATGTCTGTTCCCCCGAATGCATGCCATCATGATCGGATAAAAGGTATCAGATAGGTACATTGTAATGTGGTATAATTTTGATGGATACTTTTGTATCCCAATCATGAGCACAGAGCATGATAGTGGAAACAACATCGTCAACACAAAATGCTGATTCAATGTCTGTTCCCACGAATGCATGCCATCATGATCACGATACAAAGTATCATATCATTAGAATTTAAAAGAAGTAAAGGGGTTTCCCTTTACTCCTCCCTCCTTACCTTCAACAGTCCCTGTTGAAACTGTTGCGGGCATTACATTTAATTGGATATTTTCTTTTTTTATATTTTTGTTTTTCTTAAGTAAAATAAAAATCATAGTTATTATAAAAACAATAGAAATTATTGACAAAAAACTTAGTGAATGATTAACTATTTGCATAGTCTTAATATAATTTATTTCTTTTGTATTTGTGAAATGTTCTTGTTTCATATTTTTCAATAGTAAATTTGTTTCATAGATGGTTATATTCTCGGTTTTATAATTATTTGGCAAGGTTAATAACTCATTGTATGTATAAAATTCGTTTGAAAACTTAACGTTATGTATTTGAATAGAGCAATTGGAAAATCTTATAAGATTATTTTTAAAAACAGTGTAATTTATATCGTTACAGTTTTGCATTATTTGAACATGTTTCATATTTTTTAAGATTAATAAACCATCATTTATAACATTTATTTCTTCTTTGTCCATTTTCTCTATAGTACAGAATTTATTTGTTTGGAATATATTTTTAATACATTTGTTCTTTGATTCTTTTAGTTTAGATTCATATATTAATAATTTTTTGTTGTGTTCATATATTTTTGAGTTGTCTGTTATAAATTTTTTATTATCTAGCACAATTTGGAAACCGTCCGAATTTGGAACTGGTTGAATAAACATTTTATAGTATTTATTTTCGGAAAAAATTGGTATAAAAACAATGAAGATGATAAACTCTTTTTGATATACAACTGAACTTCGAAGATATTTTAGCGTTTCTTCATTTATATCATTGTCAAGTATTTCTTTTTCGGAAAGCAAATCTCTTCCTAAAATTTCTAGTCTACTAAGCATTATATTTTCTTTAATTTTCTCGACTTGAGTTTGAATGAGGTTAATGTTGCTTTCAACTTGGAGTTTTTCTATTAATTTTAGGTGTTCTAATTTAATGTCATTGAATTCTCTAGTTAAATTGTTGTATAAAAATGATGTAACATTTTGATTAATGTTAAGCTGGCTTATAATGTTTCCTAATTCTAAATGGAACTGTTCGTTTAATCTGACTTGTTTATTGCTTTGCTCGATAAGGTTTCTATTATTAAAATCTATATCTCCTAAATGATTCATAATCTCTTGTCTGTCTTCATCATCCATAGTTCCTGCTATAAATCTGAGACCTGAACCTATTATGTTAATTGCTCCTCTTTTCTGCCTATTATGAGGGATCAAGGATCTGATTTTAAATCTTAGTCTCCTGAGACTATTAAGAAGAATTGAAGTTATTTTTTTGTCTTTAAATTTAGACTCAAAACTATCTATAGACATTTTAACAATATCTATTACATAGTCATATTGTTTTAAATCAATGTAATGTAAAATTTTATTTGTTTTGTTAATTACTTTAATTGGCTCATCCCTTAGTTTAACAAAACCGTGTTCCTCCACAATTTTTTCGATGTAAAGGTATGCCTGGCAATTAAAAAAGCCGACAATACCCAACATGAATAAAATCTTCATATTTTTCCTCTGAAAGAAAATGAAGAAAGAATAAGTTTCAGTTTAAAGTATTGTTTGTTTTATTTTATTTTATTTTTTTGAGTAAGTTCTTCCAGTTTTATTTCTATCGAATTTAATGCTTGGAACTGAAGTTTGATATTTGAATTTTCTTTTAACTATTTGTCTATCACGTTTATTTCCTTGTTCGTCTGTAAAATAAGTTTGTTTTTTCGATTTCACTTTTTTTATTATATATCTTGGTAAGTGCTTATTATTATAAAAACCTAAATTTTTTACTAATTCTTGTTCTTTGAAATCTTGTGGTTTTGTTCGAGATTTATTTAATTTTCCTATTTGTTTTTCTTTAATCTGATTTAATCTTAATTTTAAATCGTCCCACTGCTTTCTATTTAAGGTTGAATGTAAAAGTTCGATTGGTTTAAAATTTGTAGATGAATGAATTGTATTATTATAAATTTCGACTGCTTTAAAAACCATTTCATTATCGTGTAATGTTTCTTTTCCTCCATTACTAAGTTTAAGCAATCTTATGTGCTCATTAAGTGTTAAATGGAACCTTTCTATAATAGCGTTTCCTGTGTGTGTATTTGGTGATGTGAAGTGGTAGGCTATACCTTCTCCATTAAGAAAGTTTTTAATGTAAGCAGTGTTAAATTCATTATCTGCGACTATTTTAGATGGCTTTCCTAAACAAGCGAATCTTTGTCTAAGCAAGCTGACAATGGTTATGGAGTTTCTATCTGTAATAGAGTGTATTGAGACATGTCTAGTTAGTTTATCAATACAGGTCAAAAACATATTACTTTTATTTAAAAACCAGATATCTATGTGGACAATTTCATTAGCTTTGTCTGGAGTTTCTGATACCATTAATTTTGGTTTTATTGGATTGCGGTCAAATTTACACATATGACATATTATACAGTTATTTATGAACTTCTGTATTTCTAGTCTTAAATTCGGAAAATAGATTTCACTTTTTAGTTCTGAATATGTTTCCTCTATTCCTCTATGATTTTTACTAACATGAGTTTTTTCTATCAGTTCTAGAAGATGTTCTTTGTTTGTAATATCAATAATAAAATTCATACATCTTAAAATTTTCATTTTTGGGGCATTTGAAAAATACTTTACAATAGTACCTTGAAATTTATTAAACATAGCGTCATCCTTGCAATAAACACCTAGCGTTCCTTTAATTGGCAATATTGCTTGAAGTATGTTTAATATATAAGTTTCGTTATATTCTGGTTGTGAAATTATAGATCTTCTCTTTTTTTTAAATAAAATTTTTGTTTTATAAGAATTTGTGTTTGTTTTTTCTAAAATTATTTGATGTTTGTACAAATTTAATGGGTTTTCTGTGATATAAATATAGTCATTTAAATTTTCGATCCCACTATGAATTGTTGCGATATCGGATCGAGTGTCAAAAATATCATTCGTGTAGATATGGTTTGTTTGTATACGACTTAGGAAATCAGCTACGCAATTTTCCTTGCCTTTTAAGTACTCAATGTCAAAATCGAAATCGTTTAGTTTTATTTTCCAACGCTGTAATTTCATATTTGGTTCTTTTAAAGAATTTAACCACACGAGTGGTCGATGATCTGTTTGTATCTTAAACTTTCGTCCAAATAAGTAGGGTCTAAAATATTTAGTTGCCCATACTATAGACAAAAGTTCTTTTTCTATTGTGCTGTAGTGCGATTCGTGTTTATTCAATGTCCTTGATGCAAAAGCGATTGGATGTTGGTTTTGGGATAAAACGGCTCCTAATGCTGCATTACTAGCATCAGTAGTCAGAGTAAACAGTTTTTTAAAATCGGGATATGTCAATATAGGACAAGTACATATGAGCTCTTTAAGCTTGTTAAAGGAGTCTATATACTGTTTGTTATGGATGTTAATTTTGACATTTTTCTTCAGGCATTTAGTCAATGGAAGGGCTACCTTTGAGTAGTCTTTTATAAACTTTCGGTAGAAACCGGTAATGCCCAAAAACGATTTTATCTGTTTAATTGTCTGGGGAACCTTTATATTTTTAATAACTTCGGTTTTTGACGGATTGGGTTTAATACCATCTACAGAAATTACATGACCAAGATATTCTGTTTGCCGTTTTAGGAAATTACACTTGTCTATTTGTATCTTGAGTTTAAATTCTTGAAGCCTTTTTAGTATTTTATTTAAAGAATCAATATGTTCTTGTAGAGACGTTGAGAAGATAAGTATATCGTCAAGATATACGACACAAATTTTGTTAATAAAGTCATGAAGGACTTCATTCATCATCCTTTGGAAGGATGCCGGCCCATTTTTTACACCGAATGGCATACGAGTAAATTCGTAATGTCCATCTGACGTTGAAAAGGCTGTTTTATGTCTATCTTTCATATCTATAGGAATCTGATGAAAGCCTTTTGCCAAATCTAATGTTGAGAAATACTGTGCGTTTCCAAGTTTTGAAAGTATTTCAGTAATATCGGGCATTGGAAATATTTCGTCAACTGTATTTGCATTAAGCTTCCTATAGTCGATTACAATGCGCCATTTTTTTAAACCTGAGTTATCAGATTTTTTTGGCACTATCCAAATTGGGGCGTTGTATGGACTATTTGAGGTAGTAATAATTCCAGAACGAAGCATTTCTGCTATTTGTCTATTTACTTCCTCTTTGTGCGCTTCAGGATATCTATATGCTTTGGAAAATATAGGGATATCATTTTTAGTTGGAATCTTATGCGTATATCCAATCATTGAAGACAAATGATCATCTTCACTATGAAACACACTTTGAAATTTTTTGATAGACTTAGTTAAGTAAAAAATTTCTTCGTGGTTTAGATCGTCTAGTTTAAGATTTTTAGTAATTTTATCAATGTCTGGATTTTCAAAAGCTATATCTTTTGTTTCTTCAGCTAGAATGTTTATTTCTTCTACTGACGGGACATAAGGGGTATCAAATATCAAAGGCAAGATCGCATTTTTGGTTACAATTCTTGAATTCTTAAAATCGATTTTTGCATGTAATGGCTTTAATACATTACAACCCAAAATACCATCGAAATCAGAATTTATATTTGTTTCGAATAATTCTATCATACTGGGTGGATTACCGAATTCTTTAAAAAGAGGAATCTTTATTTTCGAATCGATTGTTATATTTGAATTAAGGGTTTTTAAGGATAATGGTTTATTTAACAAGGTTCTAAAACTATTGTGAAATAGTCCTTTCTGTATTACAGAAGTACCTGCTCCAGAGTCTATTAACAGTTTAATTGGAGAAGATTTAGTTTTTACTACTATGCAGGGTAGAGATTTGAGGTAGGTATCTGAAAATTTACCTCGTTTGCAATATGGTCAATTTCTATCATATTGTTATTCCTCGTATGTCTCGAACTATGACGTGTGTGTCCGCTTTGACCTTGTTGACCTCTTTGTGTGTTACTAATGCTACGCATAGTTTGGTCACTTCTAGTTTCATTTTGATTTTGTTGGGGTATATTATAACTATTATTTCTATTTTGTCTTGGTGTTTGATTGTTTTGCGAATAAGAGTTGTATGAATTACTATTGTGTGCATTATTATAATTTGTATGATTATTATTGTTCCTGAAGTTTGAATAATTGTTTCTATAATTGTTACTGTTTCTTAAATATGAATTATTACTTTGACTATTGTTTCTATGACTATAATTTTGATTATAATTATTGTCTTGACTAGAAAAGTTCTGATTTTGCCTAAGGTTTTGAAAATAATTTTGATGTCCTAAATTTTGGTGATCTATTTCTAAGATGACTTTGTATGCATCGTTCAGTGTTTCTGGGTTTCGACTGAGCACAATAGATTTGGTGGGCTCTGGTAAATTATTTTTAAAAGATTCTAGAGCAATTCTATTGTTAGAAGCAATAACTAAATCGTCATTTTGATTGTTTAATAAAAATTATTATTAATTCTACTTAGTAAATAACTAATATGACTGTAGAACTCTGATATTGTAGTTTTAACTCGTGCTGTTCTTATTTGGTCAATTAATTTATCTGTTGAAAGCCTTTCTCCGAAATTAGCTATTAAAATTTGCTTAACTTGGGCCCATTCATTAACTCTACCATGCTTCTGGAGTTCAACCCTAGCTTTTCCTACAATTTTGTCCCTGAGAAAACCTGAAATTATTGTTAAGGAAGCTTCATCAAGTGTTGCTAAAATAGGTGTTAATGAATCTATCCTGTCTAAGAAGTGCACAAGACAACTTTTATTTCCATCAAATTCTGGAGTTTTATTAATTAAGTCTAAAACTACTTTGAACTTATCTACAGCATTTAAATGTTCCATAGTGGGTTATTGGTGTTGCTTACTTGAAGAAGAAAGTGTCCCTGTTGTTCAGTTGCGAGCCTCCTTTTTGTTGTCTTCTCTTCTCATAGATTTCGTAATTCACTGTTTTTATGAATGATTTTGTTCTGTGTATCTGGTACAGTTTTTTTTTTCTTTAATGTGTAACGTTGTTTTTTTTTTTATATTTAAATGGTCATCATTTATTGGGTTGGGTTTTTATAATTAACTATGCAGTGACCGCCACTTCTTGTATTATTAGCTTAACAATTCACAATAATATTTTGGAAATGTTTCTTGTAATTTTATTTTTTGTAAGAAAAAACTTTAACTTGTTGAAGGAACTTTCTTTACATCACAATTTTTCATTTTATAGAATTTTCGCGTAATTTATGTTTTTGTGTTAATTTTTGTTTAATAATATTTTGGTTTGAATGACATTTTCCGGTTAGTCCTTGTTCGTTGAAAATTATTTTCTTGTTTTTATTAAAAAAAAAATTTTGAAATTTTATTCACCACACTTAAAATGTTCTGTTATTTTTGCACTAAGAACGATGAAATGAATGTCGTGGATGAATATTATTTGTTAGGAATTTTCTTTTGAATTAATTGTGCAAATGCAAATATGAAAAACTCGACAAGGTCTTGAACGCGACTCCTACCGAGCTACCGACTGCGCCAGTTAAGTTTTTATTTTGAGTACTAAATTCAAACAAACGCCTTGAAGGTTTGCAAAATACTACTTTATTATTTTCTCAATTTAATTCTTTGATAGATACCTTTCTATCGCGATCATGAACGCAGAGCATGATAGTGGAAACAACATCGTCAACATAAAATGCTGACTCAATGTCTGTTCCCACGAATGCATGCCATCATGATCGGATAAAAGGTATCAGATAGGTACATTGTAATGTGGTATAATTTTGATGGATACTTTTGTATCCCAATCATGAGCACAGAGCATGATAGTGGAAACAACATCGTCAACACAAAATGCTGATTCAATGTCTGTTCCCACGAATGCATGCCATCATGATCACGATACAAAGTATCATATCATTAGAATTTAAAAGAAGTAAAGGGGTTTCCCTTTACTCGGGGAATTATTTTTCTTTAAAAAAACCTTAAGAGTCCATAACATAAGCACTCGCAGCTCGCATGCATCAGTGATCCAGGACAGTTAAACTCGAGTTTGCATACGTACCATTGGCACTGAATTTGCCCGTTCCTATTGTCATCGTTCTTGTACTAATTGGTAAATGGGAGGTACTGTATCGAAGTAAAAGCTTTATGAGCTTTTTGTGCGATGTTGTTTATTTCTCTCTCTTTTTATTTTTATCGAAATCGATAGAAATTCTTTTGAGTTCAGTTTTCAGTACAGTTTGTGATTCGCGGATATAAAGTCCTTTGTATAGAAGACAAATGTTTTTCATTTTTGCTCTCGGTCGAAAAATAACGGTAGGTGCCATACATTTTTTTAACAAAAAGTTTGATTTTCTCGAAAACGGCTCTAACGATTTTGATAAAACTTTCAAGGTGCTATTTTTTAACAACAGTACATCTTTCAGTTAGAATGAATTTTTTCAAAATTTGTTCTATAACGGTAACTCTCGTAGAACCTGTTTTTCAAATGCGGTTTTATTGTAAACCATTATCCCGATTTCAATAAAATCACACACAGGAAGTCATTTATAATTCAAATAACTTTGCATTTAAAAGTTGTCAAAAACTTTTGTTTTCGATTTTTTACAATCTTTTAAAAAAAAATTGCTTTTCGAAATATTTTGAAAACGGGTCAATTGAATTTTTTTTAAATTATTTTCCCAGATGAAAACTATAAATTTCCTTATAATGACATACTAGAAAAAAATTAAAATAATTTTTGGAAAAGTTTTTTCAAAAAACGACTTTATTAAAATACAAGTGATTATAAAATTTAAAATAATTTTTTTTTGATAAGTTTTCAAAATATTGATTTTTGAAGAAAAAAATTCAAAAATTAATTTTAATTAGAAAAAAAAAGATATTCAAAATTTTGATATGCAGAATTAATTCGGCTACCTAGATCTTTCTAAATATAAAATTTGACAGAAATCCAAAGAGCCGTAACCGAGAAAGCCAAAAATTAAAAAACCCGTTATATGAAAGGTCCCGTTAATAGACTTTTCCCGTATATGTGGTACTAATCAAATGATAGCCAATACCAACAAAAAAAATTCTCAAAAATTTTGATTAAAATCGTTGGAGCCGTTTTGGAGAAAAATAAGATTTTTCTAAACGGTCATATGGCAGGTACCGTTATTTTTAGGGCTAAAAATAAAATTTCAACTACCCTCTGGGGAATCATAAAAGAATCACATACACTAAGTTTGAAGATAATCGCTTAAGCCGTTTAGGCTGCTTGTTTTACATACAGACAGACAGAAAAACAGACATTTTTTCTCGATCACTTTTTTAGACTTCTCTATGATCGTAATGCCATGTTTGATTGTTATTTCAATTTTTTTAATATTCACAAATCCTAAACTTGCCTTATAGTCCCTATAATCGCAAGTAAAATGAAAGAATTTTCGAAAAAAAAATAATTTTTTTTTATTTTAAGAACGGGTGTGTTTTTTATAAGTGTGGTTTTCAATCTGGCAATACTTTTTTCGGAGTTGGTCTTTTTAACAGCTGTCACTTGACTTATGCTCAGTTTGGTTTGAAATTTTATAATGAATAGATTTACTCCTGAACAGCGTTTGCAAATTGTGCAAATTTATTACCAAAATAATTGTTCAGTTCGGTGAAGACCCGAATGAGTCCTTCTGCTATCGCGTGCAACAATTGGAGCTGTGCCCATCCACTTAATGAAAGATTTTGCGAAAGGATCTTGGTTTGCGGGCTTATAAAATCCAACTCGTGCAAGAATTGAAGCCGAACTACTATCAAGTGCGTCGCACGCTCGGTGAATGGGCCCAAAACGAGATGGTCACCGATCCCTATTTTTACAAAGTTGGGCCTCTCGGCTGGAATTTATCAGAGCCAGCCACGGGGGCCACTTGTCCAAAATCATCTTTAAGATATAATGATAATAAAGCTAAAGTCTTGACCATAACATTAAATTATATTTAATTTTATTTCTTCTTGAAAACCACACGTCTAAAAAAACACCCTTTATATACATACATCATGCAGCCAATAAGCAATTATCTAGCATAAGAACAAGTTCGTGCGACCCAGTCGTGCATTTTTTTAAATTTTATTCGACGATGGACCGCACATATAAGCAATTACGTGCGATCCAGTAGTGCAATTTATTTTTTTATTGTTTACTCTTCGTCAGAGCTATAAAACAGGTATCAATGCTAGAACCACTGGTATCTGAAAAATGGGAGAGCTTCAGTCAAAAAACCACTAAATGCTCTGCTTAGCAGAAATGATACTTTACTGGCGCCTCATGTCGACATCCAAACGACCGTTACAGGACAAATGATTGTAATGAAAGCTGTCTTCATATATTTGTTTTAAAATCTTCGGTTTATGTAAATATTTTCTCTCTGAACTCTTTTATATATAATTTTGCTTTTACTTAATTTACAAACAAATGAGTCTTGGTCAAATGGGCTTCTCTTTTTTCCAAAAAATCAAGTATTTTCCAAACTCGCACGAGACCAATATAAATCCATTAAACCCTTAAATACCATCAACAAATTTAATTACTACTAGTATATGTATAACACACACTTAAATAAATATCCTTAGATTCATTTAAATTCATGAAAATGCATAAAATCTCATGACAAGGATCCCAAAATTCAATTCCCAAAATATTCAATGACATCTAATAACCCGTAAGTCTTAGCACGTTTATACCCCACGCACAGAAAGCCCTACACATCCATAGATACCCAAAATAAGGATGAAATTTGAAATTGTCTAATTCAGCAAATGAGAGAAAGGACTCGAATTGCTGACAACCGTCTTAAATTCACATATACAAACATAATACCCATTTAAATAATTGAACAGATTACGGACGGAAAACCTACTCAAGGACTTATCTGTGTATCGCCGTCACATCATGCTCTTTCTCTGTTCTATTGGCACTGTTCGTTTCGTTTATTTATTGCTGCTGCTATCAATTTCTGCTCCTGGAATGATAAGAAAAGGACAAGTTGAGCCTTTTATGTATCAACAGATGATGATAGGAGCTGGAGGATTTTTGTTTTTTTTTCTTGCTTGATTTGAGCATTAAATTAAATTGGAGAAGTCTCCATCAATTAGCTGTGTAGTACCATGTGGAACATTTATTTTTGTAATCCGATCAGTGAAACAGATAAATGGTGGCTATGGAACTCAAGGAATTTTGTAAAAAATAACAGCTGTCGCAAATATGTATTCGATCGAAAAGCAAAAAAAGCAGAAATTACTGTAGTTAGCAAAACAATTTAATGGGTTAATAGTTTAATGGAATAATAGTTTCAGACAAGGAGTCTTGATGAATATATATATCTACTTAAATCAGTCCAACCTGCAACCTCCAACTCTACTTACTTATCCTTCGGTATCCATTGATGTCTATCTAGGTAAAAAAATATTCAAAATCGTTTGACCAGTTTTTTTAAAAAGTCGTTTTTTTTTGAAAAAACTTTTCGAAAAATATTTAATTATTTTTTAGTATGCCATTATAAGAAAATCTGTAGTTTTCATCGGACAAAATTATTAAAAAAAAAATCAATCAACCCGTTTTCAAAATATTTCGAAAACCAATTTTTTTAGAAAATTAAAAAAAAATCTAAAAAAAAGTTTTTGAAAATTTTGAAACGCAATATTATTTGAATTAAAATGACTTCCTGTGTGCAAAATTTAATTGAAATCGGGATAAAACCGCACTTCAAAAAACCGATTCTATGAGAAGTACGGTTATAGATATAGATAAAAAATAATAAAATTCATTCTAACAGAAAGATGTATTGTTGTAAAAAAATAGCATCCTGAAAGTTTTATTAAAATCGTTAGAGTCGTTTTCGAGAAAATCAAACATTTTGTTAAAGACTTAGTGCAAAAATGAAGAAACTGAATAGTTTTTTATCTAGGTTGTGTGTCAAAAACCACCTCTTGTGTTCGTGCAAAACTTGAGTAGGTATAATTCTCTTTTATCTGTTAACTACAGAGATTCCTTCTTTTGTCACACAACAAGAATGTGGAATGCGTTGCCATCCTCGATTTTTCCATTTCATTATCATATTCCAGCTTTCAAAACTAATGTTCATCTAAATTTCCTACAATCCGTTATACAATTTTCCTAAGTGCTCACAATGTCTGTAAACCTTATAAAGATAGTTATAACCCTTCGGTGTTTGGTGCGCGCTAAATATAAACTAAATGTAACTGAAGCAAGTGAGTTTCATGAGCACATATTTTTTGATTCATTCGTATCTGAAGTATTATTTGTGGCGATGTATTTGATTTTGATTCAGATTCATAGACACAGACACATATTTATGTGTTGCATACAAAATGGTTTTAGCGCAATCATACGTATATAATTTTTTTGTTGTTTTCCAGCAACTCAGTCAAATTATCAGCTTTTAGGATAAATATATGCAGGATACGTGGGTCCTTATAATGGCGGTTTACCCATGTCAAATTCTGAAAATGAAATTTCAAAAACAAACAAAGCTAAAAGCAACAAAAAAAAAAAACAATTACACAAATACAATTTCAAAAAAGGTAGAAAAAAAGGGACATTAATGAAACAGGCATATACTGATTTCCCCTTAAATAAGCCACAATAAAGGATCTAAAATCAAATTAGGTTATTTTGGGATGTACACGTGCTTTTTTAAAGGATTTCAGGACAAATTCACCAACTCAGGAAGAATAACTGGCTTATAATGTTGAACAACTTTATGGGTTCCTATATTAAGTTAATGTTTTCGCCATTATATACAAATGTACAATTTTTCCCCCAAAAAGGACCCACTCAAAATATTTCAAAGAGTTTTGTTGGTTGAATAAAAAAAAGTCCTTTATTTTATCCACTTAGGAGGGACTTTATTTATATTTTTTTGAATATCTTTCAAAAAAAATTCTCTCTTCAATTTCTTGGTAAAAGACTGAATCTCGAAGATATATCTTTTTGGTAACATTTTCAGAATATAAATTCACACAAAGATGCTTTCACAAAGAGGAGATTAATATCCTTTAAATAAATAGAGTTGGATGCGATATTTTAACAGGGTTTTCTTGGGGTTAAAATATGAAGAAGAAGACACTTTGCCATCAAGTCAACTCATATAACATGAATAGGCTTACCTTGAATAGATACATAGAAATACTTATAAGGGAAATCAGTTATGGAAAGTAACAAGCGAGAAAATTTATGGGTACGGATTATTCATAAGCGAAACTGACGGTGAGAAATTGGTATTTTAACAGAATCTATTTACTTTAAAAGTTTTAAGAAAGATTAACCTAAAAAAGGACGGATCAATAAATCAATTTAAGACTGCACCAAGTTCATCGTGCTAAGTCACCATTTACAGACCTTTGATTTTGTAATACCATCACAAATGAATTTAATTATTCTCGTATAATCGGGAATAATAAAATATTCTTATTACATACAATTCGGATCTGCTGTTTTTGATACAAAGTGAAATAGTGTGTTGTTCAAAAACGAAGGTTTTCACGCAGTTTGTGAATCCACTACGAACTGCTAAATGATATTTAAAAAGTGAAAAAAGCGTGGGGTAGCATGATGAACAAAAGCGATTATAAAAGGAAAAAAACTGTCTTTTATAACTCCGTCCATATCTCTTGTAACACAAAAAAAAATGGGCACAGGGTCGTATGGATTTGCTCTTATGTGACCAATTACATCTTTGACAGAAACAATTAACATTTACGTTGAAAATAACACAGTTTGAAAATTAATTTTTATACCCACAATACTTAACGGTTTTTAGTCAAAATGAAGCAAACCATCATACGTCTTAAATAACAAAGAATTTTAGAAAAAAAAATCGAAAATAGTAGGTAGGTGTAATTTTGTTATGCAGTTTTAGAATTTAATAATTTAAAAATACTGAATTTTCAAAAAAAAAAAATTCAAAAATTAATTAAAAAAAAAAAATTATTATTCAAAATTTTTGTACGTGGATACTTAGATCTTTTCAAGTATAAAATTTTATCGAAATCCATTCAACTGTTACCGAGAAATTCGAAAATAAAAAAACCGTTATATGAAAGGTACCGTTAATAGACTTTTCCGGTAAATTTGGTTCTAATTAGCTAATAGCTACTACAAAAAAAAAAAAAAAAAAAAAAAAAAAAAAATTCATCAACATCGTTGTAGCGGTTTTCGAGAAAAATAAGCTTTTCCTTAATCGTACCCTTATTCTTAGCCCTAAAAATTCAATGAAGAATGCCAAGAGATACACACAAACCAAATTTGAACGCAATCGCTTAACCCGTTTAGGCTGCAGAACGATATACACCCGGACAGACAGACAGCCAGACGGACATTTTTGGCAATGACTTTCTTAGGCTTCTCTATGATCATAATGTCATGCTTGATTGTTATCGCAATTTTTTTATATTCAGGAATCCTAAACTTGCCTTATAGTCCCTATAATCGGAAACAACAAACAACTAGCAATAGTTGTTATTGTTTTAATATATTTTTTTGAAGTCTTAAAAAGTTAGTGGCAAACAATGTCTGTCTGTCTGTCTGTCAGTATGTATAACGAGCTGCAACCTAAACTGCTTAAGCGATTATCTTCAAAATTTGTGTGTGTGATTCTTTTGGCATTCCCCAGGGGGGAAATTGAAATTTTATTTTTATGTCTAAAAATAACGGTACCTGCCATATGACTGTTTAGGAAAATCTTACTTTTTGGAAAACGGCTCCAACGATTTTGATGCAAATTTTTGAGAATTTTTTCGTTTGTATTGGCTATCATTTGATCAGAAACAAATTTATTAGAAAAGTCTATTACGGGTTTTTTAATTTTTACTTTTTCGGTAACGGCTTTCTGAATTCCTGCAAATTTTATATTTGAGAAGATCTAGGTATTCAAATTAATTCTGCATCTCAAAATTTGGAATAACTTTTTTGTTCTAAAAAAAATTATTTTTTGAAAATTCAATACAATATCAAAATAAATAAATTTATTGGAGCGACAGCTCCTTAAGGAGCCAAGGCCTAGTGACTTATACTCTCAACCATTCCTGTGTGTGTGTTGTTAATCTGCAAGCATGGAAGGGACCTACAGTTTACCGCCGAGTCCGAACGGCTGCATGAGATGCACTTTTCGAGACAAATTTTATTTTTGGAGGTTTTGTCAGTTCCTCGCAAGAGGCAGTACCCCAGAAAAAAAGGTGGCTATGAGCTGGATTTGAACCCAGGTTCTTTCGCTTAGCAGTCCGACAAACTAACCACTAAGCCACATATTAATAAACTCTAAAAAACTGCATACCAAAATTTCAAAAAAAAAATTCAATAAACCAAAAATAAAAAACAAGATTTTATCAAAATCCGTCCTACAATTTTCAAAATACTTTTTTCATAAATTCGTTATTATACAAGACGTGTGATGGCATACTCCAGTTTTCATTTATTAAATTATCATCGGTCTTTTCTTTGTTTGTCACGAAAATTTGAATAAATACAGTTTTTTTCAAAACAAATATACCTCTAAAATCCAAATTGGAACAAAGGCTTTTCCGACTGAAATATCGCAAGTATTCGGAATTAAGAGATTACATGCTGGTGTTGCGCAAGGTTTTGTTTTTACAAATTTTAACGTCTTGTCCAGCTTGTGGGTTTTTGCTTTGGCTGGACTTGGTGACGATCCCTCTTGTTGGCGTGCCAGAGAATCACGGAAGTTCATTAAAGATGTTGATTGGTCTGGCTTGTAATGTTAGTCATGGTCAGCCTACGTAGTCGTGCCAATTTATTTGGGATGCCGAATTCTCTTATGGCCTTAAAGTTCTACCCTGGCTATGCTATCGCAAGTGTTTTTAAATTTTATAAGCAGATGGTATGTAGGAATATTAAATTCTAGACTATTTTCATCACCTGCCTGAAGGAAAGACATTGCGATCATATATAAGCCTAACAAAGTTAGTGAAATATTGTCTGTCTGAATGTCTGTCCATCTGTATGTAACGATCTGCAGCATTTAAATTTGGTATGTGTGATTCTTTTTCCAAATTTTATTTTTAGCGTTAATAATAATGTTACTGCCATATAAATGATGAACATTTTTAAAAATTTATTTTTAGCGATAATAATAATGTTACCGCCATATAAATTATGAACATTTTTAAGAGTACATTTTCTCCAACGGCTTACTCTTTTTATATGGAAAATTTTGACAAATTTAATATTCTTTCAGATACTTTATATACCAGCTACGTAAATGGTATGGGGTTATTCCTTAAAAATGACTCTAAAGGATTTTAGAAGCTTGCTAACTTGAAGAAATAAAGTGCACGACTGGGTCGCACGAATTTGCTCTAATGTGCGACAGTCGTCCTGGGGTTTAAAATTAAAAAAGGAGGTAAAAAATAATTTGAAATTTTGTAAATCACTTTAAAATCACTAGTTAAAACTTTTTTTTTTGAAAAAATGAAGTAAGCCATTTAATTTCTTTTTCATTTCTGAATTTTAAGGAAACATTTTTCAAAATCATTTGACCAGTTTTTTTTTCAAAAAACGGTGTTTTTTTTTAAACTTTTTGAAAACAGCAGCTAATAGTTATTATCAGAAAACAAATTTGTTTAAATTTTTAACAAACCGTTTTTGAAAAAAACACAAAAATTAAAAAAAACTCAAAAAAAATCTTTAATTTTTTTTTAATTAGCTTAAGAGTTTTCTTGGAAAAATTAAATATGCAATGAAATTTGAAAACTAAATGTCTATCGAGGGAAAAACATATTGAAAATCGTTTTAGCATGTGATTATAAGAAAATCTGTAGTTTTCACCTGGGAAAATTATTAAAAAAAATTATTGAAAATATTTCGAAAAACAATTTTTTTTAGAAAATTAAAAAAAAATTGAAGAAAAAATCAAACTTTTTGTTAAAGATTGTATGGCAGGTACCGTTATTTTTCACCCTAAAACAAAAATGAAAGACATCCCCGTGATACTACCAAATAAATACTAAATACCAAGTTTGAAGCAAATCGACCCATCCGTTTAGACTGTATAGGTGCGAACAGACAGACGGACGGAATTTCCGGACCCACTTTTTTCGACTTCTCATGTTTGATTGTTAGAATTTTTTTTTGCACGAATCTATAACTTGCCTTATAGTACATATAAACGCAAGTAAAATTAGATTGCTCTCCGGGTATCCATTTAAAATTGTAGTAACGTTCAGTGTAGAAATATCCATTAATAACGGGTGATTTTTTTGACGTTAGGATTTTCATGCATTAGTATTTGACAAATCACGCAGGATTTCAGACATGGTGTCAAAGAAAAAGATGCTCAGTATGCTTTGACATTTCATCGTGAATAGACTTACTAACGAGCAACGCTTGCAAATTATTGAATTTTATTACCAAAATCAGTGCCCTAGAAAAGTTGGCAGAAAATCCGCTTTTTTTGTTCAGCGATGAGGCTAATTTCTGGTTGAATGGCTACGTAAATAAGCAAAATTGCCGCATTTGGAGTGAAGAGCAACCAGAAGCCGTTCAAGAACTGCCCATGCATCCCGAAAAATGCACTGTTTGGTGTGGTTTGTACGCTGGTGGAATCATTGGACCGTATTTTTTCAAAGATGCTGTTGGACGCAACCTTACGGTGAATGAACCGAACACTGATTTTGGTAATAAAATTCAATGATTTGCAAGCGTTGCTCGTTAGTAAGTCTATTAATGATGAAATGTCAAAGCATACTGAGCATCTTTCTCTTTGACACCATATCTGAAATCCCGCGTGATCTGTCAAATACTAATGCATGAAAATCCTAACCTCAAAAAAATCACCCGTTATATCTAACGCTTTTTATAAAATTATTGTGAGAAAGAACTAATGATTGTGTATTAATTGTTGGTGAAAAAATGGACACGACTAGGTCGCACGTACTTGCTCTTATGTGCCTAATTACATTGGAAAGCAAGATCTTTGACAGAAATAAGTAACATTTACGTTGAAAATAACACAGTTTGAACTTATAAAAAGTATAAAAACCACAATACTTAACGGTTTTTAGTAAAAATGAATTACGCTATCACACTTCTTAAATAACAAAGAATTTATGAAAAACGCATTTCGAAAATTGTAGGACTGTTTTTGATAAAATCCTGTTTTTTATTTTTAGTTTTTTTGAAAAAAAAAAATTCTTTTGAAATTAGAGTTTATTAATATATTTTATATATGTTTATTGATATTTTTTCATTATTTTAAAAATATCAATTAAAAAAAAAAAAATCAAAAATTAATTTTAATTAGAAAAAAAAAGTTATTAAAAAATTTGATATGCAGAATGAATTAAACTACTTAGATCTTCTCGAATACAACATTTGACAAAAATCCAAAAAGCCGTTACCGAGAAAGCCCAAAATTAAAAAAAAAACGTTACATGAAAGGTACCGTTAATAGACTCTTGTCGTAAATTTGGTTTAAATCAAATGATAGCAAATACCAACAAAAAAATCTCAAAAATTTTCATCAACATCGTTGGAGCCGCTTTCGAGAAAAATAAGCTTTTTCTAAACGGTCATATGGCAGGTACCGTTATTTTTAGACCTAAAAATAAAATTTCAATTTCCCCTCTGGGGAATGCCAAAATAATCACACACACTTAGTTTGAAGACAATCGCTTAAGCCGTTTAGGCTTCAGTTCGTTATTCATACTGACAGACAGACAGACAGACAAACAGACAGACAGACAGACATACAGACATTTTTTCTCGATCATTTTTTAGACTTCTTTATGATCAAAGATATTACCTCCCAAAATGAATGAAAAACATTTTTTTTATTATTCTTAAAGCTTATTTTTAATGATATAAGACAACAAATTGCGTACTATCCTACCTGATCCTTCTTGTGAAGACGAGGGAAACAAATCATCGGCCTTAACGATTGTTATATATTATTTGCGATTATAGGGACTATAAGGCAAGTTTAGAATTTTTTTGAATATCTATCTTAATCCGTGGTATTATATCATCATATCATACTTCATTTCGTTTTAATTTTTTATTTTTTTCATATGAATTCTTCATCGTTTTTACTTGCGATTTATAGGAACTGAAGGCAAGTTATGCATTCGTAACAAAAAAATCTAAGAATCAAACATGACATTACGATAATATGGAAGTCTGTCTGTCCGTCTGTCTGTCTGTCTGTCCGTATCGATTCCTACAGCCTAAACGGTTGAGCTGATTTGATTCAAACTTGGTATATAGTAATTTTAGAATACTCTACGCGACTGTTTTTTCGAATTGGCATTCTAGCTCCAAAACTAACTGCCATATAACTTATTTTTCTCAAAAACGACTGCTACGATTTCGATAAAACTTTCTGAATAGTGTTTTCTATGCAATATCTATCTTAAAGTTTTAATAAAATTTTCAGAAAAAGTTTTATAACGGTACCTTCGGTATGAACGATTTTTAAAAAATCAGACTTTCTCTTACAACATTTTTTTTAATAAACGTTATAAATAGTGTTTTTTTGATTCCATAAAAATTTTATTTGCTTAATATTTTCCCCAAATTTTGTTTTATATTGCTCGGTTGATCCCTAGCTACTAGTCTAACGAAAGCAAACTTCGTTATTTGTATTATTATTTATTTATTGTTATTTATTTTTTATCATTTCATGATCATAACAGCACACAGCATACATAATAAATAATAAGGACGCGTATGATAAACACATAAACACGCAAAAACAACTAACAAATAAAAAAAAATAGTTGATTACCTACTGAATTAAAAAATTTCAATCAAGAAAACAAAATTGTACACCTGCATACAAACAACAATTTTTAATATTTTCTGTACCCACTCGCTTCACAGTGGTTAGAATAGGTATCTTAATTTTAGTACCTACCTTCCTTCCAACCTTATAATAGGTAGGTACATAATATCCTAAATAAATTCCATGAATACCCCCAACATGAGTTTATCGATCCACCAAACATAATTAAGCTACCTATTTTAATTAATTTTATTTCAAAAAGTAAATAATTGTTAAAAAGTACCTAATAGATTCCTATTATTTTGAAAAAAAATCACACTGTTCCACATTTTTTATAGAAATAAAATGGGGTTTAAATTTTTCCGCTGAAAACTCTTTTACGTACTTTTTTCGAAAAATTAAAAGTCACAAAAATCGTATAAAAACCTTCTTATATTTATCAAATTTTATGCGACGCTGTGAAAGCACATAAGAGCAAGTACGTTCGATCCAGTCGCGCAATTTTTTTTTTTTTTAAGTTGGTAGCATTTGAAGTATTTAATTGAACGGCGATTTCCATTGCTAATTATGGTTGGATATTCTGAAGCATTTCTATTTCAGTCTCATGTGCGTGCTTTTAAATGAAATACATAAATTCCAAAAATATATGTAAATACCCCCTTTTATGTACGTCAATTCACTAAAATTATTTGCCATCGGAATGCAAGGATTCTTTTTATGGCTTGTCCCTGTCTATGGTTATAAATGCATGACAAATCCTTAGCACACAAACGTTTAAATAAAAGAAGCTAATAAACCATATTACCAAGGATATCCAATCCTCCCAAAAACAAAATAGATTTCTATTTTTATTCTCCTTGTTAGTCATATGAAAGCAGAAAATATTAACCACTAAATGAGGCACATAACGTTAGTTCGAGGCACAATATAATGTACATATGTATATTTTTTTATCATTTTTCATTTTGACATATAAAAACAAAAAAAGAACATACATAATTTTAATGCTATTGTCTTGTTGTCAAATTAATACAAGGCAGTCCTGACGTTTCGTGGTTTAAATATATACAAAAAATATCACAAGTAAAATGTTTAATTAGCCTCAAAATAATGGAAAATGTCCTTGAACATATTTTCCACATTTTGCTGCTTTGTTGATTTTCACTTTCCCTTGACATAATAGAAACCATAATGGCGTTGTGATTATTCTTTAAAATTCACGGAAAAATAAACACCTTGCAGTATGTCCTTTGCTTGTGCGTTTAGTCTTACTTTGTATTAAGTCACTTCTATAGTGACGCACGTTTGAAACAGAATGGTTCTCCAAGGATTACGTTTATTATAAGCAGTTGATTCAAGGAAAAAAACGCTCAAGTATCACAGCTTTAATTCCTTCGTGGCTGAAGAATGTAGTTCAAAGATTTTAAAATTTAAATTGACTGAATTATTTATTACGAAACATTTTCTTCATTTCACGCAATAAACTTCTTTAATGCGGTTAGGAAACTTCGATGGGAATTTCAAATGAATTATTGAATAATTGAGTGCGTTTAAAGTATCCCGAATATGGAGTTGTTAAATAAACTTCCAGCAGTCCATAATTAAATCAAAAAATTGTTGAAATGTGTCCAATAAAACCGTCACTTCCTATTTTTCATATATGGACATGGACATGTTTATCCAAATGTGCAGGATGGCTATGAGATCGTAACATAAAATAATTTCCCATGGGAAATTACCTGTTTACTGTTTTGAAATAATACCTCGGGGGATATATTGGATTGCCGTATTAAGTATTTTATTGATTGATAAATGGAGTGGATGTGTTTTAAGGAAAGGGATGATAATTGAATATGTGTGTGTTGAGATTGTGTTGGTTTTATGATTTAAATTTAAGAACGGTGAGAGAAAACGTTTGGTTAAATAAAGTCTTTTGATGCTTAAATAATTAGCTTTCTACCAGAAATTGTCAAATAAAAGAACCTGTAAGATCATTGAATGCGAATTATTTCTAAACATTATTTACATTAAACTTAGATGTGATTTATTTATTTCAATTAACTTTATTTACTTTTAATTTAATTTAATTTAATTTTATTTTATATTATTTTACTAGCAGACCGGGCCACGCGTTGCTATGGCTCATTTAATTTGCAATAAAACAATATTGAGTTCATTAATCGAGATAAAATAATCCTATGCCTCAAGTTGGACCAAATTACAAACAGAATAGTAAATTTCATGAAAATCTGTTCAATATTTTTACAGTCTATTGGCTACAAACATCGTGACATGCCCACCGGGCGTTGCTCGGGTTTAAAATAATTTTTCTGGATTCCAACAACGGCGCTATTAATCGCTACTACCAGGCCCAGGCTACCAGCTAGCCATGTTAATACATAAAAAGAACTTTTTACAGATCGGTCAAGTCATTTTAATTTAATAATGTTGATATATACGAATTGTAAAGGTTCATGGAACACCTCGTTTTCCAATATCTCCTGCCCAGGTCAAGCTATCGGGTACACATTTTGCTAAAGACTATTTTTATTTTTATTTAAATAAAAAAAGGTGACCCCAATGCCACCTAGGGGTAATGGTCTTAGTTATTACTTACAACATCAGCTATATGCCTGTGAAAGTCCCATCAAAATCTATGTACAAATAGGAATTTTCGAAAAAAACGACATCAGCGCCACCTGGTGGATAACTTAAATGGTCTAAGTTATTCCATAAAACACCAGCAATATACGTGTAAGAGTCCCTCAAAAATTGAAGCAGGCGTTCTCGAGAACATCTCCTTTTTATGGATAAACAATTTTTTTTTTTTTTTGTAATGAAATAAATAAATCTTTGAAATACGTACATTTCAACGAACGAAAAGCTTAACAAAAATCAGGTTCTAAAATTGGCTAAAAAAACTTCGACTTCCGCAGGACGGATTTAATTTATTTTTAGTTTCTAAACCATTTAAAAAAAATGTAGAAATCCACCCAGCCGGACCCTAGAGGTCACACAAAATTAAAACTTGTTTTTATGTATAGAGATTTCGCAGTAAAGCTGCTTTTTGGCAAGAAAAGGGATTATTATAAAAATTTAAGCATAAACAAAATAATTTTTTTGTTGCTACATAAATAAATAAACATATAGCAAGAACTTGCTTTTCTCTACCGCATGTTTTTACTCTTCGACAAAATTGGTATAAAATATGTGAGCGCAAGCGAAGAGATTCGACGAACAGGTTTAAAGGCTGGGTGTCCCAAACCATCGATCTCGAACTTCATGTAAATGTGCTTGCATGTATTGGTGTGAATGAAATCTCAAGGGGCCAACCCATATAATCCGTTGCATCCGTTACGTCGACGGATTTAACTGACAGCTCGATAAAATACACACAGCCATAAATCGAAAACCAATACATATAAACACAAAGCACATAGCTTAAAACCTTCTTCTCGACCATATCTTTCATAAAAAAGTATATTGAAAATGGTCGAATGCCAACTGATATCATTAGCGTCATATTTAATTCAATTTTGTTTTATTTTGTTTTATTTTATTTTATTTTATCTTATTTTATTTTATTTTATTTTATTTTATTCTATTTAATTTAATTTAATTTTATTATATTATATTTAATTTAATTTAATTTAATTTAATTTAATTTAATTTAATTTAATTTAATTTAATTTAATTTAATTTAATTTAATCTAATTTAATTTAATTTAATATAATTTTATTTAATTTAATTTAATTTAATTTAATTTAAATTAATTTAATTTAATTTAATTTAATTTAATTTTATTTTATTTTATTTTATTTTATTTTATTTTATTTTATTTTATTTTATTTTATTTTATTTTATTTTATTTATTTTAATTTAATTTAATTTAATTTAATTTAATTTTATTTTATTTTATTTTATTTTATTTTATTTTATTTTATTTTATTTTATTTAATTTAATTTAATTTTATTTTATTTTATTTTATTTTATTTTATTTTATTTTATTTTATTTTATTTTATTTTATTTTATTTTATTTTATTTTATTTTATTTTATTTTATTTTATTTTATTTTATTTTATTTTATTTTATTTTATTTTATTTTATTTTATTTTATTTTATTTTATTTTATTTTATTTTATTTTATTTTATTTTATTTTATTTTATTTTATTTTATTTTATTTTATTTTATTTTATTTTATTTTATTTTATTTTATTTTATTTTATTTTATTTTATTTTATTTTATTTTATTTTATTTTATTTTATTTTATTTTATTTTATTTTATTTTATTTTATTTTATTTTATTTTATTTTATTTTATTTTATTTTATTTTATTTTATTTTATTTTATTTTATTTTATTTTATTTTATTTTATTTTATTTTATTTTATTTTATTTTATTTTATTTTATTTTATTTTATTTTATTTTATTTTATTTTATTTTATTTTATTTTATTTTATTTTATTTTATTTTATTTTATTTTATTTTATTTTATTTTATTTTATTTTATTTTATTTTATTTTATTTTATTTTATTTTATTTTATTTTATTTTATTTTATTTTATTTTATTTTATTTTATTTTATTTTATTTTATTTTATTTTATTTTATTTTATTTTATTTTATTTTATTTTATTTTATTTTATTTTATTTTATTTTATTTCGTTTTATTTTATTTTATTTTATTTTATTTTATTTTATTTTATTTTATTTTATTTTATTTTATTTTATTTTATTTTATTTTATTTTATTTTATTTTATTTTATTTTATTTTATTTTATTTTATTTTATTTTATTTTAAATAGAAATAAACTTAGAGGAACTGTTTTCAAAAATAAATAACTTACCTCATGCGATGCGCATAAATCAAAACAGCAGCAGGCATGGCAGCTCAGCTAGAGCCAAACTATATTTTTTTAACGGTAGCGTCAGCATTCACATCTGTCAGATAGTCATACGAAGGTTCTATTTTCATTGTGCAGCCCCGACCCTTAATAAATTTCGCTGAATTCAGAGTAGAATGACGCAATTGATTTGGTTCAACATGGCGTATGCGTGCTATTTTTTTTATTTTTTCTTCTGTAAACGGTTACGAAGGACGAAACGGCATTTCTCTAACACTAATATGCATGCGTGTTCTCTGTACGTTTGTATAAATATTAAGGTTAGCTTAAACATAAAAATAACACCAGCCGTCTAGGAATTTGTTGTTGTTGTTTGTTGTAAGTTTATTTATGGCTCTCTGTGTTGCGGGTGAAGCTTGTAAAATTATTGTTATTTTGTAATTTAGGTCAATTGCTCCTTGCAGCTGAAAGTTAAAAGGATACGGGGCAAAATAAACCGTAGTGCGACAATGAGAAGGGAATAACTTACGTTGGCTTGAAAATGCTTGTGTGGCTGAATGAAAAGAGGGGCAAGCAAGGCATAGATATTGTGTTCAGGAAGGATGCGGGATGCATGTGTAATATGCTTTTGAAATTTTAATTTAATCCATGCACAGAATAATATTTAGCTTTAGGTCAGGTGGCGGTGGTTAGGAAATGGTGACATCCATTTTTATTGCTCCACAAAAATAGAATTCATTAAAATTCATCTGTTTGAAACTTCATTAGAGTGAGAGTGTTTGCATAATATAATATTTTTTAAATTTAGGAAATATCTGCGTATTTGCCAGATGTTTTCTTAGAAAATATAATATTTTGTTTCTTCATATTCTGTGTTAAATTCTGATTACTAAATGCATGTATTGGCTTTTTGAAATTTGGATGCATAAATCTAAAAAATAATTTTATTCAAAGCAAAGAAGTTTTCTTTGCCTACGTTTTGTATCAAAAAACAATAAATAATAAATTGATTTGCCGCCCACTTAAAATTAAGAAAATAATTATTTATGATGTTTTTCTCCCTCCAATTCTTGGCACAGTTTTCTAAAGAAGATTGTGTGAACTTGAAAAATGTCACTTAATCGTGTATATTACTGCCAGGAAACGAAAACTTTTGTACTTAGTAGTAAATTTGAAAAGTATTTCTTGTGAAAGCCACTGGCAAACATAAAAAAATCTAAGAAGATTAATGAGCCGAAGTGTGTGTGTAATAAAGACAATATTTTATAACCATGTTAACACATTATTTACAACATAAATCATTTCAAAATTTAATGTATGTAATTATATTTTGAACTACTTTTCTCATATTTTTATAATATGTTTGATTTTAATAAGCTAAGATAAAATTGTAATAACTTCAAAATTAAATCTAGGAAACCATACGAATATCATAGTTGAATCACAATATTGGTCTTGAAATTATGAAAAGACTGCAGATTATTTATAGGCAGATATGAATCGGACTTCGCAGAATCCAGTTGAATGAGCCATTACATTCAGCATAAGAAGGCCAAAAATTCCATCCAAGGTGAAATGGGACAGAAGGTGTCGATTGACATGATTGACATATTGGGTTAAATTTTAGAATGCTTTCAAATTGAAATGGGAAGGGAAACATCGCCGAGTAAACTATTTCACATTCGTGTTGTTTGGTTAAAAATGAATCTGTGCATTTCACATGATAAATATTTCTTTAGAGACGAGTATTGCGGGTGAAATTTTGCGTAGTTGTTCGAGAGATGCAATTGTTCCAGAGATATGTAGTTCTATCTCCTACCAGCTTCAATGCTCTTTTTTGTACTTTTTCCACCAAGCGTAGCGAGGCTTGGGAAGCACCTGTCTATAGAGGTGGGAGTTTTACTCGAGTTTTGGAAATATGAACGCTTTATAAATTGTAGCGAGATCAGAAGGAGAAAAACATCTTGCAACGATACACAACACCTACGCAAGTTGAAACGGAGATCGTCGTTGACGTACCGTGTCCTGAAAACTTTTCAGTTTTTTCGATGCAAGTGCAATTCATGGACAATGGCATGGGGAAGATTTTTATCTTAAAGGACAGGACAGTATTGAGTTTTCAGAACATTAATCTCCACACGATTACTATTAACCCATTTAACAATGCTGTGTACATCGGAGTTCAATGAGCCTAAAATACGGTATCGTTGCGATTGAGACCGTGAATCACTAAACGAATTTGAAAAGTTAAAGGTGAAGTCGCCAGCTAAATTGTTTATTGGTTTAAAAGTAACAAACAGAAGATCATTTATAAAAATAGGGAAAAAAGCCGAAGTCAGAATGGAGCCCTGGGATATTTCAGCATTTATTTTGAGGAATGAGACTCAAACTTTGAAATAAGGGACGTAAGTGCTATGGGACTGAACAAATGATGATTTCCATCTTCTAGAAAAGATTTCAGAAGAGTAGGATCAGTGAAAAAGCGATAGAAAAGCAGTAACCTGATTCGGGATATTACGACTGTTTGTTGAATTTGTGTATTTCTTCCTTTTCCCGTGGTTTTTTTGAAAAGGGGTTTACTGAACTTAATGCTGAATTTCCCTCTGGGTCTGATTTCTTTTTTTTAAAACATGCTCATCAGCATTTTCATTCCCTCTCTCCAAAATTCCGTTATATATCTTTCCATTACCAAACTCTCCCACATTCTTCTTCTTTTTCCGAAAAATTTTATGGTCTCGCCTGAAAGGACAACTATTTCACTTCTCTGCTTTGCTTTTAAGCTCCACTTTGGGATTCGCTGGGTTCACACCTCCTTAAAATATTTTAAAACGCTCTGTATGAACACTTAATTTTGCATAACCTCTCACCCTTAGAGAACGTTAAGCAGGTCTCTACTGTCCTGACTTTAGCAAGTCAAAATTTCGCATATTTTATTATTTTTCAAATTGACTTATTCTTGCTTTGAATGTTTCTTCGTAAATTGAATTCTTCCTATTTAAAAAATCGATACTAAAATATTTGTTTCATATCTACCTTCTCAAGTTAATTCCTAGCTTCTTCTGGGGTCCCGCAAGGCAGCCACTAAGTTACTCTTCTTTTTATTCTTTCTATTAATGATATTGAAATGGTTGTTAAACCTTCCTACATCTCACTCTACGCTAAGGATACATTTTTTTAGACAATTTCTTCGACACTTGACTCTTCTCTCATTCAACAAAATCTTGGCAGATTCTTAGTCTGGTTTTTGTAAAACTTTTAAGGAGAAAATTGAGAATCTTCAACGGCGTTTCCTTTGGTTTTGTCAACTCATATTTGGTTCGGTAGAATAAGAAGCTTTACAACTTCATCTTCTTCACCATAAATCCGCGTAACCTAAGAAATGTTCGTCTCTTATATCTGCCTATTTACGGTTCCTGTAACTTTTATTTGTATACTGCGGATGGTTGATTTGAATGAGAACTGTTCCGATTCTAACCTTAGCACCTCCTTCTTCTTCGGAATAATCCTCCCAATACATTCTAGATTCAGGTTAGCCAAAAGTTTTATTGTTTTAAATAACTTTAAAATGTAACGCTTGAATTAAGCCAAATAAGTGGGATATTACCGTAACCAAAATCAAAAACTACGAAATTGCATGTGACAGTGGAGAAATCCCAAGACAAGATAGGTGAAAACCGGTCAAAAGTGCCTGTAATAAGTTTTCTTAAAATTGACTACTGACAGCATAAAAGTGGGAAACCCTTTACTGCTATTTTGTAATTAAAATTAAATCCCAAGCAAATGTCCAAAGATATTACAAAATCATATTCAGAGTTGGTGATCCGGAAAGTATCTGACACAACTATGACTCTAATTTCATGGTTGAAGCCCTCTTCATGCTCTTTGTGGTTGGGTTACTTTGGCAGAACCACCACAACCAGATTTCTTGGTCGACACTTTCTCTGATTTACAATCATATTACTGCAAACCTCACTTTGAATAAATAAAGAAAAACTCCATCCGAGCAAGAAGGACGGATGACGACGATGATGATACTTTATATGTATGATGTCACTGGTCTGGCTTTATTCTTGACATAACAAAAACGTCAGCCGTGCAGTGTTGCTACCATCAGGACAATTTCACCATTCACACCTCAACCCAACTGACTGGAACAATAGAAAAGATGACAAGGTGAACGAAACATACAAAACCCACAACCACCTACACACACAACCATATATACAGACAGTCAAGTCAGAGGGCTTTTAGATCCTTTTGTCGTCCTGACATTGTAATACTTTGACACTTGTCTTGCTTTTCTCTACCGACCTAATGTAACGGCACTTTAGCTATAAAGTAGATGGTGTTGTGACATACCGAGATTGCACTCAATTGTCACACACAAAGAGAGAGAGAGTCAAAAAGCATTCTTGAGGGCAAGAATAATATATAGATATTATTCATTACTCAAAAAAGAATGTATCTTTATCTCTGTTTTTCGGGAATTTGTGAGTGTCTTTCGTTTTTGTTGTTTAATTTTTTGTTCGTTAGAGATCAATGGCTGCCATGACAGAGTGTTGAATAAACGAAGAAGGGCATCACTACTACAATGTGGTTCTGAACAAATAAACGGTCATTAGGACGTCGCAAAATAATAATGCAACTGTCTGTTTTGTTTGACTTCTTGTTTCACAAAAATATTTAAAATGTCCATCATTAGCCTGGTCGTAGGTTTAATTTTTTTTGTATATTTGTTGATTCACAGAGATACAGAGAATATATGGTATACTCGAGTCACGTTACGTTAGCATGTCGTTCATCTAGTTACTTATACTTTCGAGTATATTAAAATTAGTCTGGATCCCTGAGAAAAAAAATATCAAAATCGAATGACATCATCGTGAACTGATAATTGGCCTGGGTTTTAAAATGTTATAATCATCCTTAACTAAACTACAGACCTCCGTTCCGAACCTCATACAACAGTTCTTCCATACAATTCGATTGTTATCCGGCGCTATCTAGTTTCGTAACCAGAGGCTTTGAAGGTCCTGGTTCAACGCATCCCTTCAACATAAGAAGGTCCGCTATAAAAAGGAGTGCAAAAGGCTTTCTAAGATGGTGCCCAGACCATCGCAGTCTACCGAACCGAAGTTTATTTTTGTCCACAAAATCTGTTTCAAGATTGTTTTCATACAATTCATGACAGCGTCCACCTTTGAAAAAGGGGCGAACAATTCGTTGTACAACTTTCTTCTCGAACGTGGTAAAGAGATCAAAATCAGTGTGCTTATTAGTAAACACTCAACTAAGATCCGTATTTGAGAACTGGTAAGACCATAGTCCTGTACACTGCAGCTTTGTTTTTTTTGGTAATATTTCTGGATTGGAAGAGTTTCGAAAGTTCTGTTGGATTTTAGCAGCCGCCCGCATATTTCTTCCAACATAGAATTATCGGCTGTTAATTTTGATCCAAGGCAGTAAAAGGTTTTCACTATATCAAATTCTTGCTCCACTACTCTGGTTGTCGAACCAATAGTTCTCGCTGACTCAGGAAGTCAGTTTTGTTACGCCTGCTCGATCTGGATCAAAGAGTCTTGTATAGTTTGTTGACTTCTACCGATTTTGTCGATGTCAACTGAGCCAATATTGAGCTTGACTTGGTGACGGTAGTCCCTTTTGCTGACGTCAGAGGAGTTCAAGATTGAAGAGAATGGAAGCCTGGCCATCATATAATTGTTAAAGATGTTGATTGGTCTGAACAGCAAACCGGCTACTGCCTTTATTTGGCTTGTATACGTAGTCTTGGTCATGGTCAGCATACATAGTCATGTAAATTTATTTGGCATACCGAATTCTCTCATAACCTAATAAAGTTCTACTCTTATTATGATATCGTAGGTTTTTTCACCTTCACTTCTAGCTTTTAATGTGTGTAGTTGTACTATGATTTCATGAATTTCTAAATGTATTGTTGGCCCTCCATATTGAATCAGCTTTTTTTAGAGCAAATTAATCGCCTTTTATCGCCAAAACCTACTAACATTCTCCTAAAAATTGCTCGTTTTGCATTGCTTTATATTGTGTGAAATGCTCATAATTATCTTCTAACGTGGAAAGTAAACAAAATATTAATTAACATTTGATGGAAGTCACTTTAGCCGTAAAATTTAGTTACGTTTTCTTCTGGAAATTTCTTCTTGATGTCTCGTCTCGTCTGAATTCTTTTTACAAATCTTCTAGTCTCCATCTGCTTTCGTTTCTATATTTTTCTTTCAGGAATCCCAGAAAACCTGGAAGTGCTGGAATTTTTAGTTTTTCAGTGCTACCGCCGTAGTAGTTGCTTAAGTTGAAAGGAACTTTAGTATTGTTGGTTGATGTTTGGTATTATTTCTCAACACCCTTTCAATTAGATAAAGAGCTCCTACAAGAACGGTGGAGCAATTCAGCAAAGCCAACGAAGACAATATTTTCTTAAACTGGAAACTGTACTTGTTTGGTAGTGACGCGTACTCTATCGCTGATATGAATACTTATAAATGAAAACCTTTCTCCCGAATAAGTGTCAGAGTATCAGACTCAAAGATAAATTATTGTTTGCATCATTTACATTAAATGAGTAAACTAACAGTGTTAAAAATCCAAACCAAAAGAGAAAGACGAGAAAAAGTTTAGCTTCTTTGGAAGGTTTGCAATGCCCATATTTGGCTATTAATTTTAAGATTGTTTTCCTCGAAAATGCGTTTGTGGAATACCCTACAAATGACGAGCCAATAAATAACCGAACAAAAATACGTGACCCAATGAACGGACAATTACATACTATGTGTAAGATCATACAAATGTACTAAAACGATAAAAAAAACAACAAATTGTAAACATACATCTGCTGAAACCACACATGCAGCCATACCAGAAATACTAGAAATACGAACTTGCGAGAAAACACAATCAACACTAACCAATCAGTCTGTAAATAGTCATCAAAATTAAAAGACCAATGGAGTCGGAGTGAGTAACTGAAGAGAACGAAATGTTATAACTTGTTTGTAATCAATTTAAAAGTAACGAAGAGAACAAATTATTGTTAGAACGGTCATGTGTTTGTTTTGGCTATAGAAAGAGAAAAGAACTCATATATTTATGCCACTTGAATTTTATGGTGATATTTCTCATTTCTCAGTGTCGATTAGCATAACATCTCATTCGCTACGCACGTACGGAAGGCATGCATAAGTCAAATTACAGGCTACTCTATCTCTGTTCAAATTCCATCCCTTTATCTGAACAAACTCAAAAAGCCAGCCTGAAACCAAAAATAAATTATACAAATAATTTCCACCCTCAACAACCCAAGAAATTAAAAAAAAAACAATTCACGCGCCGACTAGACTATTCAGTGTTAAAATACACAATTCAATGCTTTAAAAAAAGTCACCCAAAAACAATAAAAAATTCCAAAAACGCAGAGATTAAGTTCCTTCTATTGTTTTTTCCTGTACTTTCCTCACAGACGATATAGCTCAATCATTGCAGTAAATCCCTATGTTTAAGCTAGATCCATTCGTCAAATATGGTTATCGGATATATTAATTGATGTTCTATGAGTAAACAGGGTAGATCAACTTAATTGTTATTAACGCATAACACTAATAATAATTGTTTTTGTGAAGCTCAAATTCGGACTTATTTGAGCATTAATTATAGTTAATTGTCCGATTTTGTTTTTCAAGTTTTGTTCTTCATTATGATAAGTCTTTTCAGGGTTGACTATTCTAACATTCGTGACCTTGGGAAAATGTTCTGTGCTGCATACGTTTATACTGCGTTAAACAAGCCAGTTTTGGCACTTAGTGAAACCCAAGTAGGAGTGATCATTCGGAATTTAACCTCTTCATAGATACAACTTTGTGCCATTATTCTTTGCTTATCACTGTTTCGCCGTACAGATATATGTATATAATGATGTTGCATATCGACTTCTACCACAATACTTCTGTTCAAATACAGATTTTAACTTCATGTAGTAAAAATTCACAGTAAACAAACGCATCATACATACATTGCATCTACGTCCATTCTTTCTCATCTCATGGAAACGCTGTTTAATTTCCAGCTTAAGAAATATCTTGAGGATCGAAAGCTTCTTAATGACCTGCAGTATGGCTTTGGCAGCAATAGATCCACCGGTGATATTTTGATATTTCAAAGGCATTTGATAGAGTTTGGCATCAAGTCTTTTATCAAAAATACGTGCATTTGAATTCTGCGAATATTTTCTTCGTTGGATTAGTAATTTCATTTTGGACCGCTCAATTTCCGCTCAAGTTCTGTTGGACGAATTCAAGTCTGATATTCACAAAATAAATTCTGGTGTGTCCCAGGGTTTTCTTTTGTCTTGGACTCTCTTCCTCGTATTTATCAACGACTTATTATCTGAAACAACTAATCCAATAAATTGTTTCGCTGACGACAGTACTCTCAGCTTTTCATATTCGTTTCCAGATTCACATCCATGTTCTTCGGATATGGAACTGCAACTGCAGCGTATGATTAGTTCATTAAATTCTGATCTTGACAGCACTGTACATTGGGGGAAAAAAACCGCGTAGAATTTATTGCTTCGAAAACTCAATGTTGTCTTTTGTCGTTAAAGCCAAATATACTCCAATTACCACTATCCATGAATGGCACTTGCATTAAAGAAACCGAACAACACTCAGTTCTCGATATGTGCGTTACAGACAACCTTCTGTGGAATGACCACATATTTGACGTTGCCAAAAATGCTGCGAGTTATTTAGGTTTCCTTCGGAGATGCAAGAAGTTCTTCAACCCGTCTGATTAGGCTACAGTATAAAGCATATATACGCCCAAAACTCGAGTATAATTCCCACATTTGGGCAGGTGCTCCCGTAACTTGAGTTTTCTAGATAGAATTCAGAAAAGAGCTTTGAAAATGATAGGCGAACGAACAATAACAGAAACATTCACATCTCTTGAGCACAGACGTAATGTTTCTTGCCTTTCAATAAAAAATAAAATAAACAATGTTCTAGCCTCTAACGAAATAGCCAACCGCACCTTAAGGAATGCCCATCAGTATACCCTTGAGCCCAACTTCATACATACTGTCAAGTACAGGGATTATTTCTTCAGCCGTACCGCACGAATGCGGGAATCCTTGCGAGACTCTGTTTTTCCTCCTCACTTTGAAGTGCAGAACTTTAAAACAAATGTGCATCGTTACCTCCTTTAACATTCTTCCCTATTTTCCTAACGCCCTCGCTATGTTTAATCACCATTATAAGAGCAGTCAAAATCCCTTTAAGTGCGGGCTAATTAAAAAAAAATATTTCCATTTTTATCGTAACTACAGAGTTTGGGGTGTGATTTCGGAACAAATATAAATGCAAAGTGATTTGCCTCGTGATTCATGACCACGGTTAACATCATGGTACTAGTTTGCCGTCAGGTTAGTATCATTATGAAAAGTTAATATCCTAAGTACCTACTCTTTTTTGCGCTGTTAGTTGCAAGCTTACCAGTGGCAAGATTTTGATGCAAAATGAAGAAGAAAATCTTTTGTAGTGGCGAGTATCGAAAAATGCTTACAAATGTGAGATTGGGCAGTGCATTAAGCAAACCAAGATTATTTCTCGAATGAATTTGTGTAAAATGTTTTTGCATGATTTAGCTGGCGCCTGAAATTTAATCCGGGACAACGCAGACAACAATGTAGGTTTTCCAATGATGCAACCAAATGTCCGTTCGGAAATTCCGCATTTGAACAAAATTCAATTTTCAGGGCGCGTTCCATTTTTGGTCCTGAATGCACAAAGAATGACTGATTGACCTCCAAGACGATTCACATGACCTATGCTCAAAATATAACAACATGTCTAAAATTAGGAATTTGTCCTTAGATACCTGATAACGTCATAAGAAAACATTTATGACACCAACACCAACATATACCCCGTTAACTCACGCCATATTCAATTCCACATATCAAATCAAAAATATCTAGTACTGAATCTACAACTAAGTGTTAAATCTTGTACTAAACCAAAAATCCAATAGTACTAAATTCTAGTATTAAGTACTTAAAATCTAGTACCAAAAATACTATTGTACCAACAAGCTAGTACCAAGCGGCACCAGTTTTATATTTAACTAGCGGTACCCGGCGCGCGTTACTACGCCCCAGAAAAAACATACTTTAATGTGAAATGCGAAAATAATGCTAGCGGGACCAGACATTCACAGGAAGGATCCCTGGGCAAAACTATATTTACCATGTAAATTTCATTAAAATCCGTTGGGTGGTTTAGAAGTACATACTCGACATACATACACACATACATACATCTGATGGTCGCCTGGTGCGCAGAATACGTTTGTAGTAATTAAGCTCAGTGGCCACACTGATATCAGCGCAATACTATATCCCCTTTATAAATTTCCCTCTTGTGAAAATTTCCCTAGCGAATAAGTAAAAGAAGGAATAAAATAAAGAAAGAATCAGTCTTTGACCACCTCCAAACAACTAAGTTGTATTAATTTCTACTTTTAAAAATTAAGTGCCTTAACGTTTGCGATCGATTTTAGTTGAAAGAACCACAGTATCGCGGTTAGCATGAGTGATGAGTCTTATCAGCATGAGTCTTATCAGCATGAGTCATGTTATTTCGTACGAGTAGTAGTCATCGATTAATAAGACGTTATCACGTCAAAAAAAGACCTGGCAGTTTCTGATATCAACATAAGAAAGTTGAAAGCTAAATCTAAAGTCATAAGCAGTACCCAATAAAATTTGAAGTCCTCTTACTCTGATAAGAATGAGCCCAGAAAAATAAAGAATTACTCACGATTTATGTATCTTATACTAAATTTAAATTAAAAGAACTCATTGGTATTCAAAATGAACACTCCATTCATCTATAAAAAGCACAAATTCAATAACTTTCTTGGGTTCCAAACTTATTCAGGCCTCTACTTAAATTAAAAAAAAAAGAATTAACATAAATATCCATTTGGCAAAACTCTTGTCCAACCCTCATCCATTCAAGACGTTTACCCAGATACACGTCCAGGTAACTCCGTCTCTCCCAATATACAAAAAAATTAATTTCCTTTGTCTTCTGCCATCTTGTTCTGCTAAACCTTGCTGCACGCTCCATCAAAGTTGTTATCCATTTCAATGAGAAGATCCTTCAATCCATGTTGTTAATGCCTTCGGTTGCCACTCAAAGATGAACGAACCGAAAAAGGACACGTTCCCAATGAAATAACTGAAAGTTTCAATCTAAACAAAAAAGAAGGAGAAGATGTTCAATTTTGATACCAAAGTGGGTTGTTTCCTTCTAAGGCCTCTCAAGCCAAACACAATTGCTCTTCGGAGTGCCACTTTGGGATATATCATAAAAAATTACTGCCCAGATACACTTGTGACTCTTTTTGACTGAAAAAACAAAGATGTACACATAAAAGATACAACTTCTAACTGTATTTCAATATTGTGTTAAAATAATCTTCCACTTCCTCTGTTTGTATTCATAAGCTATAGGTGTTTTGGTTGAATTTGAAATCCATTTTGGTTCTTGAATTCCATCCACGCAAAACCAGAGAACACACCCCCAAGGACACCCTAAACCTTGATGACCTGTCAGACACATTTTCAGAATTTATTATATTTTCCATTATTTTCAGGAATAGACAACAAAAAATTGGTCTTTTTTTTCATCCATCTCTTCAGGTGCTTCCATCGGCACAAGGACATATTGTTTTTTTTTTGTGTCAATATGAATGTCATTGTCAAGGAGTGTGAGTTTGAAAAAATAGGCAAAACTTTCTTCGTATTAAACTAAGAAAGAAATGTGAGAATATAGCACCCGGTATTTGGAAGTTTCCAGACTCCTTCAAAGACTTTTCAGACTTTTCGAAAGAGGATGCAAGGACTTGTCTCTCTGGACACAGAACCAATAGATTAATCGGTGTGTGTGTTCAGTTGATTCTCGTCGGAGGAAAATAATTGCCTGAAGTTGAAGAGAAAAGTGCGCATTCTTGTTGCCAGACTCAGGGAATTCCATGTGGAGTTAGAATTAAACGAAGTAAGCTGCAGGAAAATAAATTAAGAAAAAGATTTAAGTACTTTGTTGAATATTGACTCAGGGCTTATGCTCAACACACACACACACTCGGAATCAATATATGCTTAGAAACTTTTTATGATTGAATTAAACTTTTGTTTTGCAAATAATTTTCGGCAGCTGTTGCAAATTAGTATATAATGATTCAGCCAGACTTGGATTATGTACAACAAGTTGATCCTATTTAGGCGAAAATGAATAATGGGTGTGCTCAAGGATTTGGGGTTGAATTTTGAGGGTATTTTGGTTTAAGCTGGTAATTCTTATTTATGGCTGAACGATGAGATTTATCGAATGGAATAACTTAAGAAAATTGAAACTTCCTCAGGAAGAAATTTGTCAAGATAACAGTCTTTTGAAGGAAAAGGTTAGTAGCTTTTAGGGTTAAGTTCTATTAAAACCCGCAATTAGGATATTTAGGATGAATTGTATACGAGGTTTACCCTGATGAAAAATTACTATTACTCAAGTGGATCTGGTTTAGATAGCGGATCATATATTTCTTATCCCAGTATTGCCTTGGTTAAGGTGGACCCCACCCGTACCAGGAACATGTTCTTTTTGATGACATGTATTGTATATAACTTACTGTTGACGGAGGAGCAGCTAGGTAGATGGGCTATCAGTTTTAGCTGCTTTATTAGATCTAACTTTGGAGTAAACTAGCTTCATTTCGTCCACGTGGGATGTATGTTATTGTTGGTTCATTCTACCTGAATTCAGAATATGTTTAATTATCACCGTAATACCATCAGAAATGTTCATTCTAGATTCTTATACCTAAATACAATTCTATAGCGATTTTGCCTTGGTCACCAAATAAGTTTTTGCTCGAAATCTGGCAGTTTTTCTCTTATTCTGAGAAGCCACTGAGCTCTCATCATTTTTCAGCCTTGAGGAAAAGTCCTAAATCATTCTTGGTAGTTTTCTCTATAATACAAGCAAGGAAGGTTCCAACCGACTTTGGTGCATGCTTCTCTGTATCATATAGCAGGACAGGAATGATGAATGCTTTGTATAGCGGTGTCTTGGAGCTTTTGAATGGGCTTGCTTAGTTCTTATCGGGTTGGGGTCGAAATTCTGTATGGTCATAATTCTGTTTTCAAAATTCTGCTTGCCAATTCTGTTTTGCATAATTCTGGCTGTACAAAATTCTGTATGACCAAAATTCTATATTTCAAAATTTTGTTTTTAAAAATTCTGTAAATATGTTGTAAGAGAGAAAACATTTTGATAATGTAAAAAAGTACGCAACTATTCTTAAAAATAATCAAATTGGGCATGTTATTAAAAAGAATCGCTAAAAATTTGGTTTTGTATTAAATAATTTATTTGTATTTTTGTATAGAATTGACATGATGGATAATTATGTATTTTTTTTTATTTTGGTTATGTATAAAATCCGTTGTAGACATGAAATATTTTACCTACTTTTCTTTTAGATATTAATTTGTTTTGTTCTTCTGTTTTTCGTCTTCATTCACAACAAATTTATTTTCCGGAAATGGTTATTTTTCTCAGACACAATTTCAGTGTTCAGAAGCAGAATTTTGCAATTTTGAAATCCAGAATTTTGACCATTCAGAATTTTTATAAAAACGAGTTGGTCATGCAGAAAACCAAACTACTCTCCCCTCCTTTTCTCGTCCAGATAATTTCCAGAATTCGAAAAGTGTCTAAATACTTCACCTTTAAAGTTGTCTCTCACTTGCTTAATTCTATTTGGTAAGGAATTCCAAAGACGAATATACAAAGAAACACCTTGAAGAGTTCAAATAATTATGTGAAGGAGCTATTAGTTTTCCAGTTCTAGAAGATTGAGAGTAGTGGATTTTTTCATAGAGATACTGCGGAGTTTTTGTGTGAATGATCTTATGCAAAAAGATACAGGTTCTGAAATTATTATATTCAAGGAAGGTGCAACTAAGTATTTTAATATTATAAGGGGAGATGTGATCGTGTCTACGCAGGCCATATATATATCTTGTCATGTCGTTAAACGCAACACGGAGCTTGTTTTCAGACAAAGAATCCAGTTTAGGATACACTACTTCCGAGAAAGAGATAATAGCAACAAGAAGTGTTTTGACCAAACGCAGTCGGTGTAAAACTACTAGAAATCCATAGTTTCCGAAGAGTTTCGTATATACGTTTCACAACTGAATTTATATGCAGAAAAGAAAAAGAAAAGAATTGAGCCCAAAATTGAACCCTGGGGAACACCTGAGTTCAGTAGGCAAGACTCAGAGACAACACCCTGAACCACCACTTGCTCAATTCTATTAGACAAATAACTTTTAATGAGACAAACAGCCAAATCAGAAAAACCAAAATAGTATTTTAGTTTTTGGCAAAGAACATCATGATTGACTCTGTCAAAGGCCTAGGAGAAGTCCAGTAGGCATAAAACCGTTAAATTGTTTTGGCAATATTGCATTGCATACGTTTGCGATCGATTTTGGTTTAAAAAATTTACCCACAAACCCTCTCGTTAAATCCACATACAAACCCCGCATTTTTATATTTTCTTTTTACTTTAGCAAAACTCCGCCTATATTGTATTTCTTTCTTTTTTTCTTCTTGTACTCTTTGAATTTGAGTGGAATTAATTTGGGAATTTGCGTCTGTTCTTTTTCATGTTCGCCTGGTGCTCGCGATCGATTTTGGTTGAAAGAACCACAGTATGGCAGTATATCAGTATTATCAGCATGAGTCTTATCAGAATGAGTTATGTTATTTCGTATGTGTAGCCTTTCATCGTATAGGAACTTAATCACGTCAAAAACAGAATTTTGACCAAACAGAATTTTGGAAACCAGAATTTCGAACCTTCTTATCACATCAATGTCGTCAGCAAATTAAAATTTATTTTGTAGCGTCACCTAAAGGCCATTCTTCGAACCATGCATTCATTATGGGATGAGATAGATTCATTTTCGAGCGAAATCAAGTATAGCTTGCTCAAGCTCAAGTATGCACTTGAACATTCTACTGCACAGCTCTCTTCAAATTTCTCTGCTCATCTCATTAATTCGAAGGCAAGATCTTTGATCGAAACAAGAAACATTTACGTACAAAAGTAACAGGTTCTGAACTTATAAATAAGGTCTTAACCACAACCCTTAACGGTTTTTAGTAAAAATTGAGTATGCCAACAGACGTCTTGTATAATAACAAATTTCTGAAAAAAGTATTTCGAAAACTGTAGGACGCATTTTGATAAAATCCTGTTTTTTATTTTTAGTTTCTTGAAAAAAAAAAAAATTTTGGGGTGCAGTTTTGTAGACATTATTAATTTATGTACATGTGATTATAAAATTTTAAATAATAGTGATTTTTCAAAAAAAAAAAAAAAAAAAAATCAAAAATTAATTTTAATTACAAAAAAAAGTTATTTTAAATTTTGTTATGCAGAATTAATTTGGCTACTTAGATCTTCTTAAATATACAATTTTATTGAAATCCATTGAGTCGTTACCGAGAAAGTCGAAAATTAAAAAAAAAAGGTTATATGAAAGGTACCGTTAATAGACTTTTCCAGTAAATTTGGTTCTAAGTAGCTGATAGCTACTATTAACAATAATGTCTTAAAAGAATTCATCAAAATCGTTGGAGCCGTTGTCGAGAAAAATATCGTTTATGGCAGGTACCGTTATTTTTAGCCCTAAAAATAAAATTTCAAATTTCCCATAGGAGATTTGTTTGATATACTTCTGTGCCTTAACGACAGCATGAATTTGTAAAGTTTGGTAGACGGTAGAGTTACAGAGATATAGAGATATAGAGACATAGAGATATAGAGACACAGAAATATAGAGATAAAGAGATATAGAGACATAAAATATAGATTCTAGACATATAGACGGGGAGACATAGAGATATAAAATATAGAAATATATAGAGACATAGAGAAATAGAAATATATAGTTATAGCGAAATATTCACTTCCATTATATAAACCGTATTTACTATCTTAATAAAAACAAACTATACTTTGACGAAAAACCTAAAATTTAACCAAAATTTGTAATTTTAATCTTGGTTAATTATATAAACAAAAAACTACTGCAAATGTTGGTATGCAGAATTAATTTGTCTGTCAAGATCTTTTCAAATAAAAGATTTAACAGAAATCCAACGACCGGTTACCGAAAAAATCGAAAATTAAAAAAAAACCGTTACATGAAAGGAACCGTTATTTGACTTTTCCGGTAATTTTGATATAATAAAATGAACGATTACTACAAAATACCAATACCTACAAAAATACTCTCCTTAAAAGAAAAATAAGTTTTTCCTTAACGGTTTTATTGCACTTACCGTATACTCATCTGAGGAATGCCAAAAGAACTACATATATGTACCTTAACTTGTTAAACTTAGGCCGGTGATGGAAAAAAAAACTGGAATATGACATTCTACAGTTACCATCTTTTTATAGACGCTCACTATAGCATAACCAGGGTAGATATTTGTGAGGTCAGGAGAGAATTCGTTATCCGAATTTAAATTGACAGGACTTTGTAGGCTGACCATGAACAATATTGCAAGCAAAATAAAAAAAAATCACTGTCTCAGCGGTGCTTGGATTCTACCAAAGATAATATAACAAGTTGTAAGTAACTTGTTATATTATCTTTGGTTCTACAGACAAAATACCTCATTATATAATTATTATTGCCTCAACAGACAGATGATGTATGTATATTAAGTACACAACAATGTCCCGTTCACAAATGAAATAGAGCTCTAATATTACCGTGGTTTGTGTTTCGGATTTATAACACCTACTTCCATCCCACTTTAAAACAAAAAAACGAAATTAGGTAGCTAAGGTACCGTAAAAACCAATTTCGGTCATCCCCAACCACAGAAAAGGTAGACAACTTACCCAGGTGTGCAAACCAAACAGAGAACATGAAGTCACCGTCACCATCCTTTGACACAAAAAAAAACAGACAAGAGGAAACAAAATAAAAAAAAAGTCTCTACAGCCAACATAGCTCCGAATCAGGCAAAGAATTCCGGAATCCGGGACAAAGAAAAATTGCTCCCATCTCCTACGGGATGATGTTTATTTTGGTCAGCAATAAAAAAGGCCAACAAGGACCTTCTTTTTCTAATAAATAGCCAAAAACTTTTGTTTGTTTTTCTCTTGCTGCTTCCTTCGCCAAAAGACCAATGGAATGATACTTAACGGTATTCGAATGGCCATAAAGATTACACAACGTTGTCAATCAATAGATGTACAATTTTGAATGCCAATCAATTTGTCAAAAGACTTTGAAGTATAGAAAAAAGGTTTTATTGTTGGAAGAAGAATTTAATTTTCGTCTTACTTTTTTTTCTCTTGATTGAACAACTAACAACAACAGCCGAAAGGACATTGGGCATTAAAGTTGATATAAGACGCTTCCTAATTAAAATCTGCCAAGTAGACTATAAAGGATTCGGTAGGCTTTTGTAGACAATAAAATCCTAATCTTTGGGTATCAGCAACCCATCACCAGACCCACAACCCAAATGATGGGTTATTTAAGATCTCCAATTAAAGTTGACATCGCAAAGGATACCAATCCCACCAAAAGATATACAAGAATTAGAGGCTTCCTTTTAGTCGGTGTTGGATCAAGAAAAATATCCTTTCTTGTGTATTAAATTAATATTTTGGAGTGTTTCGCAAATAAATTTTGCGTTTTTGGTCCTCGATTAAGTATCTCCTCCTGTGGGCTTATGGGGTGAGTTTGGAAGCAATGGACTGAGGATGATTGAAATGAAAATTGACGGTTAGGCCCAGCGGGTAATTAATAGGCGAGAGTTAATAAAGTTTTATTAATTTCATCCTAAAGGACAAGCTCTGCTGGCTGTAAGTATAAGGCTGACGGCCGAAAGGTCGTTTTTAATTTTTCGCTGTCGCGAGTGTAATTAATTAATTGGCGTGTGTCCTTTTTGTTTTACAGATAGGATGTGTGCATGCAAAATGTAATTTATCATTTAGCCGTTAAAGAGGAAACGTTCCTGAATCATGAATCAGCATTACGTTAACATTACATTGGTACTTTTCTTAATTTATTGGTTTAATAAATAATTTTCGTGAGAGGACAATTATTACTACATAATTATTTTCTCTAGGTACATGGCTGTTGAATATTTTAATTTTGCTTGCGTTTGCAAGGATTTCGTATGCAAATTATTAGCTATTCGTTGCAGTTCTTGATTACTAACCTGATCGAGGTATATGTGGATGAATATTTTTCTTATATTATGAAGGGCGCAACAACAAAGCTTACACTGAGGGAAAAAGTTATGTACTCAGTAAATAAATCTATGTACTCATCGCATAGATTTCTGCACAAATAAATTATTGACTGAGTACATATTGAAATCTTTACTGAGTACATAACATTTAGAGTTCTATTTAATCAATACATAATTCCCTGTACTCATCGCATATATATTTGTGGATTATCTTTGTTATGGGTACATAATTTATGTAATAAATACATAGAATATGTAATGATAACATTCCTACTTTATGCAATAGGTACATAATATATGTATTCATTACATATTTCAGGTGAAGAATGTATGGAATGGGTACATAATTTATGTATTCATAACATACTTATGGTACATTTATGTAATGGATACATAATTTATAATTTCCTTCCATGTTTATGGTCAACACTTTATGCAATGAGTACATATTTTTTTAACTCATTATATAATAGTGGTGACAAATATATTAATCTAATGATATATGTACCTATATTACATATGTATCCATTATATACGTATATTAGAAAGATGGTCTACAATATTCTTCAATCAATCTATATACTTACGTTTTATGTATGTAAGTGAGGTAACTATTCTAAAAACGCAAACAAATACTTACTTTTATAAACTTCACAGCAAAACCAAAGATTTAAAAAAACATAAACCGGAACTTATGAGGCGCGATCAAAACTTGTTATTAATTTTTGATTGATTATGTATGTATATTCGCATTAATTAATAAGATAACGTTTTTTTTAAACTTTTTATAAATATAAATTTAAAATTTAGGGAATATAATAAAAATATCAAAATAACAGATTGGAATTTGGTAGGTAGACGAAAGATGTGAGGCTTAAATCTTAAATATTGTATGAATGGAGGTTTGTTTATTGTCCGCTTTCACCTCTCAACAACAAAGTTGGGAAGTTTAGTAGGATGAGTTACTGGGTTTTCTATATGCTTTAGTGAAAAAATGCAGGATCCTGTAGGAATGAATTGATATATAATTTTTCTGAGTACAATATGGTTTAATTTATTTTTTGTTTAATATAATGAATATAATTTAAAAGATATATACTTTACCAAATATGCCAGCAAATTGTAAGTACTGTCTGTGTGTGTGTTGTGAATCTGTAGGAGTGGTAGGGAGTTACAATTTACCCCAGTCCGAACGAGTCCGAGCTATAAGAGACGCAATTTTACGAGACAAATTTTCTTGGAAAATTTGTCATTTCCCCGGAAAAAGGTGCCTCTGACGGGGAGTCGAACCCCGAACCTTTGCTAAATAGATCGACACACCACTAAACCACGGGCCACGGCCACGGTGTATGTACATATATATAATTGTGAAAAACACTGACACTTTTTTCCAAAGAATATAAATTGCACGACTGGATCGCACGTATTTGCTCATATGTGCGGTCATATTGTCGAATTAAATTTAAAAAATAAGTAACATTAACGTAGAAAAATAATTCTATCTGAGCTTAAAAAAAAGTGTCAAAACCACAATACTTAACGGTTTTTAGTAAGAATGGAGTACGCCATCACACGTCTTGTACCTATAATAACAAATTTACAAAAAAAGTATTTCGAAAATTGTAGGAAGGATTTTGATAAGATCCTGTTTTTTTTTTAATATTTAACTATGTGTATGTAAGGCACAACAATGCCTTTTAAGAATGCAATTAAATGTTGCACGACACTAGTTAGAAGAATTAGAGAGATATGAAAGAATTTTTTTCGGCGTAGTAGATTGATAATTAGGTGATTATTTTCTCACTTAAAAACCACGGACGGCTCTAGCTTTCACTAGAAGTTAAAAAAATTGCTTCTCAACTGAGAGTAGAACTAGGGATCTCTCGCTTAACAAGCAAACATCTCACCTACTGCGCACCACTGCAGTTCTTTTGAGTTTTTTGAAAAAAAAAAAAAAAAATCACTATAACCCATGGTCTCCATTAGGTATATTCCAAAAAATTAATCAATTCATTGCCATTGCCTTCATATTGCCTAGTGGAGACGCTAAAGCAATGACAAAAGCAATAATGCCATGTATATGGATGGCAATTATTGTCAATCGCAAAGGCAATATTTTTTCAAATTTTTCTTTTTCAAAATGGCTGACGTTATATTATTTGAAAAAAAATCAAAATCTGAGCAATTGAAATTGCGGGAATGAAAATCCCACCTATTTCGTTGGACAGACGTGTACTCAGTACATATGTTTGTTTGTTTTTTATGTACTTAGGCTTTTCATAAAAAGGCTTTGCAAACACGACGTGTACTCAGTTCATATTCTATGTGTTAAATCCATGTTTCTTATTAGAATTTCTTCGAAAATCACTAAGAAGGGTATGTATAACAGCATAAAAGAATATCTGTACTCATTAACCGTTACGTGTACCCATTAAAGTCTAATATGTACTCAGTACACACAATACTATGCATTTCAATAATTAAATAAAATAATATATACTCAGTACACGCTGTATTTAATCAGTAAACGTAGCTATCGTTACATTTTCACACAAAATACAGTGAATAGACTTTACATAAAACTATATTTACTGACTACATAATTCTTTCCCTCAGTGTACGCCTTTTAGACAGTGAGTTAGGTATGGGTGAGGCATGCTGCGCCTCTGCAAACTATCTGCGGGTCAATTTAGGATTTGGAGTAGGTGCGAGGTGCGAAATTACAAGTGTTTTTTTTCAAATTTGTCAATTTCGTCGGCTTATCCGAGTTATTTCACAGATTTTTGAAAAATTCTTCAGGTTTTTTTTCAAAAAAAAAAAAAAAAAAAACATAACTGATTGAAATGATTCTTTGTAACAATAACAAATGGCTTTATAAATTTCAAAGACTGAGAAAGCAGAAAACAAATTTCCTCGGGATCATTTCCATACAAATTTAGTTGTCCTGTAAGATTTATAGAAAAGCTATAGAACTTACAATATAAGTCCTTTATTTTCTCTCATTGCAAGATCTTCAGTTTCTAAATCCTTGTCTTAACATCCCTTTCTTTGAATTGTATTGTTTGAATTTTTTGATGTTTCATCATTTCAATTCAATAATTTAATAAAATCGAAAACAAAATTTAGAAAATCAGGACGAACTAAAAAAAAAAAAAACAATTGCCATGGTTTATTAAGAGTAGCAGCACATTCCATATCCCACCGAGCAACATATTTCATCATGAAAATTCTTTGAGTGCCATAACAAAGAATCACACAAAAGCAGTATAATATTATCCTTCTGTTCCGATGTAGGCCATTTGCAAAAAAAAAAAAAATTTAAATGAAGAAAAAACGAAGAAAAAATCAATACCATTTCATTTCTATAAAATGCCTCTGCACAATTTAATTTCGAAGGATGAGAAAAGGCATAATTTTCCATTTCCAATAGCTGAATGTCCTCGTCCTCGTCGTTGTCGTTGTCGTTGTCGTCATCGTTGCTGGTGTTGTTTTTGTTGGTGGCTGTCTTTGGTTGAAGAGGAAGAGCCATCAGCAGGCTGCAGTGCACAGCACACATTCTTGATTCTTGGAAACATTTTTTCATAATCACTCCCCAGCCCGTTGATGGTCGACCTCGTTTTTTTTTTTTTACTCAGCCAGGCTGGTCCTCGTCCTCTGCTCGAATCTCTATCTTCCTATATCTCTTTCTCACTCGTAAACCATGACAAGATTGGAAACAATCAGAAAATGAACCTAAAATCTTCTTTGCCTTAATGCTCTGTGAAATTGTAATGAAAATGGAGTTCCAGATGTATCCTCCGTTCTTCGCCAGAGCTTATGGTTGGCGTTTTTACTTTACTCAAGAGGGCGCATCGGGTGGTGTGTGCTCCACTTAAAATATAATTACTAACCTTGCGGTTGGCCAAGGGCATCATCCCTTTTGCTCCGTTTATTCTCTCCCTTTTCCTTATAGTGTTGATATTGATTTTTTTATTTTATCAAGATTTTCGAAATGTGAGTGTTCTCAGGTAGAGGGTGAAATTGTTGTTTTTTGTACCCGTCAGAGGGTTCGTTGTCGCTATCGTTTTATAAATGATCCAAATAAATATTTTAATTTCGGACCAAACTGAATAGCTGATTCGAGCCATCTGCCCTCAAAACATTCCGTCCGAAATACCGGAAAAGGTGCGATGTTATTTTTCAATTTAGCTGAAAACACTAAAATCCCAAGGTTGTGAAAGCCGAGTCACCATGTGTTGCAAGCTTTTAGGTTTCAATTAGACTAACGAATTTAAATAGATCTGGGTTTCTGCGGAATGCCAGCGCAGCAGCAACGAAGGTTAATTTAATTAAGAACAGGAGCTCTCCGGAGATCGATTGGACTAATTAAATTGTCCTTTTCCTCGCGGGTATTTTTTTTTTGTCGTTTATGCTATGTGTATTTGGGTAGATGACCGAACCATAAATTTTCCCAAAAAGGTAATTTACATTCCAAAAGATTGATTGGATTGAAAGATATCTCAATTAAAATCTCAGGAAAAGGATACGAGGGATTTTCAAGGATTCGGTAATGTGGAGTTGGAAAGGAAAACTTTGGATGGGGGGAAGCAATTGAATGGAAATGCATTGGCAGATGACAGAGAAAAGGGTTTGGTTGGGTGTTTTTCTGGGATTGTTTCTTTGGTCAGGAAGTAAAGCAATTAGGATATTAAATTGTTATCTAAGCAATCTAAGGATCCACTGAAAATATTTGAAATTGTGAATTCTTACAAAAAAGTAATTTTCTTTGAAGACATAAGAATTACTGATTAACATCTTTTGATGGTAATTTATTGTCCCTTGAACTTTGTTTTTATTCCATTTTTGGCCGATGACAGACAAATGCTTCGAAAAACTGTTGTAGCTCAGGATACTTATGAAGAACTTCGGGCCCTCAAAAAACTATGTGCCCGGGGGTAATCAGCCCGTTAACCCCCTTTCGGCTGCCCTGCTAAAAAGCCTCCAAAAATTCCATAACTGGTGTTTTAGAGGTTACTCTTTATCACCACTATGAAGCCTCCGTTTCGATGATGAATGTATTAAAACCAAAAACCTTGCAAAAGATTGGGAGTTCGGTAAGCAGAGAAAACTGGAAGAGCTGATCCTGTGCGAATGAAAATGTGGAAACTTGAATACAACATTACTGAAGTAGATGAAATTTTTAGCAAGCACATAAGACTTAAGGATGATGCATTGTAAACGATGATCAAAATGGTTTTCTAATAATACAATGAAACCGTTTTTATGTCCTGAATTTAAAGCAGCACCATCACATCCAATTGCTTCAGAAGATGTACAAAATTCAAAACTTTTTTCCAGAAAATCAACAATTCTCATTTCAATAGTAACTGTTTTTCCAGAATCAATTGAAATATGTCCGATGTGTTCTGAATCTGGCTCCGATATTAATGAGATATGTTCTTGAGTGACAGTTTTTCGCTGCAATATGTTTAATGTTTTATCTTCACGGCCATCGAAATAAAGTACGGATATAGGTTTTTAAAACCTGCAGCTTCACATTGTAAATAATGACGTAGATTTTGGCGCTCTCGTCGTTATTTACTGCAATATATTACTTTTGATGAATTTTCACTACTGATGACATTTAAATCCAGCATAGCACAGTTTACTATAATAGCTGCCGATCTATCAGAAATCCCAGTTCAATCACAAGCTGTAGCCAAGTTCCGTAATTTGTTTCTCATTTGAAGAGTTTCTTTCTTTTTTGTCATGTTTGATCGTTATCTCAAATTTTTTAATCTGCACGAATGCATAACTTGCATTATAGCACCTATAACCGTAAATAGGTGCTATAATGCAAGATATGCATTCGTGCAGATTAAAAAAATTGAGATAACAATCAAACATGACATTACGATGATAGAGAAACATATTTAAGTTACTGGTGAAATTCTGTCTGACTGTCTGTCTGTATGGATGTCTATTGGACTACAGGCTAAACGGTCGAACCAATTGTCTTCAAATTTTGAACTTAAGGTTTTTTTGTCATTCTACAGATCTTTTTTTAATTTTTTTAGCTCTAAAATTAATGATACCTGTCATATAACCGTTAAGTAGCCGAAGCCCTATTAAGCGCGTCGCCCGTTCGGTGAATTGGCCCCAAAACGAGATGGCCACCGATCCCGATTTTCACAAAATTGGGAAAATTGGGCCTCTCGGCTGGAACTTATTTGAGCCAGCTGCGGCAGCCACTTCTTGCCCGAAATCATTTTTAAAACATAATGGCAAACCAGCCACTAAGCAATTATCTAGCATAAGAACAAGTTCGTGCGACCCAGTCGTGCATTTTTTAAATTTTGTTCGACGATGTAACCGCACATATACGCAAGTAAGTGCGATTCAATCGTGCAATTTATTTCATCTAATCACCATCAATTGCTTTATTTTCTTGAGTCGAAGGCAAAGGCATAACAAGAGATCAACGTTAACCTGGTGTAGGGCCTTATCCATAAAGTGGTTCACTCGTTTAAGGATTTATTTCCAGGGATCCAAATGATCAAGTATTGCTAAAGGCCCAAATTAGTAGTCGAAGTTTGCAATATGCGTGCCACATTTGCACTCAAATTCTGCTCAAATATAAAACTTGGCGTGGCATTGTAGAATAATAAATAGAAGATATGACAAATTAACGATGTTACATAAAAGCTATCCTGCCACTTGTTAGGACACACATTTTGTAGCGAACCTTCTAAGTAATTCTAGAAGATAGTAGAGAATCTTTCAAGGAGACATTTATTTTATTTTTCTGCAACAAAGATTCCATGCTTCACAAAAAAAGCCCTTGATTATTTCATGTTCTATCTTCACATAAAACATTTTTTCCAAACAACATAGCATTAAACTGTTATATGTTGTTTCCTTTACAGACATGAAAAATGATTGTATTAAAGTATCGTTTTCCAGCTATCAAATGAAAATACGCCGACGTTTCAATTAATCAGAAGCTCTGCTGGACTGTCCAGAGCTGCTGTGATGGTGCAATTTAGTTCCCATCGTTCAAGAACTGTCTGAATCGCATCCCTTAAACTTCGTTTATAGGTCTTTTGGGACCAATACTATTAATCTTCATTTTAGTTCAGAATTTCCTGCCATATTAGAAGAAATAATGGAAAAAAAATACAAGACCTCCATCGAAAAGAAACATCAAAATATCCTTCCTGAATACATACATCTATACGTTGTAGGTATTCCATCTAAAGTTTATTTGTTTATCTGTTTGAGTTTCCCATGACTTCATTAACACACTTCAAGTGAATCCTTTAATGTACACATCATTAATGAGAACGACACATTTGGAACCATTCCAAGTTTGCCAGGAAATTACTCTGTCAATTTGTGTTCTAGAGCATCGAATCAATTCGAAATGAGCTCACTCATCTGCAGGATCCACATACTGGCCAAAAAAAAGGAACACCTAATTGAACATGATACAAAGCTCTGTTAATGATACCATATTTGAAGTTGTCAGTAGTGTGTCGACAAATAGGGGGACTGAGGATGGTGAAAAGGAAAAAAATCACTGGCTAATGTTCCACCAGCTGAAGAGAGGGAGTCCTCGAGTTACAATCATTAAATCCTCATTTAGCGCGATACGATACTGAAATGTGAATCGACATCACGTTGAGGGTTATGGCGTTTTATCGATAAGTGTGGCACCAGAAGTTCACATAACTAAATGGGGCAATAAGAATAACGACAAACAAATGTGGTTTGTTTGAATTCACAATAAAATCCACACTTGTCCTATTAGTTTGATAATTTCTATAAGTATGAACCTACATGATAAATTAATAGTTTTGACGCAGGATTTGTGAACGGACAAATAAATTCAATAAAAAGATTTCGACGCTGCTCTTAAAAAGTTAGAATGCCGTCAAAAGAAAACTGAGATTAAGCTTAAAGATGCAGAGGAATCTCTTCAAACTCTACAATCAATAGAAATTGAGACACACATTGATAAAACACAGGTGCTCGAAGGGGAAGTGGCCGATTTGGAAAAACGATGTGATGCATTCGAGCGACGTGAAATTGGAGCCGACGCGATCATATTTGGTGTACCACAAATGCAAGACGAAAATTTGAAGGCAATATTTAATCACCTTTGTCATATCATTGAATGCATTCCGCCAACACTGAATGCAATTTTTCGCTGTCATAGAGCTCACCGAGCTAACGGACCGACTAACATGGATAAGACAGACACACCCATTATAGTCAAATTTCACTCTCCGAAAGAAAGAAACACCGTTCTGCAAGCAGTTGCTCTCTTTTCCAAAAACCATAGGCAACTTTCTCTCGAAGACGTTGGTATCAAAGCTGAAAATAAAAAAAACATCTATATGTATGGGAGCATGACCCGCAAAAATCGAATACTTTACCAAAAAGCTTCACGTCTCAAGCACAACAAACAGCTGTTTTCTGTTTTTACACATCTGGGTTCCGTCTATGTGAGAAGGAGTGCAAATGCAAGGGGTATTTTAGTGGAGAATGATAGAATGCTGAATATTATAGCCACGAGTAGTCAGACTGAAGAAGAAGAGGAACAACAACAACACCAACAACAACAACAACAATTATTATGATTTTCACCACTCAACAATTATTATTAAAATATTTTTGTTTTGATTATGTTATTTATTTACCATTTATTCTATCTTTTGCTTCTTTCTCTTGTAATTCTTTTATTATTGTAATGATTTTGCTTGATTTATTTTTTAATACCTGTCCCTTTGTATCAATGTTATTGCTTTGGAAATTAGATGAGGTGCCTGTGATCGATCTATGTGTGTCGCCTGGTTCTCCTATGTTGATATAAAAAAATGGATTTAAATGATAGCGGAGTGACCTCCATGGGCAATAGTAGCGATATAATATTGCGACCAATGGTAAGGGTGTTTTGTTGTCGCAGGCAGGGGCTTAAAGTTTGTCATCTTAATGCACAAAGCTTGCTACCAAAAGTAGATGAATTTAGAGAAATATTTGTTAATTCTAAAGTTGATGCGATCTGTGTGTCGGAAACTTGGTTTTACCCAGATATAAAGGACGCCGTATATGCTTTAAATGGTTACAAAATTTTTCGATCAGATAGAAGCAATCGCATTGGTGGAGGTGTAGCTATTTATGTAAGAGAAGGTCTGAGTTGTAAGCTGAAATGTAGTTCACCCAACGGATGTCCGATTGAATACCTTTTTGTAGACATTAATTGCGGAGGAAATTGTGTTCGTTTAGGTAGCGTTTATAGACCTAATAGGACTGTTGAATTAACACCTGTATATTCCATAGTGGAAGAGTTTTCAACCACAGTGAGTGATGTTATTGTATGCGGGGACTTTAACAGCAATATTTTAGTAGAAAATCATCTTACTGAAAACATGATGGCTTTTGATCTACATTCAGTAAATACCCAAATGCCTACTCATTTTACCAATACATCAAGTACCCTTCTGGATTTATTTTTTGTTAATAATACTAACAAGGTACTTTTTTATGATCAAATATCCGCACCCGCTTTTTCAAAGCATGACCTCATCTTTCTTACATTTGACTTCAATATTAATATTCGTTCCAGTTCGACAACTTATAATTTCCGAAACTTTAAAAATATAGATAGTGCTGCTCTTGAAAATCATATTCGCGTCATTCCTTGGAATCTCATTTACGGTATGACATCACCTGATGACCAAATTGAGTTTCTTCATAATAATGTTAATTACCTTTTTGATACACACGTTCCAATATCAACCGGTAGGGTGAAGTCAAAGGCAAGTGCTTGGTTTACGAATGAAATTCGTTTGTTAATCATTCAAAGAGATGAAGCTTACCGTCGATGGAAGCGTTTCCGTATAGAGGAGCATTTTCGTGCTTACAAAGATAAAAGAAACAAAGTTGTTCGTGAAATAAGAATTGCAAAAACACAGTTTTATTCCAATCAAATTAATCCTAATATAGATGGTCGAAAGATGTGGAATAATCTCCGTCAATTAGGGATAGGCAAGCAGAAATTGATCTGCACAAATGACTTTGATAGCAACGAGCTCAATCGCAATTTTTTGTCGATTCCAGATACTGATACCTCCTATGGTAACAGAACCTTTTCAAGTTCTGCTGTCTCTACGGATGCACCTTTTTCCTTCACAAGAATAGAGAGCACAGATGTAGTGGAAAGCTTTTTAAACATAAAGTCTAATGCTGTAGGAATTGATGGAGTTCATCCGGTCTTTATGAAAGCTATACTTCCGATATTGCTTCCGTATATTACGCACATAATAAATACCATTTTAATGACCAGTGTTTTTCCTTGTCAGTGGAAAAAAGCAAAAATAATACCGATACCTAAAAATTCAACTGGTGAGGAATTCAGACCCATATCAATTCTTCCTTATCTATCCAAAGTTTGCGAACGAATAATGCATAAACAAGTTAATGAGTATCTTATACGTAATAAACTTTTGGTTTCTGTTCAATCTGGTTTTCGTGCCACACATAGTTGTACCACTGCACTTTTGAAAGTAGTAGAAGATATAAGAGCAAAATTAGAGGAGGATAATGTTACTTTTCTTATTCTTTTGGACTTTTCAAAAGCATTTGATAAGGTTGAGCACTCTATCCTTATTGATAAGTTACGTCAATGCTTCAACATGTCTTCTTCGGCTGTAAAGTTATTCTCGTCTTATATTAGAGGGAGAGAACAGGCTGTATCCCTAGGAAATACATTATCAGAATTTCTTCCTTTGGTACAGGGTGTTCCACAAGGATCGATTTTGGGCCCACTCTTATTCTCTCTTTATATAAATGATATTCAAAGCACAATTTTGAACTCATCTAAGCATTTTTATGCTGACGACATTCAAATTTATAAAAGTTGCCCCCTTGGCCTTATCGAGAACTGTGTATATGAGTTGAATGAAGACCTTAAAGGCATCTCGATGTGGTCGTTAAATAATGGTCTCTCACTCAATCCGAAAAAATGTAAGTGTTTGGTCATATCAAGAAAGAAGCTAGAACTTTCTTATTTTCCAGAAATTAAGCTCGATTGTTCACCTATTGAATTTGTTGAAAGTTCGAAAAACTTGGGTCTGGTATTCAACAGGACATTAACGTGGAATAATCACATAAATGGGATTGTGGGCAAAGCATATGGAGTTCTTCGAACTTTATGGACGGCTCAAAAGTTTACACCACCAAGAACAAGATTAATTCTCGCTAAATCCTTAGTTATTCCAGTTCTCATTTATGGCTGTGAAATATTTAACAACTGTGATACTGAATCTAAAAGGAAGCTTCAAGTTGCATTTAATAGTACTCTTCGATACGTTTATAATTTAAGAAGATTTGACCATATCTCGCATTTGGAAAACAAGTTATTGGATATGTCCCTTTTCAATTATATAAAGTTTCGTACTCTGCTTTTATTGTTTAAAATCATAAAAACGAGGCAGCCGATATATCTTTACGAAAAAATCCGGTTTTCGGCATCCAACAGATCTGCTTGTTTAATTTTACCACAGTTTACTTGCCTAACATCCGAAAGGCAATTTTTTATTTCTGCTATACGCCTTTGGAATGCACTTCCGCGCAAATTGAGAGAGCTAAGTGACACGCATCGATTTAAGAACGAGATAAGGCTGTTCTTCACTAACCAAAGCAATCAATTTTAACTTTACCCCCCTCCTCCTTCCCCTTTCCCCTCCCACACCATCTGATCAAGCAAACTTAACTAATAATTTAATTCAAAGTAATTTCTTTTTGAAAATTTTAAATTTAGATACATTTTAAAGTATAAAGATTGTCAGATTATGAAATTAATTGTTATCTCAACTTTTTTTTGGTTTTCTTTAATTTTTTTTTTTTTTTTTAATTGTGTTTTCTTGTTCTTCGTATACTTATAAACTAATTATCTTATATTACCTTATATATCTAATTTTAATACGTAATATATTGCAACTTATAATTGTCAACTTTTCACAGACTAAAAAGTGTACTCTTATTGTGAATTGAAATATATATTAAATAAATAAATAGTAAATAGTAAATTATAGAAAAAAATATAGGTTGTCAGTAAAGTCGGTTTACGGACGATAATATTATGTGATAACGTCATAAGAAAACATTGAATGCAGCAACAACAACATACAGCCCATTAACTCACAGCCACAAACCCTCTCCTTAAATCTACACACGCACACCCCAATATTTATATTTACTTTCTACTTTAACAAAACTCCGCCTAATTTGTATTTCTTTATCTCTTCTTGTTCTTTTTGAATCAATTTGGGAATTCGCGCCTGTTCTTTTTCATGTTCGCCTGGAGCTTGCGATCGATTTTGGTTGAAAGAACCACAGTATCGTGGTTAGCATGAGTCATGACTCATGAGTCTTATCATCATGATAACCTATAAAGTCTACCAAGTTTTTCCAACTTTATGGGCAAAAATAAAACCCGCTAGAATTAAGATTAATTAAAGATACTTTTAGGCCGAAAGGCCACTAGTTAAGTAAGATATTAATTGAGAGCGCGCGCATAGGGCCAGAAGGTTAATTAAGTTGATAGTTCTAGCTAGTTTAAGATTTTTGTCTAGGCTTTAAGTAGTTATAAGTTAAAAATAAATTTAAAAAAATCATTTACAAAAAAACCGTTTTATTCAGTTTCGGAAATTAGTTTGAACAATTCCAAACCAACAGGGTTCGTATTTTGCTGTCGGGAAGACAATGCATCCACAGAGAGTGAGATTTTAGTGCGGATTATGGAGCATTGGACGATTGAGGCGGAAACAACGTTTCAATCAACTATGGGAGTTACAAAGCCATGTTAACCGACTTTATTTAACCTGTATTTGGACGACGTCTACGAGTTCATACAGGAAAGCACGACATACCACACAGTATATGCCACAATGGATCTTTTGCACATCAAATTTCCAAATCATGTTATCACCCGTCCTGGGGATGTCAATTAGCCGCCTTGGGGCTGCGATTCAACTCCTTTGGAATTTTTTTTGTCGGGAACCGTCAAGGACCGATGTTATGCCAATAATCCGGAAACGATTCAAGTACTTAAAGTCAATATCATCCAATCCCTGAACTACAGCCCGGAACCATCAACATGGTCTTGGAAAATTAGGGTCACTGAATGCGCTACTGCGAAGTCAGTCTAGGCAGCCAATTTAACGACGTTGTATCCCGTACATTAATGAGAATGTTTTCTGTTACTAATAACGCCACATTACATGAACAACATTAAATATTGTTCATTTTGTTGTATTTTTAAAAAGAAACTTGTATTTAGCCCACACTGTATACATGGAATTTTTAAGAAAGCTTAGGCAGGGCGTGCACTGAAAGAATTACGAAATGGAGAGGTATTGAAATGGCAAGGTTTTGGAATGTCACGGCAATGGAGCGACGGCGAAACGGTATGAAAGAGCTTTACCCCGCACTGCGATGGCAAACTACGCCTGGTGAAAAAATATATGATTGTGGCAAATTTCGTGGTGGCCAATATAATTATTTTAGATTTTGGCTTACACATTTCACTTTACTAATTTTTTTAAATTATTTTGTAGCGCCATCTGAACAGATTTTTTCAACCCTTACAAGAAGTTTCATAATGGCTAATCGGATGAAATAGGTTCATTTCCCCGCTTTCTTACAGTAATTCATTATTTTCTAATTTTCTATTGCTCTTCCAAATACATTTTTCGGTACGACATTCGCGCCACCTATACTGAAAATTTATTTTACTATGTCTATAACCATTCCCGTAAGTACTGGCAATAAGCTGAGCAAGTTTCATTGCAATTTGTTGAATGGTATTGCAGCGCATCAAATACGAACAAATACAATCATACAAATTTTATTTTTTATAAACTAGATATTAAATATTTTATTAAAAATCGTGAAATATATTTCAATTATTAACAATTATGCATTTTTTCTACTTCACTACTTGTCATATAACAAAAATCACTGAATTGCAGAACATTTTCAATTTAAAGCTCGGTTGTAAAAGTAGATCCTGTAGGGAATTGGTGAAGACGATCTATTCATGGCCTTACCTAGCACACTTTTTTCTTTTTTTACAGGCCGACTCCACATGATATCTGTATTGCTATCCATATCTCTGACATAAATATCAGACCATTTTCTTTTTTCTTCGCTGGGCAGTCCATGTCTTGATATTTCATTAAAGCAAGAGAGGCTAATGTGTTTGTATCTCTGACAAAAGTCAATAGATAGAAAATATAAGTTAATTTTATCATTTTCAAACATTTATTCCATTAAAAAATGTAGATGTTGTCTCGTTTACTCTTCTTAATACACATAAACTAATAAAAATACTTTATTCAGGCTTTTTAATTGCAAACACCCGCATGAGAGATAAAAAATAATGAGATCAAACGTCATCGGGGGACCCTAAAAAAGAAAAAGAAAACAGGAACGTCAAATTGTTATCAAGACACCGATGTCAAGATAGAACCGCCGAGAGAGATGTCTATCATCCCAACAGACTCCGAAACAACATGTTGAAGATCCTGAGAGAAATTATATCGTGTGTAGTCGGTCTGTTAAGAACGGTACCAATAATGAAAGCAGCTGCAATTTTCCGCTTATACGATTACACGTTTCTTTCACTGTTTTTAACGGAGAACAAGCAGAAGAAATATATATCAAGTTCCAAATTGACATGGTTTATAAGATTGCTCTCAGGAAATAAACTCTCAAAATTCTTTTAGAGAACTCGCGGTTGCGATAATTTAATTTCGAAAATATTACTTTCAAATGAAGAGCCACCCGAGTGGCTCTCGAGAGCTTAACTGGCTGAACACAATGACGACAAAACTGGAATACGCATACAGAACTGCAAAGATTGAACACACGCGTACTGTATTTTGCGAACACAATAGTACGTTACTGCATACGGAACTGCAATATGCATACGGAAAGATTGGTTATTTTTTTAACTTTTACGTACAGTAAATTTGGCATTTTATCTGATGCAGAGAGATATTATGAAGGAGAGAACAATCTTTCTTACGTCTATCCCTCCCTAACCTTTTAAAACTCAAATGTCAAAGTTACTGTACGTACATTGTGTTCCGATTGAAATTGGTACGTACCACAAATTTGACAGCTGCTCCGTACTCCGTTTCCGTAATGCAGTTCCGTTTTTGCATTAATAGCCAAGTACTAGCCAAAAGTACTCAAAAATGGACACACACATTAAGCCTTAAAGTGATGTTACACCATGTAATGTGATGTTAAAATGTAAACACTTTTAATTTTAGGCCAACTTTTCTGCGCTTGAGCTTGTTTATTTTCGTTTCATACATAAGCGATTAAAAACAATCCATATTTTTAAATTCTCCCCACGTCTCGTTGGGCATTTTCCAACTTCTTTAAAGTAATTTTACTTACTTACAAAATGACAAACTACATTTTTTTAAATAATATTAACTTAAATGTTCATGTCGTATGTTTTTCGGCAGGCTATTGTTGTTTTAAATTCATTTTAAAAATACACTATTCAGAATAAATATGTAAATAAATCAACAAATGCTCCTTTTTTAGACGAAACAAAACAGACCAAGAAGTTAAATGTGCTAATATCACAGACACAATAGCTTGCACACAATTTGTCTTCATCTTCTTGGAAGTTTATAATTCTCTTATGTTTTTGTTGGATTCTTAGCGTAAATTGGATTCTTTGGCGTAGATCTCTTATTTATTTTTTTTTCTTTGTCTGATATAAAAGATCTTTTATACAAAAATTCGTTTTATGCATATGGTATTCTTCTTCAACGTTGACAAGATCACTTTGTTTTTGTTTAGTTTAGCTTTGCATAGCTTTTGAATATGTTAAAGCTTTTTAAGTTTTTATCTCTCTGTGAAAGCTCAACAAGTTTGCTCATTGAAATGTATTCTCCAAAGTCTGAAAGTGAGTCTGCTTGCGAGTTGCGACTGTGATCAATATTAGTTTAGTTGGTCTTTACTTAATTTTGTCAATATTCCCATCTTCCAATTCCCAACCATAGAAGAAAGAAACAAGAACGACAACTGAGAGGATAATTCTCTCTTCGCCTACAAACTGAAAAATGCCCAGTCAGCGACATATGCATGTGTACCGGTCCCTGTACATTTCTTATGGGACTACTAATACGTTTGCATTTACGTGGGCACGAAACGTATGGCTGATTGGCTGCTTTTCACATTAACTGATAATAATTACAAATGTGCCATGAGTGAAGAATGGATTTCCATTGTTCTACCAACAACAATTTAATTCATTTTTTTTTTAACCGCACGAATTAACTTTTTCAAGTATTTTTTGAACATGAATCATTTTTTTCATTTAATACATATATGATGTTTACAAACAAATATCAAAATACTTAAATGCACAAATTTCCTTTTCATAAAATCAAGACCTTTAATTACGATTCCGTCAAGAAAACAGGACTTTAATTAATCTTCCTTCTTCCACTACCCCGAACTTCAACCCATTAATAACCGATTTAACTGTACTTTATTACTGCTGCCATTAAGGCTGAAAAAAACCCCAAGGAAGTTGGAAATAAAATATTGGTTTTCACTTCCTGCATATAAATGGTGCCCAAACGAACGAAGAAATATTAATGACCTAAGCTATTTCGTGGGCATGGTTTAATGTGTACTTAAAAAACGATGATATTACCACTGACATCATGTGAATTTAAATGAACGAATTAATTCTAAAAATCAATTAATCTAACAAAGACACATATTGGTTACTTTGACCTTTTCACCAAGTTCCCCCCATCCATGTTTATACCTTTCCTAATCGGTGCCATTAATCTGAATTAAAAAACCCCTGTCCACACCAATTATGACTACTTTTCTCAATTAAACTCACATCTCTAGGGTCGCGATACATGAAGGAGTATCTCTAAAATATCCGCAGTCCTTGCTTATTAAATATTAACCTTCCAGATTAACCCGGAAGGCAGTATTTACCAAACCAACTTTTTCACTTTGCAATCCCCTTTCATTTCGCAAGGGAGGTTTTCATTTTTCTCCATTTTAACATTCAGGGCTAAATGTTAAGCCAACCACTAAGAAATAAAGCAGAAACTTTTCTACTCCACCAACCATGGTAATGCTTTTCATTCTCAAAACAAACAAAGAAAAAACAAATAAAAAGGGATACAAAAAATTAATCTCTAAAAGGACACTCGTAAATTTTGAAAAAGTTTTCCTTGCCTTGCAGATTTTATTGGTCCAGGGCACACTGAACCCTTTTCAGTTTTTCCAAGATATAATATCTCTCGTTTGAAAGGATTTAAGCGATTTCTTAAAAAAAGGAGTTTCTTTTCTCATTCCCCTCGATTTTTGAGTCAAGATTTGTGGCACAAAGAAAAATTAAGGATAACAATGATAAAATATATATTAACCCGAAAGGGCCTTCTGGTTTCTTAGGGCAAGTTGCGTGTTTATCCTGCAATAATTTCCCATTAAATGAACTATTGGTATCGGCGGGAAGAATCAGAAAATATGTTTTAAAGGACAACCAATAGCGCCAATGGGAACGAAATACCTTTTACTTGTTTTTGGCTCAAAGGAACAATGATAACAATTAAAATGGATTTAAATATTAAACAACGTTGTATATCTTAGATCCTGGTGCTTTATATGATAGCTGGGGAGAATCCTTTTTTTATAACAAGAACAAAAACAATTTTAATCGAATATCGGTCGATAATGTCCTTAATACTTTCTTCTACTATTTTAGTTCCAAATCTTCATTGGACTTGTATCTACAAGGCAAGCGGCCATTATTTCTCATTTAAGCTCCTTTACCTCCTCTTGCCTTAGATCTTAGAAAATCCTTTACCATATAAATATTCTCGAAATCCCAAACAATCCCCAAAATAAATTCCAAAACAAAAGTCTTCTTAATCCCTTGTATTTTCCTACAACTAGAGATTTACTCCCGGTCGTAAATCTCCTTGGATTTTCGCAAATCCATTAAAAATCTCGCACAAAAATCTCAGTCTATGATCGGGAAAATCTTTTTCCGATAATTACCGAATTCCCACCAAACAAGCAATGCGACTGGACTAACCAAAAAGTGATGATGCCTATTTTCGGCTCCAGGACCAAGGCACTACACGGCGACACCGAATGAATGATTTGATGACACACTAAATCCGCAACAAGATTGGTGGTCCTTCGAGCTGGATTGGTGTGCTTGTTAAATAATGCATTCCGGCAAATTGTGCTATTTTCGAATCACTGGTTGGCCATACACTAAGCCTGGACCTGGATCCAGATGCGTGGTGTTTGGGTTTTGAATTTCAATTCTATATCAACACCACACCACACACATGTCAGCTCATCCTGAAGCTAGTTGAACTCGCTGAGGCTTTTCTTTTGGAAATCCTTTTCGATATTGCTGAAAGCATGTCGATGTGTTTGGTTTGTGGGTAAAGCCTACCCGAAACTGTTTGTTCATGGCGGCAAAACAAGATTTTATGCTCTTCCATCAAATTAATGATAGTCCTAAATCCTGATCATGAAAAACAGGTCCTTATTTGTCCTGTATGGTGCTCATCGTACATAATATCTTGTTGGCTTTTGGATAGGAAACACATCAATATTAAACGCTTTGAGGTAAATTAAGGTAGACGAAGCAGTTCGATGGAACTCCTTGTTTTTACGGATAAATTCATAAGTTAATTAATGAAAACGACATAAAGTTGAAAAAGTTAAATGAACAAAATAAACAAAAAGGCTGACTAATTAAAGAATGCTCCTTGCAGTGAAAATTTTAACTTTGAGGAAAAATTTATTTTAATTCCCGGAATTAATTAAATAAGGCAACATTGTATTCATAAAATACTTTTATTTGACTACTAATTAAAGCTGATTCAGAAGTGGGATTTTTCTTTTTGAAAAAAAATAAAGTTGTTTCGGAGAATTTGTGAATAATATTGATCTTTTTTCTTTTTACGGAAAAAATTCTTTTGAGATTTAAATGAAAAATCAAAGCAAATTATATTAAAGAATCTAACACACTTAGAGAACCATTTATAAAAACAAAGTGAGAATGCGGAGCCAATTAAAGGTATTACATTTTAAGGACTTACAAATTCATATATTTTGCATTCCCTTTTCAATACATCTTATTTCATTTTATATTGCTTTATACGCACCGTCTATCTTATCCTGATTTCTTAGGAATTTACTTTGTTTTATTTCCTTTACGGCAAGAAGTATATTTAAATTTCAAGCAGACTAAATACACGAGTATAAGAAGTAGATGCCACCTGTTGGCATTGTGAAAGACTGTGGATTTTCATTAGAAAAAATGTAAACAAAATACGTAAATGACTCCTTGCCATGGCACGAAATCTACGCTATCATATACCACCTGCAAGTTCAAAGCAATTTAAATAAAAAAGGAAAATTTAATTATTTTTATTATTTTTCTTCTTTTACTTGCGATTATATGTACTATAAGACAATTTTAGGATTCGAGAATATAAACAAAACTGAGATAACAATCCAACATGACATTACGGTCATAGATAAGCCTAAAAAAATTGTTACCAAAATGTCTCTCTGTCTGTCTGTCAATCTGTCAGTTTGTAACTCTGTCACTCTGTCTGTCTGTCAGGATGTCAGTCTGTCAGTCTGTCAGTCTGTCAGTCTGTCAGTCTGTCAGTCTGTCAGTCTGTCAGTCTGTCAATCTGTCAGTCTGTCAGTCTGTCAGTCTGTCAGTCTGTCAGTCTGTCAGTCTGTCAGTCTGTCAGTCTGTCAGTCTGTCAGTCTGTCAGTCTGTCAGTCTGTCAGTCTCTCAGTCTGTCAGTCTGTCAGTCTGTCAGTCTGTCAGTCTGTCAGTCTGTCAGTCTGTCAGTCTGTCAGTCTGTCAGTCTGTCAGTCTGTCAGTCTGTCAGTCTGTCAAACTGTCAGTCTGTCAGTCTGTCAGTCTGTCAGTCTGTCAGTCTGTCAGTCTGTCAGTCTGTCAGTCTGTCAGTCTGTCAGTCTGTCAGTCTGTCAGTCTGTCAGTCTGTCAGTCTGTCAGTCTGTCAGTTTGTCAGTCTGTCAGTCTGTCAGTCTGTCAGTCTGTCAGTCTGTCAGTCTGTCAGTCTGTCAGTCTGTCAGTCTGTCATTCTGTCAGTCTGTCAGTCTTTCAGTCTGTCAGTCTGTCAGTCTTTCAGTCTGTCAGTCTGTCATTCTGTCAGTCTTTCAGTCTGTCAGTATGTCAGTCTGTCAGTTTGTCAGTCTGTCAGTATGTCACTCTGTCAGTCTGTCAATCGGTCAATCTGTCTGTCCGTCTGCATATATAACAATTTACAGCCTTAACGGCGTTTTTAAATTTGGTATGTATTGAAATTTTATTTTTAGGCCTAAAAAAAGGGTACCTGCTATATAACCGTTACGGTTATAAAACAAAACCTTACAAATAACGTTTTTTTCATTTTCGATGTTATCGGTAACGGCTCATTAGATTTAAATGAAATTTTATGTTTGAAAACATCTATAAATCAAAATTAACTCTGAATATTTTGAATAATTTAATGTATGTTTTTAAAATTAATAATTTTTTTATTTTGGAAAATTCAATATTTTTAAAGGTACGTATTAAGAAAGATGTATTTTAAATTTTTGATCAGCTGCGTATAAATAAACTCTAATAACTGCATACCAAAATCTCAAAAAAAAAATGAAAATAGGCAACATGATTTTCATTAAAATCCGTCCTAAAATTTTCGAAATAAAAAATTTGAACTGCTCACTTATTATTTATTAATTTTTATTTTTTTTCTTCGACTTTTTTGGTAACTGTTTACCCGATGATGTTCAAGAAGATGTAGGGTAGCCAAAGTAATTTTACTATAAAATATTTTCTACAACTTTATTTTTGTATTTTTTAAGAATTAAAAAAAAAATTGAAAAATCAGTGTTTTGAAAAGGGGTTATTGATTTTTTTTCAAAAAAATTTTTTTAATTATTGTGTTTAAGTTTGCATTCTTGAATTATTTTTTTTTATTTTTAAAAAAACTTTTATTTAAATACCATTTATAAGATTTTGAGAACAACATTGACACTTCAAATTTTTATAAGACAAAATGTCAATTAAATTACTTCTCTGAAAACTATTTTACATACTTTTTTTGAACAATCAAAAGTCACACAAATCGAATAAAAACTAAAACGTTTCCTCTATATTTTTTAAATTTTATTCGACGCTGTAACGACACATAAGAGCAAGTATGTGCGACCTAGTCGTGCAATCTGTTTATCTGAGCTATGACTACCAACCATTATAGAAACCTCTTTTTACTGTTTCAAGGTTTAAGAATGTGGTACATACATAATGTATCATATTCAATTATTTTTTTATGGCTCGTTGCTCCTTTGGGTGATGTGTTATGGATTGCCTATTCAAGGAAAACATGAAACACAAGATGATACAAATAAAATGGGGGAAAGGATATATAGAAGCTAATTATGTCTAAAATGTATTTGGGCTCCGCCATTTTTCGACCCTCTTTAAATTACTAAGAATGACTGACGTATGTTAGTTGTTTGATTTTAATTGTAATTTTTTTATTTTATTTTCTTTATAATTTATTGGTAGGCCACCTGTTTTAGACTAAGAAAAACGAAAGTAGGTCAAGACAACAGATAACTGAGAATTTTACCTGCTTGAATAAAACTTAGTTCCATTATTCCTTAATGTTCCATATAACCAAAAAACGCAATATGATCTGTGTTTAGATTTGAAGATAGTGTCAACTTCCAAAATTTGGATGATTTGTCAGATTCCATTGTAAATGTTTCCGTTATTGATCGGTCACCAATCATTTTCAAAACTCTTTTTTGAATTCTATCTAGACAACTTAAGTGGGTTATGGGAGCGCCTGCCCAAATATGAGAATTGTTCTCGAGTTTTGATCGAATATATTTTATATACTGTAGCCTGATCAGAGGGGGTGAAGAAATTCTTGCATCTTCGAAGGCAACCTAAACATTCCACAGAAGGTGGTCTTTAATGCACATACGACCAACTGAGAGATGACCAGTTTCTTCGATGCAAGTGCCACTCATTGATAGTGGCATTGGAGGTATAATTCCGCTTTATCGACAAAAGGCAACATTGAGTTTTTGAAGCATTAAATTCTAAACGATTTCTTACTCCCAATTTTACAATGCTGTCAAGATCATAATTTAATGCATTTCCATATCAGAAGTACATGGATTGGAATCTGGAAACGAATATGAATAGTTAAGAGTACTGTCGTCAGCGAAATTATTTGTTTTATACTCTGTTCAATTTATATTTTCAATACAGGGAAGATAGGATATTTGCCTTTCACCCTTATTATTATGGATTTTAATAATCTCCATTTTAAAGCTGTCGTGTGGTTGCCGTACTCAGCTATAAATTGGTATAATTTCAACACAAATGTGGGTAGGGTTACCAACTGTTTATTCAGATTAGATATTTGATATTTGATATTTAATATTTGATATTTATTGAATAAAAATCATTTGTACAACGAGCTTAACTTTAACTTTAAAGATGTACAGAATAGTTAAGTACAAACATAATTACAAATTATTTGAATTAACCAAAAAAAAATAAGAATAAAAACAGGTTTTATAAACTAAACAAATCAAAGAAAATAAAAGCTTATTTAATTAGAACAAAAAATAAAATTAAAAAATTACTAATAACTTAAAGAAATTAGAAAATTAAAAAATTAAAACTTTAAAGTCGCAATACGAAACATAAAATAAAAAAAAATTTATAAAACAAAAATGAATATATTTAAGTAATGAAGTATGTTCAAATCAAATTTGAGATATGCTCAAGCAAAGTTCATGAAATTTTCTATGTTCGATTCTTGACCTCAGACGACTGGGATGATTATTCCACAGTCTGACAACATAAACAAAAATTGCCTGCATGACGTCAATGTAATAAAGATCGAGGAGCGTAGAAGAATGTTACGACGAGACAAATAAAAGTTAAGTTTATTAAAAAGATCGTGAGGAGTCTTGTTAACAATTAATTTAGAGAGAAAAGAACAACGATATTTGAAGAAGGCTTCCAAGTTACATCCTAAAAGTTGACGAGTATAAGACGAGATTGTATAAACAGAAACATGTAGGCCGTAAACTAAATCAAAAAAAATTAAATTATTTTACTTATTTCTTTTTCCACACCACCAAGAGGTAATTTTAATCGCAGAGATAGTTTCCGAGAAGCACGCAGAAAAAACCGGTCCTACCGGAGGTACCGTTTTCATCCCACCAATTTAATTTTTTTGTTCACCTAAACATAAGGCACACCTGCAATAGTACTTGTAGCCATTTCCTATAAAAATAAGCTTTTACTTGACGGTTATATGACAGGTACCGTTAATATTTGAGGTAAAAAAAGTAGAAACTCAAAATAACTTTATGTTCTAAGCTTGAAGGCGATCGGCAAAACCGTTCAGGCTGTAGTCCAACATACATCCATACAGACAGACAGACAGGATTTTGCCAGTAGCTCAAGTATGTTTTTCTATTACCATAAGGTCATATTTGATTGTTATCTAATTTTTTTTCTGCACGATTCATAACTTGCATTAAAGTACCTTATCTCAAAAAAAAGTATTACTACAAATATTGCATAGATGTAAAAAAAACACGTAACGACAACACCTTCTTCCTTAAATTTAAAATATGCTCTCATAAGCTCTAATAAAGCTTTAATTCTGAGAGCATTCATTGCAAAAACCAAAGAAATAGGTATTAATTTGCACCAACGACGAATGGTAACTCTGCATCAGTGTTTTTTTTAAATAAACACAATAAGTGAGAGGCAAATGGGGAAGCAGTCTCCTCACGTCCTCTCTCACAGCCGGGGAGCATACAAGTCGTTGTGGAGTATACGCGGGTTATTTTAAATATTTCAAAAACAATTTCAATGAATTAAAGAGTTCTATTTAATATTTCAGTGGCAAAGCTTTCTTCCCAGTGTGACCAATTTAGCATTTTCCTGTTAAATTTAGCAGGAATATATTACTTTTAGTAGCTTTTTTCAAATCAAGTGCGCATTTTTTTTAGCATGTTATCATGGTTTAACAGGAAAATTTAGCACGATTTTGGTTTCCACATGGTATAGGTCAAGAACAATTGTATTTAATAAAAAAAACCTAAGTGTGAATTTATTCCATAGCTAATTTATTTACTTTTAATCTTCCAACATAAAAATAATGACCAAACATAATATGATATTCTTTGCCTTCAGTAGGTATGGGGTCACTTTGGTCTGGGAATTCGGCGTAAGAAAGAGACAGCACTATGTTTGAGTGAGAGAGATGATTAAGATAAGAATACTTATATTTTTAAATAGTTGTGGTTAACGTTTGCGGTTATAGTTTGAATATATATATATATGTGTTTGTTGTTGTTGTGGTGCGTGGATAGATGATAAGAAAATGTTTAGGAGCGCTTGGTAAAGAGGTCGGCAACTTTTGAATGTTGTGTATGGCTTATCAGTAAAAAAAAAAAAAGAAAAAAATCTAATGTCCGCTGGAAACATATTTTTTCGGACGCGCAGTTGTTCTATATTTTGTCTGTGGCGCGTGGATAGATGATAAGAAATGTTTTAAATGTACCGCATGATGTATAAGATTTTAGTAGTTTTGGGAATTTTTTGTGTGGTTAGGAGCGCGTGGCAAAGAGGTCGGCACCGCACCGGTGGTTGTGTATGGCTTATCAGTATTGATGTTTTGCGGTTAAGAGCGCGTTCCAGTGTGAGTTATAGAAATGTGTAATGGTGTTATCACAATATGTTTTTTTTATGATTCATTGTAATTTGTGGTTTGTATTTTGTTTAATGGGTTTATATGCCTACATACATATGTGAGAACAAATTTATATTCTAGCAATGATTGCGGTAATCATTAAAAAAGGTAGAACGTTTGGCTTAAGTGTTTATTTTTAGAACAGCTCTGATATAGAGAACATTAATTGGGGGAAGTAGAAAAAACAATATATTTTGGTGTGAAAGATTAAGGGAAGGAGAAACATTTTGTATCTGTGAATCTGGATGGTTGGAGATAAAATTTACGGATGTAATATTCTATAATGACACATTAAAATTGATGCTACAGCCAGAATATGGAAGCGAATGCGTTTTGTTTCATATTAGAAATGGTGAGACCGTATCGCCTATTCTGAGTTTTAAGTTGCAGTTTCAATCTATGCAACATGTACGGTTTAAACTTTTAGGTGAGAATATTACTTTTCATAAAAAAAAAAAAAAAAAAAGTAAAATGAAATGAATAAAACATAAAATTATATTATAGGAGGAGAGTTAACACTGAGCGGAACGATCACACCTCATTCGAATGCTGTAAAGAGAAAAGAGGGTGAATATCCATCGCTTTGTCCATTTGGTGAGGCTGAATTACTTAATGAACCTCAAAAAATTAAAAAGAAAAAAGACAGTCATCGCAGAGAAATAGAGACAGTTGAACGAGTTCATGACACATCATTTCAATCGAATGTATTTTAATACATACAAGATGAGATAAGAATTAAAGATGCGAGAGAGAGATGAATATAGATAGAATAAAAATTATATAAAATTTAAAATTTGAGTGTAATGTTTATTAGTTTATGACAAACCTTTGGATAGCAAGCATCTTTTTTAAAAATGTTGTTTTACTCATCAGTCTTATGTCTGCTTTTAATTTGTCCTTCATTAATTGCTACTTTGCCATTACCTGTGGATATAAATTTGCAACAAGCAAACATAACTGACAATCTCTCTTTTTCATTGAGTTTACCTAACAATGATACTGTGCAGATAGGTTTATCGTTTCGTTTGTTAACCTTTACAAATGGTAAAAATTTGCTTAATACCACAACAACAACCGATACAACATCATTTTCAAAAATGATGCAACAGTGACTTCAACAACAGCAAGAACGGTAAATAAAATTTTGGAGGAGAAAAAAATAGTAACCGTAGAGGAAGCAATCGAGAGTTTTAGGCAAGACTTAATTAAAAAAGAAATTGAAATATCAGGAATTATACAAAGTAAGGATGTTTTTTATAGACATTTCAAGCTTGAGTTTGATGAAGATAAGGCACTAACTGTTTGATGTTCGTATGATAGCAATTATAATTTGCGCACTCTAAGCATTAAATGTTATGAGTATCATGAATATGAAACTGAGAGAGTATTAAGTAATGGAGAAGTTGAGGTCTTTATGAAGGAGGATCTCGCATACAAATCTGATGTCGAATTACTGAATTTCAAATCATTAAAACAATCATACCATATGAATATCTCTTAAGAAAAAAAAAATGTATAAGTGTATATATCAATAAAGATTTTTATTAAAAAAAAAAAATACAAAAAGATGTGTCTTATTTATTAATTTTAGGTATAGGAATCCAAGAGTTGTGATCGGATGAAAAGCCGAGCCATTTAACAAATAATCGATCTTTGTTCCTTTGAAGCACTTCCTCGACTAGATATGTATCGGGGAACTTAGTTTTCTGTAGTTCAAGCTCATAAAACCCTCCTTTAATGGGATGTCCTTGGTGATATTCCAATAGGTACGTTATTGGATTTGAGCGTTGCACTTTGGCTATCTTAAAGATTTCTGTGGTCCAATTCGGTGTGTATCCTTTATCGAAAACATGTTTGTATTTACTAATTCTGACAAAATCCCCGCTTTTAAACTTTGGAGTAATATGTATTTTGATGTGATTATAGATCTTGGAGAGTAATATTTTTTCATTTGCAGCATTGACTTCAGATGGTTTCATATTTATCGTACGATGTTTGGAATTATTGTATGTTTTTGTTAGTTGTTCTATAATATCAATACGATATGAACCATTTAAACTAAATTCTTTCCACATCCAAGTTTTCAAGGTACGATTAAATCGTTCAACAATGGAAGCTTTGAGAACACTAAATGTAGAGTAATGATTGATTTGAAACTTTTTCATAAGTTTTTGAAACGATGCATTGAAAAATTCTTTTCCATCATCTGTTTGTAAATTTTTTGGGTGACGACCTTTATTAAATATATCTTCCATAGCCTGAGTGACACTCGTTCCTGTTTTATTTTTAATAGGAGCCGTCCAAGCAAATTTAGAAAATGTATCAATAACTGTGAGAAGATATCGATAATTTTCGTTTTCGGGTGAATACACAACCATCTCGACTAGGTCGGCTTGCCATAAATCATCTAGACCCTTAATAATTACTCGTCTTTTTGGAAAATTCATTCGAGCAGGCTTATGTAGTTCTTCAACAACGTTTCTCTGACTCATCTTTTTATTGAATGATAAAAACAAAGTATTTGTTCATGCATTTTATTAATTAAAAATATTTCTATATAATAACTACAAGTTTAAGTCATACTATTTCAATCTTTTTTATACAAAGACATCAGGTTTTTTATTTTTAACAGTCTATTTTCAAGCATGTAACATGCGCATGTATCTGGACCATTTTTGCATAAGTTTGAAGACCATGGGCAGTTATCGAAATGACATCCATGTTTTGATGTTGTAGTAGATACATTCATAAATCTTTTCAAAAATATTACACAATTCAAAAGCTCTTCATGATGTTCTTCCAGTATATTATGATGATTTGTTTTCAGAAACTGTAGAATTTCATCAAAAATTAATAAAAAATCTATGTTAGACATAATGATTGAGTTCTCCACACTGAGGAGATAGATTAAAGACTAAAGTTATAAAATAACTGGTTTTAAGTTTTAATAATTAATAGAATTGTCTTCAATTTCATTTTCAGATTTTTTTTTCTTATTATCAATTGTGTCAAACAGTTGTTTCTCAAATTTTTCAACTACTCCATATTGGATGTATTCGTATGTTTCATCAACATATTTTTTGGTAGCAGCGTCTTCCTGTTCTTGTGGTTCTTGAACATTTTTTTAACCGTTTAAAGTGTATGTTGTAATCTCCGCTTTCTGTTTTGAGGAATCCCTCTCCAGCTGGTCTAGGCAAACCTCGCTCTCCCTGTACACCTGGTGGTCCCTGCTCTCCTTGTTTTCCTCTTGGTCCTCTGGGTGGGGTTCTATTTGAGAAACGACCAAATTTATCAACACTCATCTTTTTTTATTATTATTCGATAATATTGGCTTCTTTAAGTTCTTCAATGATTGAAATAATTTCGTTAGAGTGATTGTTGTGTCCAGCTTGTTGTGAACCAATAAGAAGTCTCAATCGATCTACTAGTTCATTGGGATTATCCCAAAATATATAGTCTTTTTTCAAATTTGATAATTGCATTATTCCACTTCCTGAAGGTATTTGTAGTGTTGAAGATGATGGCGATGGAGTATTAGAAGTATTTGTTCTTAATCCGAATAATTTACTTATAATTTTTTTATACTTATAACCTCTATTGCCGTGTACTTGTCTCTGTGAATTATGATCAATTCTATGAGCATTAGTGTCATGTAATATAGTCCAGCAGTTTTTTAAATCTTCATTGGTGTAAACTTGTTTATCAGGTTTAACTCACTATTACCGATGTACATTTTTCCATCTTTTGAATGTACACCATACGTTTTATCAAGGGTGTTGGAATTATTTAGAAATAAATCTATATATTTTTTAGGTGTGTCATGAAATTGTTCTTGTGACAAGCGTTCTGCAAAGCTACTATGGCTTGACTTGTTCTTTGTTCTTTTTGGAGTAGTATTACTATCGACGGAAAAAATTGGTGAATCATCATCAATAGAAGTGTTTTATTTTCTTTAAAGGACCATTTATAAGGTTATGTTGATCTTGTTTGATATTTGATTTTTTTTACTAATTCGTTTAGTGGTTTCGTAAGAGGTTTAAGAGTTTCTTCAATTTGAGTTTCGTAAGCTTCCCTACCGATCTTAAGAGCTTTGTATTTCTTTCGTAGAGCATCTGTAGTTTTAATTAATTCCTTTGTTAGTTTTACATCTATATTCATCATAATGTAAACATTTATTTCTTCCTACAGAGGCAAGTGGTTAATAAGATTCGAAGTTGTTGAAAGAATCGTTCAAAAAGGTTTTAAACTGAATTTGATATTGAGATTACTGATCTTAACTGAAGAATACTGGGTCTCAATCTGGGGTGGAACTGCTTTTTACTGCTGAGAAAATCAACAAAAAACCTGTAATATTAATAATCCTTCAGATTTGTTTGATTTGCTTACTCATCCATCTATAAAAGTTTCACAAATTCTACCAATTAATGAAAACAATATTGTGATAAATTTCTTATTAACCACTTGCCTCTGTAGGAAGAAATAAATGTTTACATTATGATGAATATAGATGTAAAACTAACAAAGGAATTAATTAAAACTACAGATGCTCTACGAAAGAAATACAAAGCTCTTAAGATCGGTAGGGAAGCTTACGAAACTCAAATTGAAGAAACTCTTAAACCTCTTACGAAACCACTAAACGAATTAGTAAAAAAATCAAATATCAAACAAGATCAACATAACCTTATAAATGGTCCTTTAAAGAAAATAAAACACTTCTATTGATGATGATTCACCAATTTTTTCCGTCGATAGTAATACTACTCCAAAAAGAACAAAGAACAAGTCAAGCCATAGTAGCTTTGCAGAACGCTTGTCACAAGAACAATTTCATGACACACCTAAAAAATATATAGATTTATTTCTAAATAATTCCAACACCCTTGATAAAACGTATGGTGTACATTCAAAAGATGGAAAAATGTACATCGGTAATAGTGAGTTAAACCTGATAAACAAGTTTACACCAATGAAGATTTAAAAAACTGCTGGACTATATTACATGACACTAATGCTCATAGAATTGATCATAATTCACAGAGACAAGTACACGGCAATAGAGGTTATAAGTATAAAAAAATTATAAGTAAATTATTCGGATTAAGAACAAATACTTCTAATACTCCATCGCCATCATCTTCAACACTACAAATACCTTCAGGAAGTGGAATAATGCAATTATCAAATTTGAAAAAAGACTATATATTTTGGGATAATCCCAATGAACTAGTAGATCGATTGAGACTTCTTATTGGTTCACAACAAGCTGGACACAACAATCACTCTAACGAAATTATTTCAATCATTGAAGAACTTAAAGAAGCCAATATTATCGAATAATAATAAAAAAAGATGAGTGTTGATAAATTTGGTCGTTTCTCAAATAGAACCCCACCCAGAGGACCAAGAGGAAAACAAGGAGAGCAGGGACCACCAGGTGTACAGGGAGAGCGAGGTTTGCCTAGACCAGCTGGAGAGGGATTCCTCAAAACAGAAAGCGGAGATTACAACATACACTTTAAACGGTTAAAAAAATGTTCAAGAACCACAAGAACAGGAAGACGCTGCTACCAAAAAATATGTTGATGAAACATACGAATACATCCAATATGGAGTAGTTGAAAAATTTGAGAAACAACTGTTTGACACAATTGATAATAAGAAAAAAAAATCTGAAAATGAAATTGAAGACAATTCTATTAATTATTAAAACTTAAAACCAGTTATTTTATAACTTTAGTCTTTAATCTATCTCCTCAGTGTGGAGAACTCAATCATTATGTCTAACATAGATTTTTTATTAATTTTTGATGAAATTCTACAGTTTCTGAAAACAAATCATCATAATATACTGGAAGAACATCATGAAGAGCTTTTGAATTGTGTAATATTTTTGAAAAGATTTATGAATGTATCTACTACAACATCAAAACATGGATGTCATTTCGATAACTGCCCATGGTCTTCAAACTTATGCAAAAATGGTCCAGATACATGCGCATGTTACATGCTTGAAAATAGACTGTTAAAAATAAAAAACCTGATGTCTTTGTATAAAAAAGATTGAAATAGTATGACTTAAACTTGTAGTTATTATATAGAAATATTTTTAATTAATAAAATGCATGAACAAATACTTTGTTTTTATCATTCAATAAAAAGATGAGTCAGAGAAACGTTGTTGAAGAACTACATAAGCCTGCTCGAATGAATTTTCCAAAAAGACGAGTAATTATTAAGGGTCTAGATGATTTATGGCAAGCCGACCTAGTCGAGATGGTTGTGTATTCACCCGAAAACGAAAATTATCGATATCTTCTCACAGTTATTGATACATTTTCTAAATTTGCTTGGACGGCTCCTATTAAAAATAAAACAGGAACGAGTGTCACTCAGGCTATGGAAGATATATTTAATAAAGGTCGTCACCCAAAAAATTTACAAACAGATGATGGAAAAGAATTTTTCAATGGATCGTTTCAAAAACTTATGAAAAAGTTTCAAATCAATCATTACTCTACATTTAGTGTTCTCAAAGCTTCCATTGTTGAACGATTTAATCGTACCTTGAAAACTTGGATGTGGAAAGAATTTAGTTTAAATGGTTCATATCGTATTGATATTATAGAACAACTAACAAAAACATACAATAATTCCAAACATCGTACGATAAATATGAAACCATCTGAAGTCAATGCTGCAAATGAAAAAATATTACTCTCCAAGATCTATAATCACATCAAAATACATATTACTCCAAAGTTTAAAAGCGGGGATTTTGTCAGAATTAGTAAATACAAACATGTTTTCGATAAAGGATACACACCGAATTGGACCACAGAAATCTTTAAGATAGCCAAAGTGCAACGCTCAAATCCAATAACGTACCTATTGGAATATCACCAAGGACATCCCATTAAAGGAGGGTTTTATGAGCTTGAACTACAGAAAACTAAGTTCCCCGATACATATCTAGTCGAGGAAGTGCTTCAAAGGAACAAAGATCGATTATTTGTTAAATGGCTCGGCTTTTCATCCGATCACAACTCTTGGATTCCTATACCTAAAATTAATAAATAAGACACATCTTTTTGTATTTTTTTTTTTTAATAAAAATCTTTATTGATATATACACTTATACATTTTTTTTTTCTTAAGAGATATTCATATGGTATGATTGTTTTAATGATTTGAAATTCAGTAATTCGACATCAGATTTGTATGCGAGATCCTCCTTCATAAAGACCTCAACTTCTCCATTACTTAATACTCTCTCAGTTTCATATTCATGATACTCATAACATTTAATGCTTAGAGTGCGCAAATTATAATTGCTATCATACGAACATCAAACAGTTAGTGCCTTATCTTCATCAAACTCAAGCTTGAAATGTCTATAAAAAACATCCTTACTTTGTATAATTCCTGATATTTCAATTTCTTTTTTAATTAAGTCTTGCCTAAAACTCTCGATTGCTTCCTCTACGGTTACTATTTTTTTCTCCTCCAAAATTTTATTTACCGTTCTTGCTGTTGTTGAAGTCACTGTTGCATCATTTTTGAAAATGATGTTGTATCGGTTGTTGTTGTGGTATTAAGCAAATTTTTACCATTTGTAAAGGTTAACAAACGAAACGATAAACCTATCTGCACAGTATCATTGTTAGGTAAACTCAATGAAAAAGAGAGATTGTCAGTTATGTTTGCTTGTTGCAAATTTATATCCACAGGTAATGGCAAAGTAGCAATTAATGAAGGACAAATTAAAAGCAGACATAAGACTGATGAGTAAAACAACATTTTTAAAAAAGATGCTTGCTATCCAAAGGTTTGTCATAAACTAATAAACATTACACTCAAATTTTAAATTTTATATAATTTTTATTCTATCTATATTCATCTCTCTCTCGCATCTTTAATTCTTATCTCATCTTGTATGTATTAAAATACATTCGATTGAAATGATGTGTCATGAACTCGTTCAACTGTCTCTATTTCTCTGCGATGACTGTCTTTTTTCTTTTTAATTTTTTGAGGTTCATTAAGTAATTCAGCCTCACCAAATGGACAAAGCGATGGATATTCACCCTCTTTTCTCTTTACAGCATTCGAATGAGGTGTGATCGTTCCGCTCAGTGTTATCTCTCCTCCTATAATATAATTTTATGTTTTATTCATTTCATTTTACTTTTTTTTTTTTTTTTTTTTTTTATGAAAAGTAATATTCTCACCTAAAAGTTTAAACCGTACATGTTGCATAGATTGAAACTGCAACTTAAAACTCAGAATAGGCGATACGGTCTCACCATTTCTAATATGAAACAAAACGCATTCGCTTCCATATTCTGGCTGTAGCATCAATTTTAATGTGTCATTATAGAATATTACATCCGTAAATTTTATCTCCAACCATCCAGATTCACAGATACAAAATGTTTCTCCTTCCCTTAATCTTTCACACCAAAACATATTGTTTTTTCTACTTCCCCCAATTAATGTTCTCTATATCAGAGCTGTTCTAAAAATAAACACTTAAGCCAAACGTTCTACCTTTTTTAATGATTACCGCAATCATTGCTAGAATATAAATTTTTTCTCACATATGTATGTAGGCATATAAACCCATTAAACAAAATACAAACCACAAATTACAATGAATCATAAAAAACATATTGTGATAACACCATTACACATTTCTATAACTCACACTGGCACGCGCTCCTAACCGCAAAACATCAATACTGATAAGCCATACACAACCACCGGTGCGGTGCCGACCTCTTTGCCACGCGCTCCTAACCACACAAAAAATTCCCAAAACTACTAAAATCTTATACATCATGCGGTACATTTAAAACATTTCTTATCATCTATCCACGCGCCACAGACAAAATATAGAACAACTGCGCGTCCGAAAAAATATGTTTCCAGCGGACATTAGATTTTTTTTCTTTTTTTTTTTTTTTTACTGATAAGCCATACACAACATTCAAAGGTTGCCGACCTCTTTACCAAGCGCTCCTAAACATTTTCTTATCATCTATCCACGCACCACAACAACAACAAACACATATATATATATTCAAACTATAACCGCAAACGTTAACCACAACTATTTAAAAATATAAGTATTCTTATCTTAATCACCTCTCTCACTCAAACATAGTGCTGTCTCTTTCTTACGCCGAATTCCCAGACCAAAGTGACCCCATACCTACTGTCTTCATATAATACGTTACTTTTATGAAATAAATATCGTACTTATATTATAAATGTGAATGTTTGTATGTTTTGATGTTTGTTTGTGTGTTTTTTTTTTTTCTTTTTTTGTGTGCCAATGACGTTTCATCTCATTATTTTTTGTCTCTCATGCGGGCAGTTGCTCTTTTTGTGCGCTTCAAAAATTTAGTTTTGCAATAAAAAAATACAGTATTTTTAATAGTTTATGTGTATTAACAGGAGTAAACGAGACAACACTTACATTTTTTTAATGGAATAAATGTTTAAAAATGATAAAATTAACAAATATAATGAAGAAGAATTGCAATCTATTAACTTCTTGTCCTTTAATGAAATGTCAAGACATATGAACTGCGCAGTGAAGAAAAAAGGAAATGATCTGATATTTATATCAGACATCTCGTTAGTGATACAGATATCATGTGGAGTCGGCCTGTACTGAAAATATAAATTGAACAGAGTATAGATAATAAATCGTTGATAAATATAAGAAAAAGGGTAGGAAAAAAAAAGAGCCCTGAGGCACCTCAGCCTTTATTATTTATTAACTTTAAACCGTTCAACACAACTTTTATTGAGCGGGTCCAAAGGTAATTAATTACTAGTCCAACGAAGAAGAGATTCGTCGAATCCAAATGCACGCATCTTCAATAAAGGGCTTGATGCTAAACTCTATTACATGCCTTAGAAATATCAAGTGCTATAATTTTGCTTTCACCAAAACGGTGGATAGATGGATTCCACTTTTCCAGACCAGAGAAATAGGACAGATGGAAAAGCATACTCAGAAATTGCATTGGCTTGCATATTTATAAGGTAACTCTTTTGGTACAATACAATACATGATATACTAATATATTGAATATTTTGTATACATATATTTTATTTACACATAGCCAGTTTATATACAATGATGGAAAGTATATACAATTATAGACAAATGTTTCTGAAATGTTTTTTTTTTTTTTTTGTTTTTTGAGCTCCTGGACAATCACAATGTCGGAGAGTTTAATTTCGGCAGAACAGAGTCGGAAACAAGACCCAGCTAAAATGTGTAATGTGTAGAGGCTATGGGCACCCTGCAAGCTATCGGGCCTGTCCTACGTTGCAACAAATAAAACAACAAAAACTTCGAAAATGGTCGAGGCTGCCAGCTTTAACTCCTGAGATAACTTCCATATCCATTATGCTCCAAATCTCGTCAGTTCAAATGGCGGTAGGCAGCGCAACAACAACAGTATAGACACTATCAAGAGTTGCCAAACAGGTTCTCTACTGCGGCTCCTCCCTTTCAGGCAGATATTATTTATCTGTTGCTGGCCGCTCTAGTGCCCCGTGGCTTAGTGAGTAGTGTGCGGACTGCTAAGCGAATGAGCCTGGGTTCGAATCCCGCTCATAGCCACCTTCTTTTCCGGTGTACTGTCTCTTGCCAGAAACTGACAAAACCTCCATCAGGAGTAAAATTTGTCTCGAAAAAGTTAATTTCATGTAGCCGTTCGGACTTGGCGGTAAACTGTAGGTCCCTTCCATTTTGGCAGATTAACAACACACACAAAGAAATAGTTGAAAGTATACATAAGTCACTAGGCTTTGGCTCTTTAAGGAGCTGTCGCGCCAATAGATGTATGTATGTATGTGCTGGCCGCTCTTCAGGCCAGTTAACCAGCTTACAACAACAGATCAGAGAGCTGGAAGGAGGGCTAGGCCATCTGACAATTTGTAGACTTGGGAGTTTGAGTCTGCTTACAATTTTCACTCGATCGATGTGACTAAAATATTTTTTTTTCAAACATACATATCTCGTTTAAAAAAGACGAACAAAACGATTCCAAAATGTTCGAAGAAGAAGTTTTACTAAGTCATAAATCTAAAAAAATACTAATTCATTCCATAAAAAAGGGCTGCCTGCAACTATTTTCATTGTATATGAACTGCTATAGTACTATCATGGTGACACGTGGACCGTGGCGCTCCACGCGGCGAACAAAGAGAATTCTAAGAGAAACTCTGTGAACATGTACTTTGCTCTTTGCAGTTTGCAGTTTATATACAATGATGCGAGTATAGTTTTTTTTGCACAACTGGATTGCTTCACACAAGCAGGCTGACGAGATGGCTAGTTTAAAAAAAAAACTTTCGAGGGTAGGTAGATATATATAGATAGACATATACCTACATAATGTGTGTATTTACGTGGTATACTTGTTATATTATCCATTGTATATGAACTTCTATAGTACTATCATGGTGACATGTGGACCGTGGCGCTCCAAGCGGCTCTAGGTAAAATTTACTTGGTAAATTGAAAGAGGCGAACAAAGAGAAATCTAAGAGAAACTCTGTGAACATGTACTTTACTCTTTGCAGTTTGCAGTTTACATATATACAATGATGCGAGTATAGTTTTTGTTTTGCACAACTGGATTGCTTCACAAGCAGGGTGACGAGATGGCTAGTTTTAAAAAAGGAATGACAAAAAAGAAGAAAAACGACTTTTGTAAATGAATGGTGTCTGGGGTGTGGGTATATGTTAAAGCTGGTTGATAAGTTTATTTTGAGTTTTATATTTTTTTCATAGTAGTAGGGTAGGTAGATATTTAGGTATGTACCTACATACATACCTACATAATGTGTGTATTTACGTAGGTATACTTGTTATATTATCTTTGATAACATGTTCAGCTGTTTTCTATTTTATGAATTTTTCATTTCAAAATCGTTCGACCAGTTTTTTGAAAAACTTTTCGAAAACATATTTAATTTTTTTTTTTGAGTATGTCAATTTAAAGAAATCTTTAGTTTATACTAGGAGAAAAAATTTAAAAAATCTTGAGTTTGAAATACCTAAGTTTTTCAAATTTCTCTGTAGATATTTAAAGGTTTAAAAAATAATATGATAGAACAGACTTTTGGCTTTAAAACGGTATAGCACATTATTTTAAATGTTGCTGTTATTTTTACTTGCGGTTTAAGGGACTATAAGACAAGTTATGCATTCGTAAAAAAAAAAAAATTCTAACAATCAAACATGATATTACGATGATAGAGAAGTCAAAAAAAGTGGGTCCGGAAATTCCGTCCGTCTGTCTGTCTGTCTGTCTGTCTGTCTGTCTGTCCGTATCGATATCTACAGCCTAAACGGATGGGCCGATTTGCTTCAAACTTGGTATTTAGTATTTATTGGGTAGTATCTCGGGAAGTGTTTTTCATTTTTGCTCTAGGTGGAAAAATAACGGTACCTGCCATACAGTTTTGAACAAAAAGTTAGATTTTATCGAAACGGCTCTAACGATTCTGATAAAAAATTCAGGGTGCTAATTTTTTTACAATAATACATCTTTCAGTTAGAATAATTTTTTTTGAAATTTGTTCTATAACGGTACCCATATACAGTGACTATTTTCAAAAAAGGGAAGAAAACTGCTTAGAAATTGGGAACATACAAAGATTTCTAGCAGTTATTTAGTTGGTGTGAAATTAAAGAAAATTGTATTATTCTCTGCAGGAAGGAAGATACTACACAAAGAAAGATTATTCCATTGGAAGAGGTCTTAGCTTCTAAATAACTACAAGAGGACCGTCAATTAATGTTTTAGTTAAGAACTAAAAAGTTTTAGTTTTAATAAGATAGCCGTGTGTGTTGTATACGTACAACTGCTATTCCTTATTTTTAACCGACAATTCATATGATCTTCGCTGGGACCACAATTTTCTAGCACATTAGGGCAAAGTATGGGGTTCGGACGCCTCCGAATTTATCATTGTTCTATTCCTGAAGCAAACTAAATGCTGGTGTTGTTGCATTATTTTGTCCAGAAGTTTCTGGGCCTTTAGTTAGGGTCGCAACCTGACAATGCTTTTGCCTTTTGAATTTTGTTTTTAAGGCATCTTTTTCTACGTGGCAGTACCAGTAAAGTTGGATTTTTTTAGATTTTTTCCTAACTGTGAATTTATTATCGCAAGTAAATTGCAAGCCATCGATGGATCTACATTCATAAACTTGGCTTTTAATTCAAATCAAAACTTTACCACTTAAATACAGGCGCAGTTCGTGGAGGTGGAAATTTACAAATAAGTTCGTTGTAAATAATGCAAAAGGTAGGGTTATGTTAAAATAAATTTTTATATGTAAATATTTTTTCAAGATACTAATAAAAAGTAAAAAGAAATTTCAAGAAGAAGACAAGGAAAATGAAAATAGCGGGAGACAAACGAAGTTTTGGTAAGCTTCAAGTTTTGCAACACCAAAAATCATTAAGCACATTGTCTTTATTGTTGCAGGCTCAATGGATTTGATATTTCAATGTTTGCTTTGGTTGCATGGAGTTTGTACAAGCTAGACAAACGACAAGGTTTCTCCGTAGATTGTGGGATACCCATTCGATTTCCAAATCCAAGGCTATTTAGCAGTTTCATCCCAGGGATTTTTGGTGGAAATAATAAAATTTTACATCCTAGAATGCCAAACATAAAAGTTTTTTCGGGTACTTCTCATCCCGATCTGGCCAAACACGTTGTCCAGAGTTTAGGCATTGACTTGGGAAAGGACAAAAAAATTCAGCAACTTGGAAACAAGTGTTGAAATTTGTGAATATGTTCGGGGTGAAGATGTATACATCATTCAGACAGGCTCGGGCAAAATAAACGATAACCTGATGGAAATGCTACTCATGATTAACGCCTGCAAAACTGCATCAGCATATCGGATTACAGCTGTTATTCCATGTTTTCCCTACGCCCGTCAACACAAGATAGATAAGAGCCGAGCTGCAAAATTAGTTGCAAATATGTTATCCGTGGCTGGAGCTGACCAAATTATCACAATGGATTTACATGCGACTCAAATTCAGGGATTTTTCGACATACCAGTCGACAATTTATATGCTGAGCCAGCTGTTGTCAAATGGATAGAGGAAAACATTCCAGATTGGAAAAACTCTGTTATTGTTTCTCCTGATGCTGGTTGTGCAAAGCGTGTGACAGCAATTGCTGAACGCTTAAATGTCGACTTCGTCCACAAGGAACGAAAAGTGGCAAACGAAGTTGCATCGATGGTACTTGTAGGAGATGTTTGAGGTAAAGTTGCCATTTTGGTTGATGATATGGCAGACACCTGTGGAACTATTGTTCACGCTGCAAAGAAACTTGTAGAAGCAGGAGCAACAAAGGTGTATGCAATATTAACTCATGGAGTTCTTTCAGGTTCAGCTATTTCCCGCATAAATATTGCTTGTTTCGAAGCTGTTCTTGTCACAAACACTTTACCCTAGGATGGTCACATGAGGGATTGTCCAAAAATTAAGTTCATTGATGTGTCCACGATGTTCGCTGAATCTATAAGAAGATCCCACAATAGAGAAACGGAATCATAACTATTTTCAAATATTCCATATTTGTTTTTTTTGCATTAATTTATAATTTTTTTTAATTTTTCCCTTTTTTATATTTTATATTGCAATGAACATAAATCGGTTCTTTTCACTGCCCATTGAATCCAGACCTATTATGTAGATGAGCGTGAAGAGTATTGACAACATAAATTAAGACTCAAAGAAGGTAGATTTGTTGATGTTTTTGAATTGCAATTTTCGTTATTAGATCTGTAATACCCCAAACTTATAAGAAAAACTAAATATCACAACACAACCAAATCTATATACTGTTACAAAATTAATCAATTCTTTATTTTAATATTTTATTAATACATAATCCATCGCATGCTACGACCCAGGAAAGTGCGAGTGTCTATGGCTGAGTTATTATTGACTGATGGGTCGCCACAAGATCCTTTTAAGGTAATCGTCGGATGTGAATTCAACTAAAAATCATTACGCAGATAAACACATCATTAACTTGCTATTTTTGTTTATGTATATGAAAAATATTGTTCTAATTTTATTACTACTATTATTAATATTATTTTTATTATAATTAATCTTATGTATTTTTAATATTATTATAAAAATTATTATTATTATTATTATTATTATTATTATTATTATTATTTTTATTACTATTACTATTTTTATTTCGTTATCAATAAAACTATAAAAAATAACTAAAATATTAAAGTACAAAAGTTACTGAGGCTAAACATCTACTGCTGGCGTTCAATGCGTCCACTAAAGTTCAGTCAATGGGCCCTAAAAGTTAGTTGACCTTTAGTTGCCATTTAGTCAAAAACTAAGCCAAGATTCTTTGACTAACTTTCAACAGACAGTTTCCCTTTAAAATGTACTAGTTCCAGTTGGTCAATAAATGGTTTAACTTTGACTAAAAGTTAGTTGACTAAAAGTCAGTGTACGCATCCATTATGTTGGAAATTTTTAAATTGAGATATTTGATTTTTTTCGGCATTTTGTGAGCCGTATTAGCTGCTTTATCGAGGTAGGTGAACGAATAACGCTGTCTAATTTTTTTCATTCATCATTTGTTATAAAGCTTTGGCTTTCATTCATCAATTTTGAAAGTGAATAGACGTGTTGGCGAAAGTGATAGTATGATAAATCTCTCTATAAATCAGCAAGGAATTCGAAAAAGTTCTCAATAGTGCTCTGTCCAATTAGGCGGAGAGCCAAAATACATATAACGGGTGATTTTTTTGAAGTTAGGATTTTCATGCATTAGTATTTGACAGATCACGCGGGATTTCAGACATGGTGTCAAAGAGAAAGATGCTCAGTATGCTTTGACATTTCATCATGAATAGACTTACTAACGAGCAACGCTTGCAAATCATTGAATTTTATTACCAAAATCAGTGTTCGGTTCGAAATGTGACAAATTGACGAAAATGACAAATTTTGTTCAGCGATGAGGCTCATTTCTGGTTAAATGGTTACGTAAATAAGCAAAATTGCCGCATTTGGAGTGAAGAGCAACCAGAAGCCGTTCAAGAACTGCCCATGCATCCCGAAAAATGCACTGTTTGGTGTGGTTTGTACGCTGGTGGAATCATTGGACCGTATTTTTTCAAAGATGCTGTTGGACGCAACGTTACGGTGAATGGCGATCGCTATCGTTCGATGCTAACAAACTTTTTGTTGCCAAAAATGGAAGAACTGAACTTGGTTGACATGTGGTTTCAACAAGATGGCGCTACATGCCACACAGCTCGCGATTCTATGGCCATTTTGAGGGAAAACTTCGGAGAACAATTCATCTCAAGAAATGGACCGGTAAGTTGGCCACCAAGATCATGCGATTTGACGCCTTTAGATAATTCTTTGTGGGGCTACGTCAAGTCTAAAGTCTACAGAAATAAGCCAGCAACTATTCCAGCTTTGGAAGACAACATTTCCGAAGAAATTCGGGCTATTCCGGCCAAAATGCTCGAAAAAGTTGCCCAAAATTGGACTTTCCGAATGGACCACCTAAGACGCAGCCGCGGTCAACATTTAAATGAAATTATCTTCAAAAAGTAAATGTCATGGACCAATCTAACGTTTCAAATAAAGAAAATAAAGAACCGATGAGATTTTCCAAATTTTATGCGTTTTTTTTTTTTTTAAGTTCTCAAGCTCTTAAAAAATCACCCGTTAAATCCAGATACCCAGTACAAGCACCCATAATCTACTTATGTCTGTCAACTCCTACTCTCACTTCTACGTAGTGAACATCGGGTGCCTAGTACCTCTTCAACGATTATTTCACTGAAATATCAGAAAAGTTGAAGCCGATGTTTGAACCATGTATAAACTGTAATTGCTCCATTGATCCAGATATTCTTATCGAGAATATAACTACAACAAAACAGCTTTGTTGAAGTATACAAAGTTATTATGTCGCTTAAAAAAAAATTCTTGCTCTAGTGATCGTATATCAAGTGGACTACTAAAAAATATTGCCTTATATGTCGTGGATGTATTGACCTACTTATTTAACAGTAGTATTCAAATGGGTTGTTTTCCTGATCATCTGAAATGTGGTGAAGTTATTCCTCTCTTTAAAAAGGAAACAGAAAATTGCTTTCAAATTATAGACCAATCAATATCTCTTCTTTCCACGTTCTTTAAGGTTTTCGAAAAGCTATTATTTTTTTTAATTAATTTAATTTAATTTCTTTTGCAACAATCAGTTTGGGTTCAGAGCAGGTATGTCAACAGAGGATGCAATTTTGAGAGTGTGTAGTCAACTTTATGGTAGTTTAAATGGCAATAAATCAACCATAGGTTTGTTTGTTGACATGACGTAAGCTTTTGATATGTTAAACCACGACCTTTTACTTCACAAACTTTATGATGCTGGTTTTCGAGGTAATTTTTTTAAATTGTTAAAATCGTATTTAAGCAATAGGAAACAAATTGTAAATATAAATGAGTCAACGGCCTTGGCTCTGATAAAGCATCGCTTCCCGTGAAGGAAAGTCTGTTGGGTTATGTACAAACGGCTGATGCTGAAGCTGATGCACTTTTTGGACAGTGTGAGTGTGAGGCTGACCTCTGGTCTTGAAAGACATCTTCTCTCTCATATAAAGGAAACTCTCAACTCGTTTATTAAACAAAACTATCGATTGTCTATTAACTCGTACTGGAATAATACAATTCGAGCCGTTAATTCTAGCGGCCCGAGTTTGTTTCCCGAGATAAATAAATTCTTAAGAAAGAACACTCAAAACGATCTTCCGTGTATTAAGCTTCAGAGAACGACAGAAAACGAAAACTTACTCCTGACCGCAGGAGTAGATCTGGGGGACGCCGTCTTGGACGACGATTTCTTTGTGATCGAAGATACATTGGAGAAGGTTGAGACAGTGGGTTCTGCTTTTCAGCAACTGTATAAGGTGAATGAGTCCATTCATCCATGTGAAACTATCCTGTTTAGAACCCCTTTGTCTGGGGCCTCTAGGGATACGAGAAAGAACTGGCGCAAGCTAGTGATCGCTGGGCCACATAGACATCCACTGGCGAGTAAAGATGTAGTAAAGTACCTTGGCATCTGGTTAGACCAGTAACTGTATTTTAACCGACATATAGAGGCTGCTCTGACCAGGGCTAGGGGAGCTTTTGCCCTGACAAGACGGTTGTTTTATAGCAGCCGCCTTGATAGCAGGGTGAAAGTGATTTGCTACATGGCCCTAATCAGGCCGATTATTGCCTACGGATGCCCTGTGTGGTTCAACGTTGCACCATCTCTAATGGAAAAGATTCGGGTGTTCGAGAGACAGTGCCTTCGCACTTGTCTCGGACTTTATAGAACACCAGAATCGGAGTACAAACATCATTATTCCAACGAGGTTCTATACAACGGGGCCAATACAAACAGGATAGATAACTTTTTAATTAAGCTCATTCGCGGACACATTGCAAGGACGATGACCTCAACTAATGGACAAATCTTCGGGGCTTACTACCCCCAAGATGAATATTTTGAAAGCACACGTTCGAGTGGTTTTATCCCGCCCGAGGCTTTCCTATACCTTGATAGTCGAGGGCTGATTCAGGATAGATCGGCGATTCCGTTGATCTACCACGTCGGCCGCAGAACAGTCGATAGGCGGCTCCTCTACGACCGAGACATAGTCGCTGGGAGCGAAGCAGAGCGCCTCCGTTTCAGTAGGGCCGTGCCCGACCGGGATCGGAAGCCCGTGATCAGGTCCACCAATTTTGGTGGCTTAGCTAAATCCCGCCAATTGTCAGTCGACATAGACGAAATATCGCCTATGGCCGACTGACATATATCTATTGTAGCTTTAAGTTAGGTAGGGCAGTTGCGGCGGCACCAAAAAAAAAAAAAAAAAAAAAAAAGGCTGCTGTGGCTGTTGTAATTTTAAGTATTTAGGTTTATTTTAAGTAAGTTTAAGCTTATTTCTAGATTATTTTAAGTTAGTTTTTAAGTAGTTTAAGATAAAACGATCTATAATGATGACCTAGTTTTTTAATTTTTCTGGGTAAAAAATAAAACCTTAATATAGATAAAATATAATTAAGTTATTTTTAGGCCGAAAGGCAATTAAAATTAAGTTAGACATTAATTTAGAGCGCCCGCATAGGGCCAGTAAGTTAATTAAGATGATAGTTTTAGCTAGTTTTAAGATTTTTGTCTAGCATTTAAGTAGATATAAGTAAAAGAAAAAAATAAAAATCAATTAAAAGTAGTAAAAAGTAAAAGCATCGCTTCCCGTAAGATCAGCGAAATCAAGCATCATTGCGCGTGGTTAGTGGAAAGATGGAGGACCGTCCGAAAACCAACTACGTGCTGTTGACATGTGTTATGTGTTTTCTATTTTTCCGTTCTCCTTCTGTCTTCTCTTCTGTCCAGTATCTATGTCGTCTTGTGTCTTGTCTTGTAATTGTCTGAGCCGATGTCCTCAGTAGCCAGTGCTCGTAAGTGTGTCTACTTTTTAGATTTATCTACGGAGTAGATTAAAATCTAATGTAATGTAATGTAAAATATAAATGGATATTTAAGTGAACCAAGGGTTTTAAGAAATGGTGTTCCTCAGGTTTCTGTACTTGGTCCATTGTTTTTTCTTGTCTACATAAACTCTTTTTTAAAACTTAAGCTAAATGGTAACTCAACAGCATTTGCCGATGATATAGTTTTTACGTATGAATTTGGAACGATATTTGATTGAGGAAGATCTTGAAATCTTAAGGATGTGGTTCACCATGTGTAGGTTAATTATCAGTGAAAAAACTAAATTAATGTATTTCAAGATATCTGCCAACAACCTACATGATTATAACCTATGGTTTCACACCCACGATTGTAAACAGTTTCCTTTACCTATTCCTAAGTGTGGTAGCAGTAATTTTTCATCGGACTTACAATGTTCTGAAAATTGTATCAAAATTGAGTAGGTGCACATTTTAAGTATTTAGGTGTCTTCATTGATTTTAATTTGAATTGGAAATATCATATTTAAACGATTAAATCTTATGTTGTTGGTCACAAGAAAACTGTACCTCAATAAGCCTTTTTGTTCGCAAAAAGTTTTAGCTACTATTTACAACGGCTTTGCACATTCAAGGTGGGATGGTTCGTATGCTAATTCTTTTGGACCCTTATTGGTAGCGCAAAAGCATTTAATACAAATAATTTGCATCGGTATTCTGAAACTTTGCCTTTATTTAGAAGATTGCGAATTTTACCAATAAGACACTTGTATGTATTCAAAGTATAAAGAGAGTTTTTCAAACAAAGTGGAAACATCCCGAGTAGAAACTCTCAATTGTATAACCTGCGTTTAAATAATATGAACCTTGTCAATGTACCATTTGCACGTAAAACACATTTTTCTAATTTTTATATAATTTACCATTAATAACAAGGCAAACAGTTTCTTATTCAAATTTCATAAAAAATGTCAAAGACTGGTTATTCATCATTATCTATGAGAATATTTTATTATTTTTTTTGATTTTTTCTCTATTTTAATCACATCAAATGTATAGAAACAAAAGTGTATTTATCTACAAATCGTTAAGTTTTAATAAAGAAAGTTTTCCGTTCGGAATGGCAAACAGGAAACATTTTAGAAATGTTTCGCGAAGTGTCCAGAGCCAAATAAACATTTTGGACTGCTAGTTGCCTAGCTCAAGTTGGTTCCATTTTAGTTTCAGTTATTTTAGGCGACACTAGCCCTCCTGAGTACACTAGCGGGAATAAAAAGTAAACCTCAATTTTGACATTTCATCCAGTAATCCCAGACTTTGGCAGCAGGTTTGCCAACGTGGGAAAACCTGCTGCCAAAATTTCCTTTTTTCTCCTCGTGTTATTTAGAATATCCCACAATTAATAAATAAAAAATCCTTTTTTTCCTTCCTAGTGCTTTTAGCTTGTCTTAGGCACAAACCAATAAAAAAGGAAGTTGTCCACGATATAAAAAACAAGAGGCAAAATACCAAAGATGTCGCACACTTCTATAGATGGAATTCAAAAGTGTCAATTATGTGTTTTACCGGTATGAAGGTGACATTAGACTATGGAATTTTTTAAATATTTTATAGAAAAAAACATAAATGTCAAAAAAGCATTTTAAGAATTGTCAAATTTGCCTTTTGCCTTCCGTAGTCGAACGCTTTATTAACTGAGAAATTTTTTTTTAGAAATGAAAAAAAAACACAATTTTAATTACTAAATTTAACTATGAAATGGTTTATTTGGAGTAATATTTAAAACAACTTTTTGATAACTAAACTCCTTGTGTTATATTTTTTTTCTTGAGTTATTTTTTTTTTTAAATACAAAAAATTATAAAAAACTGGGTTTAACTTTTTTTTCTTATTGTTCTTTATTAAGAAAATAAAAATATGTTCACCGTATCTATGATATTCATTCACATTTACAGCCTTGCAATATTAAATTCAAAAAAATGTATTTAACTATTATTTATGTATATTAATTAATTTTTCAATTTTACTTTCAACATTTATTATATAAATTCTCTCTGCTTATTTATATTTATTTTTACTTAAAAGATGGCATCGTTCATGGTTTTAATTACCCTGATGTCTTTTTAAAATATTTTGAAAATTTATTTGCAAATTATTTAAATAAATAAATAAATAAATAAAAAAACTGTAACTAAGAGAGTTGCCTAAAATTTAATTCATGGAAAAGATTGAATTAAAAGAATATTTATAAGATGCAACTTAAAAAAGCCCTCTACAATAAATCAATATTTTGTTCTTGTATATTTTCAGATGTTAACAATATCGCGGCAGCAAAAGCATACACAAACAATTGGACCCAAAATGTAACGAATAGAAGTCACTTAGAAAAACATTGCTTGCATCTTTCACAAGCACTAACTAGAAGTGAAAACAGCATTGAAATAAATTCTCGTCACAAAAGTACATACTATATATATTTTTTCTAACATTAACACAACACAAAAATTGATTTTTATAAATAAAAAAGCTTTATCACAAATACATAGTTACAATTTATATATAAACATAAATAAACAAAAATCGCTGAAATCATCCAACTTTAACAAATAAATTGCAGCTTGTAGAAAAAAGTTAGGAATTTGTTTGCAAAATATTAATATAAACGAACGAAGGCATATTCATTTATCATATTTGTATACATTAAAAATTATAAAAAAAATAAATAATAAAGTTTAAATTAAAATATACAAAATAAAAAAAAAACTAATAAGAAAACAAACTTTCATTGCCTTGTTATTTGATTGCAGGGTGGTCCTTCCTAAACAATTTAAATGAAAATAAATTCAATTTTACTTTTAATTAAATTGTGGAAGAATTAAAAAAAATAATATTACTTTTAAAGGATTTTTTTCTGAAAACACTTTATAAATTTGTTTGTACATTAAAAGTGAAATTTAATAACTATGGACCACCCTGTATGATTTTAAACAAAAACAATATTAAAATTAAAATAAATTTATAATAGCAATCCAAGGCTTACTTACATTTTTAAATAGATTTTAAAAATCAAAAAAAAAGAAAATTCATGAACCTATTAAAGAAATAAAATAAATAAAGTCAGAAATATTTAAATGTGAGTTAATGTCTTGCTAGACTGTTTTTTTCTTATTTATAAAAAAAATATATGTTTATTTAATTCAGTTTTTCTGTATACCACATTTTTTGTTTAAGTATTGAGTTCTTAAAAATGTTGTTGTCCGGCCACATAAGGTTTTTTTTTTTATTTTGTTGAAAAGTATTTATTTTTATTTTGCACATCTGTCCAATTTAAACTTTTTCGGTTACAAAGAAAAGCAATAGAAGGTCAAAATTAAGATTAAATAATAATTCCACCTAAATAAAAACAAAATAATATTACAAAAATTAAACTTCATAACAACTCTACAAATATACCATTCATTTGTAAACATACAACACACTTTACCTACATAAGTATATATAATCGATCAAGTCGACCAATAACATTAAAAACAAAAACTATTTAATTATAGAAATTTATCATATATAAATAAATAGATACAAAATTATAATTAAATGCAAAAAAGCTTATTAGTGATACTAATTTTAATATTAAAAAAACTTAAAACATACATATTTAAATTATCAAAAACAAAAATATTGAATATGAATAATTGTTAAATATTAAAATAAAAGATTTAAAATCAGTTAGTTAAACTATTATTAATTTTGCAATGAAGTTTCATCTGTTCATATTATTTTTTTGTATTAACTATATCATTAGATTCTTATAAAATATGTTAAAATAAAAAGAATATATATATAAATCTATATACGAAAGCAAACGAACAAACTTGTTGTTGCACATTTTCAAATCTGTGATTTCTGTGTCGCAAACATTAAATTATAAGATAATATAAAAAAATGATAAATAACAAATTGTATATATATTTTAACTTTCTACCCTCAATAAAAAAGAACGCATAAAAATATATCAATAAATCATATTTTTTTCTGAATTTGCTGCATAAATCCAAAAATTAAAAATTCTCATTTTTCTAGATAAGTAAGCAAAAAAAAATTCAAAAATAAAAAATTACAACACGCCATACAAAAAATAATAAAAAAAACAAAATTAAATATAATAAAACTCACTTTTTTAATCATAAAGTTGCTTTAAGTGGACATCCAAACACAAAAAAGATTAATATTACACCCTCAACAAAATTCTGATAAAATTATATATTTTTTTTGTTTAGAGGCAATAAATACAAAAAAAAAAAAAACAAATTTCTTAAAAAAAAATAGGTAGTCTTTAGTTGTTTGTACATTTTCAATAAAGTTAGTTAAAACTTTGTAGCTAGCAAAATTTCACGACAAAAAATAAAAAAAAATATAGATGATAATTGTAATAAAGTAATAATAGTTAATATGAAAAATCGTTACATCATCAGTTTTAAGTTTTTAATTTTAAAAACAAATAAAAATATACCTATACAAATTTTCAAAAATATAAAAAACCTGTTTTAATTAAAAACGCAGATCAAATGTAAGTACTTTTTTTTTATTTTTTTGACCTAAACAAAAATTATAATTTAAAATTGCTTAATTTTATAGAACAGTATCTAAGAAGCCCAAACGTTATCGTGTTAATCCATACTATAATAATATGTGTTCTTGTTGATATACAAATATTTCAACATCAGCGCCACCTAACGGGTCAAAATTTTGCCAAAGGCTTTCTTCTTATTACTTTATTTCAATTCAAGGTCGTTTCAGCGGGTTTAATGTCAATAATTAAAAATTAATTTACTTCTACTTTTCGAACGTGTATACATTCTTATTCAGGTCTTTATTTTGTTAATATGAATATAAAACAAAATACATATATAATATTATATATATTTTAATTCACGAATTAAGTAAATAGTTAAGCAAATAAACTAACAAAACTTATAGAATATTACATACATCGATCTTGTTACCAGATATTTAAACAAATATTACAATTATTTCCAACAAACGCTGCTAATTTTTTTTTTATCATTAACGCGCTCACTGCGTGGGCATTAGAAAGATAGGGAGGGGAGAGATAGAAGGTGTCTATTAACATTGGTTTTGAATGCTTGCAAATTGAAATGGCAAGGGAAAATCTCGCCGGGTAATCCATTCCAAAGTCGTGTTGTACGGCTAAAAAAAGAATCTCTATATTTCACGGTACGTCCGAAATTGGGCTCAAAGGTGAACTGATGAGTGAGTATTACGGAAGAAACTTTTAAGGGGAGGAATGCATCTGGCTACTTCGAGTGAACATTTTTTATAAAACAAGCTATAAAATAAAGAAACATTCCGTCGGTGTTCTAGAGGGGCAATTGTTTCAGAGGTATTTCTATTTCATATTCAGCCCTATCACAGGTTCCGCCGTAACAGAATCGTACTACGAATCCCCAAAAAAGGTATCACTGCTCCTGTCGTAACGAAAATTTTCGTAAGAATTTCGGAGTTCGGGAAAATTGATATCACTAAACCCGAACGAATAGGAAATTTTATTGATTTTTATACGAATAATTATTTGGCTCGGAAAAATTTAAGCATTTTCAGTCTTAAACAAATATTGAACAAAAAAAAACAAATATTGAACAAAAGGTTAAAAGTGGATACGAACACAGCCATATTCAGTGTTTGGGTATGCTCCAAGAGAAGCCATAAATTGTCCAGGGATAGTGGTCGAGTGGATTAAAGTCGTCTCCAAAAATCCTACGTTTTAATTGTAATTTCCGTTTTCTACACGCGTTTTCTTGATTTCTTCCACAATAGCAATCGCAATTGAATCCATTTCAGATAACCTTTTTCAAAACACAATAAAAGTGACATTTTGTTTTGCTTTTCACATATTGACACAAGTTTAGGGCGTATAAACGTTTTATACATTTTAGCCAAATAAGACGATTTCAAATATATGGGCGTTCCATAGGAAAGCTTTTCCAATTTGTTCGGAAAATTTTTGGGCGTTATTTCCAAATCAATTTGAGCGACATTACCTTGGGAGCTATTTCCTAACGCCAATTGTTACATATTAAAGTCTTGTTTGTGTTTCTCTTTTAAACTATTTATGTGTTATGTATTTTCAATTACTGTTTTTTAATCTTGGAGAAGATATTTCTGTTTTAAGTAAAAGCTTTAGTAGGTTTTCGTACTTCTCATTATAAATCGTCGAAAATCGGAAAGTAATGTGGGTGGGGTTAGTAACTACTGATTAAAAAAAAAAATTGAAAAAAATATAAGGGCAACACACAAATCCCTTTTGCACGCGCATGTTAATAAAAAAAAAACACTTTTGCGAATCAATTTATTCGCGTAATGCACTTTCAACATTTAGAGATGATAACTTCTTTTTACTAAAATACCAAAAACCAACAAAATTTTCCAACTACTAGTACTAACAAATATACAAATACGACAACACCTACCCTCTCACACTATTTTTTACTTTAGGTAATATAATGCAAGTTATGCATTCGTGCAGATTAATTTTTTTTAGATAACAATCAAACATGACATTAAGATGATTGAGAAACATATGTATATGAGTTAGTGCAAAATTCTGTCTGTCTGTCTGTACGGATATCTATTGAATTACAAATTTAAAACTTAAGGTTATTTTGACACTCTAGAGTACTTTTTTTATTTTTTTCTTAGCTTAAATATGAACGGTACCTGTCATTTAACCGCTAAGTAAAAGTTTATTTTTTGTAGGTTTGTTATATACACTGGCAAAAAAAAAGTAAGTTGATGCGATAAAAATGATACCCCCCATGGAACCGTTTTTTTCTTCTAGTTTCTCGAGAACTGCTTAATCGATTACAATCGAATTTGATATTCAGGAAGATGTAGATAGTTAAAGCAATTCTACACAAAAATATTTTGGAATAATATTTTTTTTGTTGTTTTAATAATTTAAAAAGAATTTTTTTGTTGAAAAATTGAGGTTTCAAAAAGGGTATTTGAATTTATTTCTTAGCTCCGTTTTTAAATGTAAGTAATTTTTGTGTTTAAGTTGACATTCTTGAATATTTTTTTTTAATTTTTAAAGAAAGTTGTTAAGTAAAATCCGGTTTATTTAAAAATTGTTTCTACGATTTTAAAAAAAATACAAAAATTACAATTTTTTTCTGCTGAAAATAATTTTACATTCTTTTTGCAACAATAAAGTCAGAAAAATCGAATAAAAACTTTGAAGTTCCTTTAATATTTATTTTAATTTATTCCAAGCTTTGACTGCACATGAGAGCAAATACGTGCGATCCTTTCGTGCAATTTATTTATTTTTTGTTCTCAAAAGCTTCATAAGCGAAAGCATTATGATAAAAACCAATGAAAAAGCTCTTTAGTATTGTTTTCAATTGGCAAAGTAACTCTGCTGGTGGAATAGGTTTTTTTTCTATTCAAACACTCACACAGAAGATATAACTGAGTAAACAGTCATTATTCGTTATTCCATCAACTTTGACGGAGATCGGTTCAGGCAAGGTAAAGTTTACGAGTTTTTTTTAAGAGACACACAATTCAAGCTCCCCGAAAAAATGATGAGTTGATTTCAACTATGGTGGTTTTTTTCCCTGATTTGATTTGTCCGTATTAGTGTATCCACAAACCCTTCAACTTATCTGTTCGATAGCTGATTATGAAATACTTCGTTCAGCGCAAAGTTTCTCAAATAATTCTGAAGATTTTCAAAATCTTGTAAATATTTCTTACAGCTATAATGATAAACAACTTGGGGTAGTTCAGTTATGTATAGTGAGAAGAGAATAAGCCCAAGTATTGAAACTTTGGCACTTCAGCAAAAGTAATGAGAAAAGGGGAAGAACTTTAATTTGCGACGATGCATTGTTGTCTTCCGCCCACTAAAGTACGAACTAACGAACTTATAGAATTCTTAAGTTAACATTACAGAGAAATTAATGATAGTTCAACCAACCAACTTATCTAAAAAAAATATTTGTATCGATATTATTATATTGATACTTTCAATAATAAATAATTTTTTTTCAAAAAACTAGATTGCAGGCTATTAGATAAAATTTATTTGTCATTTGGCAAACATTATTTATACTTTAATTTGAAACAATGCTTACATTTTAGAAAACCAATACTTTTAAATTCAAAGGTTATTTACATATTTAAATATTGGCAATATTGTTGTTAAATTTTTTTAACAACATTTAACTGTTCAAATGGCGCCACTTGCGATTGCGCCACTGATCGTACACACCATCATTTCTAATTGACCATTTAGTAGGATTAGGGGCATCATTCCAGTTCTTCACATAGACGTCCCAACCAACACGTTGTCCATACCAATCCATTGTGCACCAGAATTGGGTGGTTCCACGTCGACGGAAGGACCAAGCGATCTTTTGGCCAGGTGGTACCCATAGACCGCCATCACCTCCAATTTGATCATCTCTTGACGCACACCACAGATGAGCATGATGTTTGCCCTCATTATGCACCTCCACCACCCATTTTTCTCGACTTTCGGCAAGTCTGATAATAGAGCCGATAATGGACGAGGCAATTGGTACGATAACGAATGGATTGCTATAAACCCAAGCGACCTGCGTTATCACCAGTAACAGTACCACCAACTTGGTATTCATTGCCAGGAATGTTTGATAAACTTACTGAAAATTTAAGAAAAAAATGTGAAAGGAAATGTGAAATTTGCAAAAATATGGATTTACATGTTTATTTTTTCGAATTTTCCAATAAACATTTTTACAAAATTGTACATACCTGACAAACTGACTGATATCTCTAATTAAACGTATTGATCAAACCTTAGGAATTGATTCAGTAAATCAGTTCGAAGATACTGATACTTACGAATAAGAAAGGCGAATTGAAACTTCTTTTATAGGTAAACGAACTCGTCGCAACCTCAACAACCACTCAAAGATAAAGTTTTTAGTGTTTTACTAATTTTTTTAAGATTAAAATATTATATGACGTTTGGTCTTATATAGAATGAATGTTTGTTGAGAAATGCTGATAACTCACTTAATGAGTTACACTTGTGTAAATATGTTTTCTTATGTTTAATTGGATGCATAAGTTTTCCGGGACCGCGGAAATAGATCTGGAGAATGCTGTCTTAGACGACAATTTCTTTGTGAACGAAGATCTATTGGAGAAGGTTGAGACAATGGGTTCTGCTTTTCAGCAAGTGTATAAGGCGAATGAGTTCATCCGCCCAAATCACGATCTGGAAAACAGAGCTCTGCTGAATCACTTTTTCCACGAAACAGCATCAAGCAATGGCGATATGAGAATCTTGATTTTACAGGATTCAATGAAGACAATCTTTCAAACGCCACCATTGCCGAGCAAAATGGGCCAAGCTCCCTGCTCATCTCGAAGGTCGAAATCCAAATATTGTTTTTTTTTTTATTGTAGCAGTAAAATCGATTCATTGTTATCTTAATCTATATTGTACAATTTACGAGTTATGATACATGATTACCTTACTACTGACAATATTACATATATTAAAAAAAATAGCAAGATCAAAATGAATAATGAAGGAAAAGCTACTAAAAAACCTTCATTAAAATAGTTTAATTAGTCAGAGTAGACATGGGAAGGCGGTGTCGCTCTTGACAGAAACCACACTTTACAATACAATTAAATAAATACGTTAACAGATACTACACAAATAATGATTATAACATAGTAAGTATGAAAAATCATTAAATAAAATGCCTAGAATTGAGAGATAAATATACATTACAATTAATAAATAATGAGATAATAGATCATTAATCAAACAAATAAACAACAAAATAATTAAATAAATAGATAAATAAACAAATAAATACAAAAATAAATAATTAGGAAATAAATAAAATTAATAAATAAATAAACTAATTAATAGACAACTAAACAATTAAATAAATAAATTAATATGTAAATGAATAAACAAATAAATACAAAAATAAGTAAAATATATAATAAATAAAAAGTATTAAATAAATATACAAATTAATAAAGTAATTAAATGTGTTTAATATTAAGTAGCTTGGTTTGCAATCAATGTGTTATCCGAAAAGATGCAATTATATCTTTTTGCGACTAATTCAATATTTGAAATGTGATTCAGTTTTTCAGTTGAGAAAAACCATGAAAATTTCAAAAGCACTTTCAAAACTTTGTTTTGGGCTATTTGAAGCTTTCGAATAAGACTTACTGCACATTTTCCCCAAAACATAATTCCTTGACAGACTGCTTTATATATCAATATTTTATTTTCATTGCATAGTTTTGATTTACGGTTGATAAATGGGTAAAGAACTTGGATTGCCGTTCCAATTTTCTGAACAATTTCTTGAATGTGCAATCCAAAAGTCATTGACTTATCAAGGTGCACTCTAAGATATTTAGCACTCGACCGCCAATTTATGCTAGTGCGACTTATTGAGAGATCATTGCTGGGCAAGAAACAAGCACTTCTCTTTCTTGTGTTTTCGAAGAATTTATTCAAATTGATTTCAATTAAGGAACCAACTGAATTTGAAGAGTAGATACAAGTATCGTCCGCAAAATTTGCTTTTTCATAGTTTGCTAAATAAGGAAAGTCATATGTGTTAATATGATACAATATTGAAGCGAGCGACCCTCGAGGAACACCCGCATTGGCATCATAAGTTTCAGAAAACCAGTAAGAAACTCTAAATTTTCTATTCATCAAAAAAGGCTGTATAATTTTAATGAGATACATTGGAAATCTTAGCCTTAAAAGCTTGTTTATAAGGGCATTGTGCCATACAGTGTCAAGCGCTTTTTCTATATCAAATACTATACCACTGCTTTTACCTTCTTTAAAATTACTTTTTATGTGATTTGTAATTCGATTCACTTGATAAACTTAGCTGTGGAAGGCTCTAAATCCAAACTGTTCTGTCCACATGTGATACTATGTTATGAATTGCTCGAAACATTTACTAATGGAACTTAGAAAACTTATAAGTCTATTACTGCAAGGCATAATTCCGGGCTTACCAGGTTTAAAAAGAGATATAATCTTTTCCATTTGGAAAATATCCTATCTTAAGACACATATTAAATAAAAACTAAAGGTACTTTAGGTACTTTATTCCTGACTTTGGAAGATTTATAAGATACAGGTTCTTAATACCATCAAACCCATTTTCAGAGCTGGAATAATTGTGGTTGTCTTTTTAATAGTTTTCATTATGTGCCCCGTGGCTTAGTGGTTAGTGTGTCGGACGGCTAAGCAAAAGAGCCTGGGTTCAAATTCAGCTCATAGCAACTTTTTTTCTGGGGTACTGCCTCTTGCGAGGAACTGACAAAATCTCCAAGAGTAAAATTTGTCTCGAAAAAGTGCATCTCATGTAGCCGTTCGGACTCGGCGGTAAACTGTAGGTCCCTTCCATTCTTGCAGATTAACAACACACACACAGGAATGGTTGAGATCATAAGTAACTAAAAAAAATAAAAAAATATGTTCCAAAACGGTTTACTTTCTTTACAAAAACTATGGAGTTTTTTGTCCCAAACTCGGTTTCTAAAAGTAAAAACTATATCTTATATTATATTATTCAATATCTTAACTTCAGAGAGATAAAAAGGGTACCTTTTTCTTATCCACCTTCTTCGGTGGCTGTTACGTATTTTGATGAGTTAAACGATATTCGGAGGCAGTATATTTACTCGGGGCCGGAGTATACAAAACACTGAAAGGATGCCTGAGTTTAAGTTTTCAAGCTCTAATACAACCCCAATTCCTATGCTTGCAATTAAAATCACCATCAACTAAGAAAAAATCGTTAATATTAACAAGTTTTCTTAAATCGTTATTAAAGTGGAAGCGTTTTTCTTGAGAAACTGCACAACCAGGAAAATACACTGAAACTATTTTTAAAGCTGAGCCATTGGAAGAGGGAATTTTTATTCCCAAGTCCAAGAAGTTCATGTCGTATTGTTTTCGTTACTAACACGGCAACACCGCCTCCCATGCGATCTATTCTATCTAAACAATAACAAAGACACTCTTGGTTTGCTAATCTGTCATCGTGTTTAAGCCAAGTTTCAGAAATTAAACCTACATCTACATTATGCTTTCTAAGAAAAGCAAAAAATTCTATAGATTTATATGGAATGCTTTGAGCAAATTATGTTCATGGCTGTGTTTGCCATTACTTTTGCATATATAAGTACTTAATTGCTAGTTGTGCAATAGTACTAAATTGTTCTGCTTTTGTATTACAGTTGCCCAACAAGGTGATCATCTCTGCAGTAAGTTGATTGATCACATCAATCCTCATAAGAAAATAATTCACTCGTGTTTGTATTACCACTCGCCAACCCCAGTTGTGGCTGTGACAGATACAGGAACCGGTTTCGAAATGGTAGAACTATTGCGATTAGTGGGAGGTGGTGGAAAGTCTGTTGGGTTATGTACAAACGGCTGATGCACTTTTTGGACAGTGTGAGTGTGAGGCTGACCTCTGGTCTTGAAAGACATCTTCTCTCTCATATAAAGGAAACTCTCAACTCGTTTATTAAACAAAACTATCGATTGTCTATTAACTCGTACTGGAATAATACAATTCGAGCCGTTAATTCTAGCGGCCCGAGTATGTTTCCCGAGATAAATAAAAAAATCTTAAGAAAGAACACTCAAAACGATCTTCCGTGTCTTAAGCTTCAGAGAACGACAGAAAACGAAAACTTACTCCTGACCGCAGGAGTAAAACTGGGGGACGCCGTCTTGGACGACGATTTATTTGTGATCGAAGATACATTGGAGAAGGTTGAGACAGTGGGTTCTGCTTTTGAGCAACTGTATAAGGTGAATGAGTCCATTCATCCAAATCACCACCTGGAGAACAGAGCTCTGCTGAATCAAATCTACCTGCGAAATAGCATCACGCAATGGCGATCTGTGAATCTTCGTTTTACCGGGTTCAATGAAAACAATCTGGTAAACGCCGCCATCGCCGAGTGAAATGGGCCAAGTTCCCTGCTAATCTCGAAGGTCGAACTCCAAATGATCTTCGCATCACTAAAAAAAAAGAAGTCAGCTGGAGTCGATGGTATACCCAATGTTGTACTACGACATTTTCCTGAGGAAGCAATAGACATATACACAACACTGTACAACAACGCGCTGAATAATGCATATTATGCAGTGAGTTGGAAGACAGCTGGTGTACATTCTCTCCCGAAAAAGGGAAAGGACAATTCCAATCCGGCAAATATCCGGTCGATAAGTCTTCTTCCGAATATCAGCAAGGTATTCAAAAAAGTTATTAATAGAGCTTTGTCCAAGTCGGCCGAGGACAAAAATATAATTCCAGACACCCAGTTCGGCTTTAAGGCGGGACATGACACATGCTGCGTATAAGCTAGTATCTGCTGTCCAATGGAAAAATGCTAAGAATCAACGCACGGGTACCTGTCTGTATAATTTGGAGAAGGCTTTCGACACTGTATGGTTAGAGGGTCTTTATCTGAAGCTAACCAGATGGGGCATAAGTAAACCACTGTTATATATGATCTACGGCATGCTTAATGGTAGGAAGTTTGTTGTCAAGAGTGGCAATGTAACATCTACCACAAAGTTTGATATTAAAAACGGTCTGCAACAGTGATCTCGTCGATTCTTGTTAGTATTTACACACAGACGATTTATTTGGGCATAAAACAGGTCCAAAAGTTGAAGTCATCAGAATACTCTTGCAACGTGATTTCCATAAAATTCAACAAAATTGTAACGATCGCAAGCTGAAAATTAATTTCCAGAATTGCGAAACTATCCTGTTAAGAATCCTTTTATATGGGCCTTCTAGGAATACGAAAAAGTACTGGCGCAAGCTAGTGATCGCTGGGCCACATGGACATCCACTGGGTAGTTAAGATGTGTTTTTTGCTTGGATCAGTATCTATATTTCACAACAAGACGGTTGATAGCAGGGTAAAGGTGATTTGCTAAATGACCCTCATAAGGCTGATGATTGTCTACGGATACCGTGTGTGGTTCAACTCTCTTATGAAAAAGATTCGGGTGTTTGAGAGACAATGCCTTCGCACTTGTCTCGGACTTTACAGAACACCAAAGTCGGAGTACAGACAATATTTTTCCAAAGAGGTTCTATATAGCAGGGCCAATACAAACAGGATAGATAACTTTTTGATTAAGCTCATTCGCGGACACATTGCAAGGGCAATGACCTCAACTAATGGACAAATCTTCGGGGCTTACTACCCTCTAGATGAATATTTTGAAAATAAACGTTCAAAGGTTTTATCCAGCCCGTGGATTTCCTATACTTATATAGAAAATCGAAGGCAGATTTATGATAAATCGGCGATTTCGTTGATCTACCACGTCAGCCACAGAACAATCGATAGGCGTCTCCTTTAAAAACCGATACATAGTCGCTGGAAGCGAAGCAAAGCGCCTCCAGTTCAGTAGGGCAGTGCCGGACTTGGATCAGAGGGAAGTGACTAATGAGATCCACCAGTTCATTAAGTTAAAGATTTATTTAGAGCCCCTGCATAGGGCCAGTAAGATGGTTAAGTTGAGAAACTATACCATTTTAGTTTCAAAATGAGAATAGTAAACTTCAATGTGGAATAATAAACTTCAAGATGAGAATAGAAAATTTCGATATGAGAATAGCTAAAGTAAATTTTTTTTTTTTATTATTATTTTTTATTATTATTATTATTAGTTTTTAAGATTTTTGTCTAGAATTAACTAATCATAAGTTAAATTTAATAAAAATCATTGAAAAACTAGAATTAGTTTTCCCTTCAGGGCAGTCTTCTAGTTAAAAGGGTACAAAATTATGACTTATCCATCACGATTTATCGAGAAAAGCATTATTGATAAATTCAAGATTTGACTATTTTTATACGTTGAACGTCAATGGAAATTAGCCGACGTTATTATATTTCTAAGCGGAGGGAGAAGTCTTAAAGAAAAACCGGAAACAACCCTTTGTTGTGATAATTAATTTCCAAGGTCTTCGAGCTATTATTATTCCAGCTACTATTTCAAGTGCCGAAGAAAGTCGGCTTATTTCTGTGATACCAATTTGTTTTAAGAAATAACCGCTCCAAATCAGGTATATTACGAAACAAATGAAAATGAGGAATCCTTAGAGAAGTAAAGAAATATGTTCAAGTGCATTTCTCGATATTTACCAACCTTCCGATAAGCTCTGGTACGACGCTGACGGCTTAAAATTTTAATTAAGACAAATTTTTCCGAATTACATGTACATGTATTGCAATTGAAAATAGGATTTTCCATATCAAACAATTAATAGAAAACTGGGAATTTGTAGAAATACTGGTGTTCCGCAGGGAAATGCCCTTGGCACAGTATTGTTCATGACTCGTACTCGATATAAAGCTTAAGAGGTTAGACGAAGTCGTCATGATAGCCACATTTGCTGATGCTACTATTCTTGAATCAATCGAAACAGTAACTGATGTTGCTGCCACGTTAGCTCTACTTAAAAGAATGTTAACAATGTCCATTCCTATTAATTTCGTGTACAAATATCGTAAGCGAACGAAGCAAAGTATCAAAATATCACTATTCAAAAAAAAAAAAAGCTTAAACGAAAGACGCAATTTAGAAAGAAACGAGAAGAACTCGATATTGAATTGCGGGAAGTTATCTCCGAGTTCCAAGAGTTAAATAGTTCCAGATAACTGATAGACTTTGAAAGAACTGACGAGTAGGTTAATTTCGAAGAACTAAATAAAAAAATAAAAAAAGCCTTTGAGTAATAACTGTAAGAACTCCTTAAACAATAATTAATGAACTATTCAGCTGTAAAACTATTTTCTTATCTTGAATTACTTTGTAAAGCTTTCTTTTTCCAACTTTTGGAATTCCAAAGGAAACACATATTTATATTGAGTAGGTTATAGTTAGATAATTATCTTTTAATTGCACTTAGTGGTAAGTATTGACCACGAAGAAGAAAAATAAAAAAAAATTCTGATTCGAATTTAACGTTCAAAAATATAAAAATGTGTTGTCAGAGTGCTTTTTATAATTTATTTATGACAGATTACATACTTTTCAAAGGTCAATCTGACATATATAATTTATTGAGCCGAACGCCAACTTGGCAGTTTTATTGGATCCACAATGATCTGTCTGATCAATATGAAGACAACCGTTATGCTTTCAACCATTTTCAATCACCTGGCGACATTATTCCTCTATATTTTGTGAAATATCGTTGAAAAAAGTAATATTTAAAGGTGGAAATTCGTTTAAAAAACAGCGAAGCTGGTTATTTTATAGAGGCTACATTTTTTATTGGTAGTGTTAAGAAAGCATTTTGTCTTTCAAATTATTTTAACAAGAAATTTATTTGTAAAGGGTGTTTTTTTAGTGTGTTTTCAAGAAGAAATAAAACGCATATAATTGAATGTTATGGCCAAGAATTTAATTTATTATAAAGATAAGAGCTTGCCATTATGTTTTAAAAATGATTTCGACCAAGCGGCAGCCACTCCCTGGCTCGAATGAATTCCAGCCGAGAGGCCCAATTTTTCCAATTTTATGAAAATCGTGGTGGCTGTCTCGTTTTGGGCCCATTAACCGAACATGCGACGCGCTTGATGGTCGTTCAGCTTCAATTCTTGCACGAGTTGAATTTTATAAGCCCGAAAACCAAGATCCTTCCGCAAAATCTTCCATAAAGTGGATGGGCACAGCTCCAATTGTTGAGCCCGATGGCGGATGGACTCATTCGGGTCTTCTTCGATACTCTGCTCCCCGAACCGAACTATTATTTTGGTAATAAATTTGAACGATTTGCAAACGTTGTTCCGGAGTAAATCTGTTAATTCACTGGTCTGCAACGAAAATCGCCTTTGAACAAAACAATACTTTTCTAGAGGTTTTTGGGATGCTGTTTCACGTCACGTTTTTGAGATATTTCAATATAAACAGGTCAAAAACACGTTTTTTAATACATTTGACGTCAAATTTCTCAACCGGTAAACATTTTTTTGCAAAACTGCAAATGAGGTCTAAAAGAACGGCATTTTATCTTTCTAAATCATTTTAAATCTTTTTTAAGTTCGTTCTAATTTCAAAGATATTGTAAATAAAAGAGGGAATATTTGCAGAACCGCAAATACGACAACTTTTTAAAGACCCAATTTTCAAAGCTAAGCTTACTGAGGCTGAAAAAAGGGTATGGAACGCTTTTGTAGAGGTGTGTAACAATTTTCTTGGAAATAAGAGAAGTGAAAACTATAGAGAAATCATCGAAGAACTGCTTGGCTCTTATAAGGCTCTTAAATGCAACATGTCCCTTAAAACCATGTTTTGGATTCCCATTTAGATTTTTTCCCGGTTAACCTTGGTGCGGTATCAGATGAACATGGTGAAAGGTTTCATCAAGATATGATACATATAGAAAGAAGATATAACGGGAAATGGTCAGAAGCAATGCTGGCAAATTTTTGCTGGTGAAACACCAATGGAAAAAATGAAAAGAAAGAAAACTACCAAGTAAAATTTTTAAGTTTATTTTATTTTTCAAATTACTTTTTTAATGGGGTAGTTTGGTTGAATTGATGTTTTATTTTTATTTTGTAAAATGGTTTTGTTAAATATAGTTTTTTATACATAACACTCAGTGAAATATATTAATGGAAAACCAACTTTTTGGATGTTTTTACGCTTAGTTGTTTCTTATTTAAAGGCATCCGATTAGAGGTAACTTTACAACATAGTTGACTTTATGGATATCGAGGTATTCAAATTCCAGTATCTCTTAAACTAAATGAAACATAATAAACAGGGTTAACCCATTAGGACTACAGAATTTTGAAATGTCTGCCTTTTTTTAAATTACTGTTTAAAAATTAGAGTTAACATTATTCAATGAAGACAAATTGTATTTCATATGTTAGCTGATACTATGTGCAACAAGTCCTCCAAATTTGAGCGGAATAGATACAACGGTTTAATTTTTTTACCAAGTTAATCGAATCTAAGACGGGTCTATTCCACAAACAAATCATATTTTTCAAAAATCAATTTAAAAAAAGGTACGTGATAGTATTTTTCTGAAACCAGATTCAGATTCAGAAAAGCGCAACCCTTAATAATTAAATAAAAATATTTGAAGTAAAAAAAAATTTTTTTTTTGCAGACCAGTGATTATGAAATGGAAAACCAAACTGAGCATAAATCGAATGACAGCTGTCAAAAACACCAAATCAGAAAAAAAGTATTGCCAGATTGAAAACCACACGTCTTAAAACACACTCTTTAGAATCTAATCATTCTACTGGACTGGAGAAAAGTTTTCTTTATTAATGAAAAGAAATTTAATTTGGATGGTCCAATGGATATTGGCATGACAAACGTCTTTAAACACATAATTGAACAGTGGGCTTCGTAAGCTCGAATTTCAGGTTGAGCTGCCATTTTTCAAACTCCTAGTGCAAGCTTGACGCCGTGCATGGGTTTTAAGTGAGCAAATAGGCACTCAATTCTCTATCTACTTTTTTCTTTCTAACTTGTGTCGTGCAGCATCCAGTTGCACTCTAAAAGGCAATGTGACTTACAGTCATCTGCATAGTCCAATATTGCTGGAACCTTAGTCAACGGTATCTTTGGTTCTGAGGAATCTTAAAATAAAAGAAAAAATCTTTATATTATATATCCTACTATATTATAAATGTGAATGTTTGTATGTTTGGATGTTTGAATGTTTGTTGCCCAATCTTGCCTCAACGGCTTAACAGATTTGGCTGAAATTTAGTAGGCAGATGGATATTGTGCTGCATTGAGATATAGGCTACTTTTTATCCTGTAGGAGAGGCTTAAATGTGAAATACTGCAATGCTGGAAGTTTTTTTTGATATGCATCCATGCCTTAACAACTGCATGGATACAGAGGTATAGAGAGATAAAGAGATATAGAAGTATAGAGATATATACTTATGTATAGAGATATAGAGATAAAGAGATGTTTAAATATAGAGATATATAGATATAGAGACATAGAAATATAGAAGTATGTAAAATTGTATCCAGAAAAAAGCAGAGCTCCTATGAGAGGCTTAAATATGATATACTTAATTGTTGGAAGTTTGTTTGATATGCTTCCATGCCTTAACAACAGCACGAATTTGTGAAAAAATGCACCGTAAATAATACAAATATTTAATCAGAATTCCACGCGGACGAAGTCGCGGGTAGAAGCTAGTAGTATACCTATATAAGGAAATGTTGAATTTTAGTAGACGACCGCAAATTCTTCTTCGGTAGTATTATGTTCTTCTTTTATCCGAAGAAAGTTCTGCTTGCGTGTGCTGCAAGGTATTTCAAAAAGTTCTCTGTTTAAGTGGAAGAAAGATAAGCTAAGGTCTAAGCTAATATCTAATGGTCTGCAACATACAGAAAAGGTCAAAAAGATGAGTTCTTCAAAATTCTCTTGCAGCATCCTTTGACAAAATTCAGCGATATTGTGGTAATTAGGAGTTAAAGATTAATTATCAAAATTGTGAAACTATACTGTTTAGAACTTCTGTATCTAGGTCTTCTTGGAATCTGGTTGGATCAGTATCAACATATATTTTAACCAACATGTATTTAGGGGGCTAGGTTATATTATAAACAAGATAGATAACTTTTAGTTAAGCTGATTCAAGGTCACATGGCATGGTCGATGACTTTTCTTTGACTTTCAATTGGTTTCATTCAGCTTGATGCTTTCTTTTATTTAGACAGTCGAGGGCTGTTACAGGATAGATCGGAAAACGCGTTGATCTACAGATCACCTCCGGTTCAGTTCAGAGATCGGAAGGAATGTTTTGATCAGGTGCTGCACCAGGTGCATCAGGTGACTTTGTATAGGCTAATACTTGTTGTCGACCTATGATCAGCTTATATAGCTAAGGAAATATGCATGGGATTGTTGGATACCACTGATATGAATATTGTATCAGAAACGCAAATAATTCGTAGCAGGGACACCGCCATATCAAATGTTATAGTTAAGATGCGACAAAAAGACGATGTCCGACGGGTCCTATTAAGCAAAGGTAAAATACGCGAGACAGGGGTATCAATGCATAAGGACTACACTGCGGCTTCGAGAAACGGACGAAAACTTTTATTCGAACTTAAAAAGGAAATTTTTATCAAAAATAAAACGCTGAAAGTGGAAATACGTGGTCAAACATTAATCATGGAAGGAAAGTCATTTTATTACGACCGAAATAATAATTTGATATGCGCCGACGTAAACAACATATGTGAAAAGATATTACTCAACCAGATGATCACTGACAGCTTGCAGGGGCTCGTTCAGAAAACTAAAAATAATCATAAGGCTGTATACATATTGACTGAGGATTCGATCCAAAGACGCACGAGTAAAGAGATAACACATCGTAATTTTTAATTGTAATGCCGTCTGTATAAATGTAAAGAAACATAATTATAAAAGCAATATTAAGTCTAAGAAACTTAAAAAAAGGTAATAAGTCGCTTTTGAATATTTTTTTTTAGTTTTATTTATCAATATGATTTATTTTTTATGTATGAAACTTATCTTACTGACGATAAACTTAAAAACTTTAGTAACAAATTCAAAGATTATGACCTCAAAATAATACCAGCTATAATAATACACAACAGAGGAAGAGCCAGTGAAGGATGTTGCTTCGGTATTAAGAAAGAGTTGTTAAACTATAGATACGAATTTAAACAGTATGGAGAAATGACGTATGTTGCAATAGAATTTAATAAGAAAAAACTTCATATCCTTCCAATATATCTCAATTGTAATCATTATAATAACGATTTTAATAAAAGAAGCGTTTTTTTTGTGGGAATCTAAGTAACATTTTACTAATTGGGGACTTAAATGCAAGAGTAGACGAAGTGAGACTACAAAATGGAACCAGTGTGAGCGGCAAAGACGGCGAATTTACTTTTGTTGGCGGTCAAGGCTCATCAGTAATAGACTATAGTTTTATCTCAGGAGAATGGAATAAATATGTTACAGATTTTGAAGTACTACAAGTTCCGTATTGGGACAATGCAATAACCCTAAATGAAACAGAACCTATAAATTCCGGAAATGTAGAAATGGTGCTTTTACCGAAAATGATATGGAAAACCTCTAAACCTGACATATATAGAAGAAATTTGGACGTCCTTCTGGAGAGAAACGAGATGACAAAGTTAAATCAAGTTGAACAAGCTATAAAGCAATCATACCCTGTCGGTAGACAATTAAACAGACGAATGACTTTCAAGGAACCATCGTTTGATGGTTAGTGTATGAAAGCGGGAACAATATCTTACCCTTGGTTTAAAGCGTTTCGAAGGTGTAATGAGGAACATACGAGAAATTTTTACATTAAAGCGAATGCGAAATTTAAAAAGCTTTGTATTGTCAAAAAACGATTTTCTTAGAAAATGAAGTTAAGAAATTGGCACAGGTTAGAAGCTCATCACAATTCTGGAAATTGGCTCGGAAAATAAATGGTGGAAAGTATGTCATAAGTAACGACCTAAGTGCAACCCTATTAAAATCCCATTACGAAAACCTACTGAGCTCACATGTGGATAAACAAACTTTATGGCACTATTGTACACCCGGGATATGGAATGATACCCTGGACACACCAATTACGGAGACAGAAGTAAGTTTGGCAATGAATAACCTCGAAGAAGGAAAAGCAGCAGGTTCAGATCGGGTATCCACAGAATTTTTTTAATGCGGAACTATGAAGTTGAGTACAACTTTGACAAGATTATTTAACGACATTTTTGAGTATGGAGTAAATCCTCAACAGTTTAATGATGCGCTTATATATCCCATTTTCAATAAAAGGATGCACAAACGACCCGGCAAACTATAGAGGGATATCTTTTTTGAACTCTTCGTACAAAATATTTACAGCGATTATCCAAAAGCGTTTAAGAGAATGGATCGAAGACAACAACCTGCTGGTGTAGCGTATTCCTTTCTTTCTCAAAACAAAAAACTTTACGCCTTTTTTATCGATCTGAAAGCAGTATTTGACAAATTAGACCGAGGTGCACTTATGTACAAACTTTATGGACTGGGGATGTCACTTAAATTTGGAAGACTGATTCAAGGTTTGTATGACGACAATAGAGCAGCAGTGTGGAACGGTAAAGAAGCATCAGAATGGTTTCATACACGGACAGGAGTAAAACAAGGATGTGCACTTACCCCTAGTTTGTTTGCATTGTTTATTGAAGACCTAGTTGATAGCCTATCTTGCGGTATAGAGTATGCAGGGACCCTTATAAAAGCTTTACTTTTTGCAGATGATATAGTTATATTGGCGTATACCCCGGAATCATTACAGCTAATGATTAACAGGCTTTCTGATTATTGTAAAAAGCGGATATTGACCGTTAATCTTATTTAATCAAAAGTATTAATATTCAAATAAGGAACCGGATTTAACGAAAAATGGTACTTCAACGGAGAAACAGTTGAAGTAGTTACAGAATATAAATATATTAAAAAAACATCATATTATAAAAACATCTGCAGGTGAAGCTCTCGCAAGCTAAAACAGCCATCAACGTAGCATGGAAAAAATGTTTAAGCAACAAGTTTGTGAATCATAGCAGCAAGTACAAGGTTTTTGAGGCGCTTGCAGAATCAGTATTGTTTTACGGAGCACAGGTCTGTGGTTGCAAGGAATATGAGACTGTGGAAAAGCTTCTCAGATTCTACATTAAAAGAACTTTCCACTTACCATTAAATTCGTCGAATTATATGGTAATGCTGGAAACTGGACTGTCACCGCTTTTTATCAAAACGTTGAAGCTTAAAGTGGACTATATGATAAAAGTTATGAACATGCCAAACCATAGATTGCCTAAAATAGTGGCGCTTCAAGCAATCCAAAAGAAAAGTACCTGGTTTATGGATTGGATGGACTTAGCGCAACAAATAGATTTTGAGTTAAATCTTGATGTGAGAGCAACAGAAAGCTGGAAAAATACACTGAATCAACAAGTGTGGATGAACAAAAAAGAATGAGATTTGAACGTCAAGCGGAGGACTCAATTTATAGAACCTGCTTCAGTCAAATGAACCGTCACTTGAATGATCGTAAATATTTCAACGACAGTTATAAGGTAGAAGAGATTTCTATGATGTTCCGTTTGAGAGGAGAATTATTAAGGCTAAATTACATACCTCATCGTGAGGACCTACCCATTCTATGCAGTATGTGTAGTTTGGAAGAACGTGAAGATGTGTATCACTTCGTTGGAAAGTGTCCTATACTGCAAGAGACGAGAAGAAATATACTGGGGAAGGTTGTTATGTCTAACGAGGAAGTACGACAACTACTCAACGAATTAAATGTCAAACAATTATTCCAGTTCTGCAAGATAGCTCTATCATATCGAGAAAAAATTATATCGGAAAACTTTTGACGGAAAAAAATAATGACTATATACTATAAAGAAAAAAAATTATATTTGAAACAAAAACTTAATCACGGAGACGGCCCTGGTACATCATCGTTGCTTTTTTGTGTAACTTCATAATTGTTGTTTTTGTTTTGCTCTTCTTCCTTATCATTATTATTTATTGTCTGCGATTTGTAACAATTGAGTTTAGCATATCCAAAGTGTTTACCGTTTTAGGCTCATCATTGCATGTAAGTTTAATGTAAACAAGTCCATTCGAAGTAAATGCCGAAAATAATTGAAGCTTTCGCCTAAGACGTATCGCTTGTCGTAGAATAACTCGATTATTTTTGGTTAAGCTTTCGTGGAAATAGATCGGGGTGTTCGAATCTTCGCCGAGATCTCTGAGCATTAATTGTTGCGAATTTGTCCTACGAAAATCAGCAAATGCCTTAAGTGTGAGATTTTTTTCATGTGCGGTGTAAAATTTAACAATTATAATCGAATCTCTATGGCTTGCGCGGAAGATTCGACACAGTGTTGGTGGCTGAAGATTCAGCGTGTGAAAAATCTTGTTGAAAATGTTTTTAAAACCTCTCCTGGTAGGGTCGGTATTCCAATAAGAATTGCATCTGTTGCTAAATTTTTAACATTTACTGCCTCAATCTGTGCCTTTAAACTAGCGATTTCAGTGCAGACGGTGTTATTTGGAAATAAGTTGCCTTGATTGTTATCGTTGATCGGTTTTGTTGAAATTACGTTTTTAGCTTCCTACTCCAAACAATCAACCCGCGCAAAAAGTGTCTCTAGAGCGGTGACTCGTTCAGTAAGTTTATTAATGTTGTGGTCCATTTCGTCGATAATTTTCATTTTTTTGTTCAATGGCATTGATTCTCGTTGTTAGATTTTCTTCCATAGCTTTTAATTGTTTGGAAAGCGATTCACCTTGTGTTTTTATCTTGTCCAGTGTTTCAGTGATGTCATTAATTGTTGACGGAGACGTTGTTGTTGTCGATGCCTTTAGGGGGTCTTTAGCAATTTTTGCCTTCCCCGCTCGCGTTTTTGATTGTGCTGGTGAGTAAATTGATGGTGATGTTGAAGGGAGTGGAGAAATTGGGATTTTTGAGAGTTTAGAATTATGTTGATGGGTCATTGTTTATGTATTTGTGAAAAATTGTAATCAGTTAAAAATTAGTGGTTATGTTCATACTTAATCTTTATATGTTGTCAATCAGGCAGACGGCATTAGTGATTTATGTGCATATACTAAATGTAAAAAAAAATCAATGTTACCTAGTAAATCTAATCTAATCTAAAATCTAATCTAAACATAGGCTTGAGGCTGATTTAAGCTATGTAGGGTTGGGCGCAAAAATACTAAAAATTAAAAAAAAAAATAAAAAAAAACTACAAAAAAACAAGACAAAAATACTCTACAAATATTGCTGCTGTTTCTGTTCTAGGGTTTAAAATTTTTTTTTAAGTTTTTTAAGTTTATTTTTTATTTATTTTAAGGATATTAAGGTAGTTTTAATTTTAAAATAAATATAAATATAATTTCTTTTAAAACAATATTTTAATTTAAAAAAATTAAAACTTTATTTAATATTGAAATTGTTGATATAATCAGTTGTTGAATTTATATTTAACAACATTTAACTCCTCAAATTGCGCCACTTACGATTGCGCCATTGATCATAAACGCCGTCATTTCTAATTGACCATTTAGTAGGATTAGGGGCATCTTTCCAATTCCTTACATAGACATCCCAACCAACACGTTGTCCATACCAATCCATGTTGCACCAGAATTGCGTAGTACCAACCCGACGGAAGGACCAAGCTATCTTTTGACCGGGTGGCACCCATAGACCGCCATCACCTCCAATTTTATCATCTCGCGATGCACACCACAGATGAGCATGATGCTTGCCCTCATTATGCACTTCTACCACCCATTTTTCCCGACTTTCAGCAATCTTGATAATAGAGCCGATGAGAGACGTGGCAATGGGCACGATAACAAATGGATTGCTATAAACCCATGCAATCTGCGTTACCACGAGCAATAGCACCACTAACTTGATATTCATTGTGAGGAAGTTTCGAAATTTGAAGAAGTTTACTGGAAATTGTAGAAAAAAATTATAAAAGGAATTACTAGTTGTTAAGTTATGTATTGCGTTACGTTACGTTTTTTGCAGAATCTGCAATAAAACAGAAATTTACAAAAAACGTGAATTGTTCAAAAAAAAAAATTACAAAACTGTACATACCTGACGAACTGACTGATATCCCTAAGTAAAATGTATTAATGAAACCTCCGGAACTGGTTCAGTTAATTGTCCATTCCGTTTGAAGGTTCTGAAACTTTTGAATAAGATAAGGGAATCCAAACACCTTTTATAGGTACGCGAACTTCAGTCTCTACAAGCATTTAAAGATAATATTATAATTTAAACATTGGACCGATAATTCACGGTTTTCCAAAAAAAAATGTTCCCAGAACTTTCTTAATTATTGCAATACTATGATATTTTATACGATGTTTGCATTGCAGTCATATAAACAGTGTCAATGCGGCTTGAGCACTGCTGATTACTCACTTAATGAGTTACACTTGTGTAAATGCGTATTGTCTTGGTTGATTGGATGCATTAAGTTCTCCCTTCAGGGCATTTTTCTCATTAAAAAGGTAACAAGTTGTTACATTTTGTTGTTATTTTGATTATTATTAATAACATTGGGTCTGATGGGGTGATTCCCCGTTTGGACTCGTCGGTTGTCGGTAAAAAATAGGTCTCTTCCACTCCTGCAGATTCACCACACACAACGAGTTTTTGAGAATATAAGTCAATAGGCCTTGGCTCCTTAACGATCTGTAGCGCCAATAATTGTTTTATGAAGGTTCATGAAGGCGCAGTTATTCGAAAAAAGGGCAATAGCCCAACGTTTGCTTTCTTACCAGGACGGAAACACATGAAGTTCCTTCAAATGAATTTAATAATTCTGACCCTATTACACTAATGTAGATTACTATTCCACTCCATACACACGTCATTATACGTTTTTTAATTACATTACAATAAGACACAATCTAGTACTAAATCTACTACTAAGTACACACGTCATTATACGTTTTATAACTACATTACAATTAAACAAAATCTAGTACTAAATATAATACTAAGTAATAAACCAGGTACTAAATTTAATTACTAAAAATCTAGTACAAAAATACTATTTTATCAACAACCTAACCTAGTACCAATCGGAACCAGTTTTATATTTAATTTCAGCAAACAAAATTTAAACTGATACTCAAGTGGTAAGTGTGGTAAATTCCCTAAAATATTTTTGTAGTTCTCTATCTCTCCTTTATTTCATTATTATTAAACCCGCTTTTGACTAAAGGAATGTTTAAAGAATTTGCCAGCCCTTCTGTTTTTTCTGTTCCAATTGGAATCGATTTTTCGTCGGCGTTATGATGATCATGGCCCGTGGCCATGAGAAAAGGAGGTAAGGCAAACAACAAGCAACCCGTATGACATTTTATTAACACTTCTTGCTTCTTTGAACTCACAGAATGTCACAATTAAGTTACCAAAAATTTACCAATAAACCCTCTCGTTAAATCCACACACACACAGCCCTTTATCTACATCTACTTTCTACCTTAACAAAACTCCGCCCATTTTGTATTTCTTTTTCTCTTCTTGTACTTTTTAAATTTGAGTGGAATTATTATTATTTTGGGAATTTGTATTTGCCTGTTATTGTTCATGTTCGCCTGGTGCTCAGAATACGTTTGCGATCGATTTTGGTTGAAAAGACCACAGTATCACGTTAGCGTAACGCCAACGCGTTACATTTCTTATCACCATGAGTCACCATGTTATTTCGTATGTATAGTGTCATCGATTTAAAGACGTTATCGCGTCAAAAATTGTCGTTTCGTCCCTCTTTAGTTGACAGTAAATACCTTGTCAAGGCGCAACTCTCGATTTATTCAGTTCAACATTGAAGTTTTTGAACAAACTTTAATGTGAACTATATATATCCAACAAGATTAAATTTGTAATAATTAAATTGAAAATAAAAAGTTTAAGCCCGTGGCCAGACTTGGTTAAATGAATTGAAGATTTTAATACAAACTCTAAATTACATATTTGTAATAGTTTTTGATCAAGTATTTTGTCTTAATTTTGATGGAAAATTTAGGCTTTATGATCTGTAGGAATGAAAAACAATAAACGTTCCCTGTTATAACTTGTCAAAACACATTTGAGCTACACTCAAAAACTTCAAATCCGAAGAACTAAAAATACAAAATTCCTTTAAACTTAAAGAAAAAATGAAAGGAATAATATTGGAAAAAGAAAACTTATTTCATTTCATGTAATATCACTTTTCACAAACATACCAACATGCACAGCTATCAAAATAATAATGCAAAAATGGGAAATTTTAAAAAACCACACCAACATACTGAAAAAACAATTTTTAAAAAATTTACAATTTTGTTTAACAGATAACAATTATTTTAAACTTTAAATTTTATATTGAACACATTTTATAACCAAACGTTTGGCATGCCGATGGGCAATCCCCTGTCACCCACAATAGCCGATATAGTACTGGACCACTTATTAAGTGAAACAATAGACAAATTAAAGAAGTCAAATACAAAAATTAAATTTATTAGTAAACATGCATACGATATAGTGGCTTACTACAGCCAGGAGAGACACCGATAAAATACTGAAATCATTTAACGAGGAAAATAACAATATGCTCCCCTTGACGTAAAATTAATAAAATGCAACAACAAAATCATCTTTGATTGGTATACTAAACCAATATCATCCGGCAGGATGATTATTTTCATGTCCTTACAACCCATGATCTATACACTTAACACTGCTACGAACTTCATTAGCGAAGTATTTGACATAAGTGACGACATTTTCCATCAAGAAAACATAACAAAAATAAGAAATATACAACAAATTAATAACTTCCCAAACAAAATAATAAACGACCTTATAAACAACAAAATACATAAAATTCGAAATAAAAATAACCAAATTATAACAACAAAATCTAGAAGTGGCAACCCCAAATACTATTCCCTCACATACCTCGTACTCATAAACGCTCCTTAAACCAAACAATAAAAATTGACAAGGAAATTACCATATTTGCACACACAGCTTGTCTCTTTTTTCAATCGGAGCTAGCTCGGAGCGCGCTCTATAAGCTCAGAATAAAATGACAGAGCACATGTAGTAAAAGAAAAAAAACAAAATGGCGTCGGTTGAAGTAAAATATTAAAATGATTTTTTTTTTAAAGAAAATAACATTAATTTAATAATTTTTTTGTATTTAAGATGCAAAGTGGGCCATATGACAGCTCTGTGTTCAAGTGCGTTTCTTAATTAAATCGGACAACTCTAATCGACTTGATCACGCTTCACTCCGTGCTCTGATCAGAGCTTAAAAAACGCCTATTCTTGACAACGATCACAATGCAGATTTTGTTAACGTCACAATAGGCGTTTTTCTTTATTCACTCAGAAAAAGTCTCTGAACCGAGAATGGTCTGAGCGCTCAGATATATATTTGAAATACGTTTGAGCACTTTGCTGTCACAAATTGTCATAGAGTTTCCGGAAACTTCTTTCACTTGAACATAAGTTTTACTTCTTTTTCAACTTCCTTATCTTCTAATTTTAAGACAATCTCTTCATTCGTGAAAAATGAATTGTCAAAGTGTTTAGCTTCTACAGAACAAATACGTGCGACAAGGTCGTATACTTTATTTGTTTGCAAAGTTATTCATTTGGAATATTTAAAAATTGATACTATAAATGTAAATAATTATTATAAATGGTTTGTCCAGCCCATAGAGCTGCAACCTATTGACACATTTTAAAATTGTATTAATGATGTATGTATGTATATCTGTTTGTCGCACGCAACCCTTCAAAAAAAAAAAACAATAACAAATACTTATAAGTTATAACTAATTAATTATGTCGTTAATTGCTGATGCAAATATTATGTAACGATTGTATTTTAATTGCATTAATTGTACTTTTATTGCACCTATAATTGATTCACTTCTTCTTATCTGTAGGAAATAAATGTCAAAATCAGATTGACAACCTTATCTATTGACATTTGTTCACAATTGGCAAGCAAATTTTTAAATGTTGAAATTTTATTGTTTTTAAAATAGGTGAATCATGATAAACAAAAAATGGAAAAAGATGCGGAGTGTAATGCAGTTTTTTTTATAGAAATGTGTTGCATTCATTTTATGTGTTTGTTTTTGCAATGATACTAGACGTATTTTCATCGTTCGAGATCGGGAATCCCTATTCTTGCAATTTGTTGTTTACATTACACTAAGAAAAAACCAACCCTGATAACATAATATGGGGTAAGAGCTTTATTTAAGAAGAGGAATTGATCGCAGTTATTAATTCAAAAAGAAGCATTTAGTTCCGAAAGATTGTATCAGGTCAAAGTCCATGCCAATCTGACAGGTAACACTGTTTTATTGACAATACTTGTAAAAAAGAAAACCAAAGGATATATGAAAAATTTATTAAATCAATATTATGTATTTGTATTTGTATTTATTTATTGATTAAATATTTGCGTAGTAAAACAATAGTTGTTATTTAAGTAATACGAAGTACAAATTGATGTTAAAAGAAGATGTAGATACAAATTTAGTAGTGCCCTTGGCTTAGTGGTTATTGTGTCGGACTGCTAAGCGAATGAGCCTCGATTCTAATTCAGCTCATTAATACCTTCTTTTCAGGGGTACTGCCTCTTGCGAGAAACTGACAAAACCTCTAAGAGTAAATTTTTTCTCGAAAAAGTGCATCTCATGTAGCCGTTCGGACTCGGCGGTAAATTGTAGGTCCCTTCCCTTTCCTTTAACAACACACACACAGGAATGGTTGAGAGTATAAGTCACTAGGCCTTGGCTCCTTAAGGAGCTGTCGCGCCAATAAATTTATTTATTTATTTATTAGAAACAAATTAAGGCATTAATTAAGAAAATAAAAACTGATCAAATTAATCAAAAAATTACAATTTAAATAAATAATATAAAAACTTTCAATTAATTTAGACTTAGTAAAAGTTCGCAAGTTGCTTATCCTTCTCAATTCAACTGGAACAGGAAGAGAATTCCAGTCTAGTAGCGTAGACGAAAAATTGTCGTTTGGAAACGATGGGGCTATTAGTATTAGGACCCTACTTCTAGTTTTTCGAACAAATTTCAGATGTTTCTGTTTGTATCAAGTTAAACAAAAAAACTCAAATTTTACTATTAAGGTAATTACGTAGTGACATATTAAAGATAGTGCAAGTGAAACGTGAAACATGATAACCTTCGAAGGTTATAGACAAAACGAACAACATCGTTTAAAGCAACACATTATTTTCGGTCATTTACACTATCTAAACTACAGAAGATTAATCTGCCATAAAATAATATGGGACAAATTAGCGTTTTGACAAAAAATAATTTAATGTGCACTGGCAAGCAGTTACCGAAAACATAAGGGGCCCGAAGAGCACATGCAATATGGTCATCCCAGGTAAGAGTTTGATTAAATATCAAACCCAGATTTTTCGCTTTCTTCACATACTCTACAGTCGAATTGCCTAAAAGGACTTTAGGCAAACAGGGTGTATCAATTATATTTTTGCTAATCACTATAGCTTAACATTTTTTTGGATTAAGTTGCAAACCATTTTCCTCAGCTCAATGATTAATTTCAAGCAAATCCATATTCAGACGATACGTAGCATCTTCAACCATACCAAGAGGATTACTTAAATATATTTGTACATAATCAGCATACATGACTATTTTAGAGTAATTAAAAGTGGATGGTAGGCCGTTAATGAAAGCAGAGAAAAGTAGTGGACCCGGTATAGACCCTTGAGGAACTCCTACTAAACCAACTGCTTCTGATTTTATTTCATGGACCGTTTTAAAAACATCAAATTCTTCGACTCTGCAGAAGCTTAACAATCCGTTAACTTCCAGAGAGCTAGGGATGTCGAGGGATGGTTCGGGATTATCTATCGAAGACAGACTAGGGAATGCGCGGACAAACTGAGCGTTAAATTCATTTAATTTAGAGAATTGTTTTTATTCATTTTAGATATAACTAAGTTTTTAATGTTTTTCCACAGTTTATCAAACGATTGGTTTTTGAATTCTAAAATATAAAACCTACTTTTAGATTGTTTTATTTCTATATTCACAATATTGCGTAAGTTTTTGAAATGCTCATGAAAAGCTGCCAATCTGTATCGATTCGATCGTTTGTAAGCCATATTTCTTTTACGAATTAGCTTCTCATTCATTCTGAAGAAAGAATATTTTATATATATATATATATATTTTATATGGGAAACACATAATCCCTTGTGCGCGCGTTAATTATAAAATATATATATAAACTCATTTGGTGTGGTGAGTTTATAACAACGTCAAAAATTCTCTTGGAAGCAGGGACTATAAGGCAAGTTTAGGATTCGTGAAAAAAAAAAACATTGATATAACAATGAAACATGACATTACGATCATAGATAATTCTAAAAAAGTGATCGAGAAAAAATGTCTGTCTGTCTCTCTGTCAGTATGTATAACGAGCTACAGCTTAAACGGCTTAAGCAATTATTTTCAAATTTGGTCTGTGTGATTCTTTTGAAATTCCCCAGAGGGGAAATTGAAATTTTAGTTTTAAATTTATCATAAAAATAACGGTAACTGTCATATGAACGTTAAGGAAAAGCTTATTTTTCTCGAAAACGGCTCCAACAATTTTATTGAATTTTTTTGAGAATTTTTTTGTTGGTATTGGCTATGATTTGATTAGAACCAATGTTACGGGAAAAGTCTATTAACGGTATTTTGATTTTTTTGGGCTTTTTTCGTAACGGCTCCTTGGATTTCTGTCAAGTTTTATATTTGAGAAGATCTAGGTAGCCAAATTAATTCTTCATGTCAAAATTTTGAATAGCTTTTTTTTGTAATTAAAATTAATTTTTGAAACTTTATTTTTGAAAAATTAATGTTGTTAAAACTAATCAAAAGAATATTTTAAATTTTATAATCTTACGTGTATTAATAAACTCTAAAAAACTGCATTTTTTCAAAATATAAAAATAAAAAAACTGGATTTTATCAGAACCGGTCATACAATTTTGGAAATACATATTCCATAAATTATTTGTTATTTAAGACGTGCGATGGCGTACTTCTTCTTACTAAAAACCGTTTAGTATTGTGGTTTTGATACTTTTTTTTTTAATTCAAACTGTGTTATTTTTAACGTAAATGTTAAGTGTTTCTGTCAAAGATCTTGCTTTTCAATGTAATTAAGCACATAAGAGCAAGTACGTGCGACCCAGTCGTGCCCATTTTTTACCATGAATTTTATATCTGATTTATTTGTCTCCTTTTGTTTCATACTATCTTATTTTTCTCTTTCACTCTTATTAAATTGTTTATATATTTTAAATTGTTAAATATCTTGCAAATTATAAACCTTATATAGCAAATTAATTTTAAATTTGAATTCGTCGCGAAAACTTTTTATTACAAGTGTACATTTGATAATCTGAATAAAAATTCGTCAAACATATTCTGTTTGTCGCGTGTTTATTTCAAAAAACAATTTATTTAAAATGTTAATTTTTTGTGTGCAAAAAGTGTTTAAATTATAGTTTATGTGTTTAATTGTCTAAAAACAAAAAAAAAAGATTTGTTGTAGTCTTTAATTGTTTAGTGCTAACCCATTTGTTATCTATTAAATTCGTGTTTCTTATCTAGGTTAACTTTGGGTACCTAATTTTGTTTTATTTTGTGTTTTGAATCACAAAATTCATCGTAGTGCATGTTTATTTCAGATAAATTTCATTATTGTTTTGATTTCCAATGTTAAAAAGGGTGCTCCATTGTTGTTGTGCGAATTCATTGGTAGGTAAGTACTGTGGTGTGAAACAAAACCTGTTCAATTTATTAAATTATTTTTGTTTCTTTTCATGTTATTGAGCAACTTTAATAACTTAAAAACGATGCCCGAATTTTTAATTTTAGTTGTATTTTTAGTTTAGATTATATCTAGTTTAAGGTTAAAATTATAAAACAATAATGTTTTTTATTTTAATTCGTTTAATTTATTATTATGTAAATTCAGTTTAATAAATAAATGGTTTATGTATGTATGTATGTATGTATGCTGGTTCAACAATGTCTCTGAAACGCATACAATATCAATGACACCATCTTCAAATGTTTTTTTTAATTCATCCAAATGCTTGCGTAAGCTTTGTGCATTTATATGACAAACAGAAAGACCAAATTGTTACCAAAAACATTTAGCATAACATTTGTTAAATTAACTACGCCACAAGTCTGCGAATTCAAATTTTTACCCACTGTCGAGTTCTTTGAATTTGTTAAAGCGATTATCGATTCAGAAAACCAATATCAAATAAGCGGTTTATTGACGCAGCCTTAAGCTCGTCAAAGATCTTGACGTATCGAAAAAACATGGAAGCAATCAAACATTTTGGTCATAGTTAGGAGCTCAGGAATGTTAGTTATTCAGCCATTTCCAAAATTAAAGAATTACAACAACTGGAAGATGTTCGTAAGGCAATTGAAGTAATATCTGAGAAGCAAAATAACGCACTGTTAGATCATCGAAACAAAAGTGAGTAGCGTAGAATCACGTGTATGTAGATAATATGCTCATTGTTCTTAATACTCCAAATCACAGTGTTAAGAAGACTCACCTTGTTCTAAAAGATTTAGTTGACATATCAACTTCTTACGAAACTAACAAAAAATTGGCGGCACAGTTCTCTCTGAATACCTACCGAAATTAAAAACTCAACCACTATAAAATCCACAATGAATTGTTGTTGTAATTTTGCTTTGACGATTTACCGTAAATCTCACTATGACCTTGCGACTAACAATTTAACTTGTATAAAGTTGTAAACTAACTATTTTTAGAAAATAGTAAGAGCTTTATGCAAAAAAGTTGTAATGTATGTAATGTAGCTACTATAAGACTTTTGCTTAAAAAAAATAGCTTGGCACAGAAATGAATTTTATGGAAGCTTAATGCTAAAAGCTTTTTTTTAAATGTTATAGTATATGCAAATTATGATGCAGTATTTTCGAGACTTCTGGCTTACCCCAGGAGTAGGTCCTATCTACGATTCTCTTTACTTATTTGACTGGTTCCATTATTATCTCTTCTCCTTTTACGGAAATAAATTCGGCAGATATTTCTATTCATAAATACAATATATATATACTGCGTGGCATTATTTTAAATTTTATTTGTTGTAAGTATATCATTTATAATTAAATCGTAAAAAATAAGACTTTTTCATTTTCGAAACTCAACCCTTTTGCGATTAGTATGAATTGAAATTTAACACAGAATAAGTAATAGGTATATGTATAAGATATTAGTTGTTATATTAATAACTCATTTTAAATTATTTTATGCACTTTGATAAGGACAGAATTAATTTGTCTTGTTTTTATTCATACATAACATTTAGCTGTTTAAGTCACGCCACTTGCGATTCTTCCATTGATCGTACACGCCATCATCTCTAATTGACCACTTAGTTGGATTAGGGGCATCATTCCAGTTCCTTACATAGACGTCCCAGCCAACACGTTGTCCATACCAATCCATGCTGCACCAAAATTGCGTAGTACCATGTCGACGGAAGGACCAAGCTATCTTTTGGCCTGGTGGCACCCATAGACCATCGTCGCCTCCAATTTTATCATCTCGCGAAGCACACCTCATATGGGCATGATGTCTGCCCTCATTATGCACTTCCACCACCCAAGTTTCTCTATTTTCGACAATCTTGATAATAGAGCCAATGAGAGACGAGGCAATGGGCACAATAACGAATGGATTGCTATAAACCCATGCGATTTGAGTTCCCACGAGCAATAGCACCACTAACTTGGTATTCATAGTGAAGAAGTTTTGAAATTTGAAGAACTAACTGAAAATTAAAAAAAAAATATAAAAGCGAATTTTGTATCTTAATTTCTTTAGTTTAAATAATTTTTAATTTAGGTGTTGATGTCGATTAATGCTACGTTTTTCAATAAAATTTGTAAAAACGGAATTTACAAAAAAGCGTTACTTTTTTCTTAATTCTCCAATATAAAAAAATTACAAAATTGTACATACCTGATGAACTGGCTGATATCCGTAAGTAAAATATGTGGATGAAACCTCCGGAATTTGTCAAATCTGTTCAAAGGTTCTGATACTTATGAATAATATAAGTGAATATAAACACCTTTTATAGGCAAACGAACTTAAGTTTCTAATTACTCCAAGAATTCCCAAAATTCGAATTTTTTACAAAAAAAAAGTTCCCAGAATTTTTTTAATTATTGTAAGATTATGATAATGTGATATTTTGGCCTGGGTTTCGACAAATAAAACTCAATCAAAATTCCAAATTAATACAACAAATCCCTTTATTTTATTAAACACAACGTCTTTCAGTTTAAATAACACCAATTTAACTTATTCCACTTATTCACAATTCATATACGTTTTTATCATTCAACACTTTATTTAATCTCAATTCAATCACTTTTTATTAACGCTTCCAGTTGTTAACAATTCCACTTTCGAAAATAAACTGCACTTTCAATGCAATCTACTCTTCGAGTCTCGAATTAGTACTTTAAGTTCGATTTAGTACTCAGTTAAAACATATTGCAAATATGTAGCATACTTTTAGGCGCATGGTCGTTGTACACAATGAATGTTGGTTGTTGTACACAATGAATCCAACAGATAGCGTTAATTTACAAAATTTATCCTCCGAATATCTAAAATTGTTGCCAATCACAATAATATAAATGATATTTGAGTTTCAGTCATATATGATCAGCTGCTGATAACTCACTTAATGAGTTACAGATGTTAAAATGCGTATTGTCTTGGTTGATTGCATGCATTGAGTTCTCCCCTGAGGGGACTCTTCTATTTAAAGAGGTAACAAGTGGTTACATTTGATTGTTATTTTAATTATTAATAATAACATTGTATTAAAGATGGTTCCCGCGGCTCCTTAAAGAACTGTCGCGTAAATTAAATTCAAAAGAAGTTCCTTCCGATGAATTTAATAATGCTGGCCTTAAAGTACTAATGTGTATTGCATTTGATATATAGTTTTTGTTTGTCGTAAATAAATTGGAAAATATGCTCTGCAATGCATTTATATTTTCCATGATTTCCTCTTCATAGTACTCGTATATCAACTTCAGTATCAGAGTTATTTTTTTTGTAAGTAGTCAATACTTCCCTAATTAACCAACTTAATAATAATTATTTACTTTTAAATTGCATGTATGGTAAATAAAAAGCTTCACAATCCAAGAAATTAAGTCAAACGCTTTCACAGCTGAAAACTTAATTAATTTATTGTTTGTTTTGTTCTCACAATTTTTGCAAACATTTTTTTATTTATTAGTTAAGTTCTCGAAATTTAAGCTTGTCTGGAGATTACTTTTAGTTATTTTTTTTTAAATTAAGGAATGACAGGAGGTGTCGATTAACTTTGCTTTTGAATGTTTGCAGATCAAAATGGCAAGGGAAAATCTCCGAAATTGGGCTCAAGGGTGAACTGATGAGCATTCCTTGCGTGACAGGTATTGCGGGAGAAACTTTTAAGGGGAGGAATGCAACTGGCTACTTTGAGTGAATATTTACTTGCGATTATAGGCAAGTTTAGTTTTCGTGAATTAAAAAAAAAAATTGAGATAACAATGAAACATGACATAGAGAACTCTGAAAAACTGATCGTGTGTATAACGAGCTGCAGTCTAAACGGCTTAAACGAAATCTTTAAACTTGGTGTGTGATTATTTTGGCATTCCCCAGAGGGGAAATTGAAATTTTATTTTTAGGCCTCAAAATAACGGTTCCTGCCATATGACCGTTTAGGAAAACCTTATTTTTCTCGAAAACGGCTACAACGATTTGGATGAAAATTTTTTTAAATTTTTTTTCTTAGTATTTGCTATCATTTGATTGGAACCAAATTTACAGGAAAAGTCTGTTAACTGTACCTTTCATATAACGGGTTCTTTAATTTTGGGCTTTCTCGGTAACGGCTTCTTGGATTTCTGTCAAATTTTATATTTGAGAAGATCTAAATAGCTTAATTAATCCTGCATATAAATTTTTTTAATAATTTTTTTTTTCCAATAAAAATTAGTTTTTTAAATTTTTTTTTTGAAAAATCAATATTTTTAAAACTAATCAAAAAAATTATTTTAAATTTTATAATCACATGTATTTTAATGAACTCTTTTTTTCAATAAAATAAAAATAAAAAACAGGATTTTATTAAAACCGGTCCTACAATTTTCGAAATATATTTTTCATAAATTCTTTGTTATTTAAGACGTTTGATGGCGTATTTCATTTTTACTAAAAATCTTTAAGTATTGTAGTTTTAATACTTTTTATAAGTTCAAACTGTGTTATTTTCAACTTAAATGTTACCTGTTTCTGTCAAAGATCTTACTTTCCAATGTAATTAGGTACATAGGAGCAAGTACGTGGGACCCAGTCGTACCCATTTTTTGTAAAAGAAACGATAAAATAAGGAAAGACGTGAAACATTGCGTTGGTGTTCGAGAGGGCCAACTCCACACGATTCCTATTACCCCATTTGACAATGCTGTATAAATCGGAGTTTAAAGACCTTGACATACGGTACCGCTGGAATTGTACGTCCGAAGGCTAAAGAAGCTGAGGGTAGAGTCGTCAGCAAAACACTTAAGTGGATTAGGAATAAAAGACAGAAGATCATTATATAAAAATGAGGAAAAGAGTCGGAGACAGAACGGAGAAATGGGCGGCGAGCAAGTTTGACCAGTTAAAGTTTCGGCAACAAATATTCAGTTGGCTTTCTCGTATTGCCAAACGGCCCTGGTGGGAAGATTTTTTTTAATTGGATGGGTGGTATACGATGCCTGCAGTACATAATAAAGGGGCAGTTAAGCACAAAGGTATTGTGGACAAATAAGGGAGGGATTTGCGACGCGAGTGTAAACTTTTTTCTTCCACAGCGATAATGGGTAATTTTTTTTTCCAGTGACGCGAGTGGGTATTATTTTGTTTTTCAAAACACACGCGAGTGGTATTTTTTTTTTTTTACAAACGCGAGTGCGTATTTTTATTTGTCCATTTTTATTTTCTCGTGTTTTTGTGCGAGCACTTCACACGTCCGCCTCTGAGCTGTGACGAGCTTTAGATCGACACTCAATTGTTGTTGTTTTGGTTGGGCATTTTTTCGTGGTTGTGAAAGAGATAAGAATATGCTTTTGTTTACTATTTTACTCTGTCTTAAATATTCATTCAGCTCCAGTAGATGGCGCGCATTGTGGAGAAGAAAGAGCAATAAAACCTGTTCAGTTAGAGAAAAACGTCGACAGGTGTCACTGTGACATCACAACTTTCCGTGACTCCAGATGTAAATTTCGACAAATTTGATGACAACTAATACAAGGTCAAAGATCAACTTAATAGGCGCATTTAGAAAAACACTCCAATTATTGAAACAATTATTTAAATGATTATGGAAAAAGATAAAATTCTGAAGAAGGTTGCCAAGTTTATCAAAATCGGATGACCAGACAAGCTGCAAAACAAGGTAATAAGGACTGAGATATACAATTTACCATATCAGACCACCAGATCACTTTACTGCCTGTCATTAAGAAACTTTCAATCTTCGAGATATTTCTTAAGCTGAAAGTTAATCAGCGATTCCATGACCTAGGGGAGTATAAAGCTATGACAGGCTACACGTACGAAATAACATGACTCATGCTGATATGACTCATGCTAATCGCGATACTGTGATTCTTTCAACCAAAATCGATCGCAAGCAATAGGCTAACATGAAAAAGAACAGACGCAAATTCCCAAAATAATTCCATTCAAATTTAAAAAGAACAAGAAGAGAAAAAAGAAATACAAAATAGGAGGAGTTTTGTTAAAGTAGAAAATAGATGTAGATATTAGGGTGTGTGTGTGGATTTAACGGGAGGGTTTGTGGGTGTGAGTTAACGGGTTGTATGTTGGTGTTGTTGCCATCAATGTTTTCTTATGACGTCATCACGTACAATTATCGTCGATAAACCGAATTGACAGACAACCAACTCTTTTTTTTATTTTATTTGTTAATAAATCATGTATAATATAATTGTAAAAATAACACTTATCATTTTCGAAACTCAATCCTTTTTGCGATTAGTATGAATTGAAATTTAACACGGAATAACTAAAATATGTATAATATATTAGTTGTTTAATAAATAACTGTTTTTTTTAAATTATTTTTTTGCACTTTGATAAAAAAAAGAATAATTTGATGTTATTTTTACTATACATAATATTTAGCTGTTTAAGTTACGCCATTTGCGATTCTTCCATTGATCGTACACGCCGTCATCTCTAATTGACCACTTAGTTGGATTAGGGGCATCATTCCAGTTCCTTACATAGACGTCCCAGCCAACACGTTGTCCATACCAATCCATGTTGCACCAAAATTGCGTAGTCGCACGTCGACGGAAGGACCAAGCTATCTTTTGGCCTGGTGGCACCCATAGACCATCGTCGCCTCCAATTTTATCATCTCGCGATGCACACCACATATGGGCATGATGCCTGCCCTCGTTATGCACTTCCACCACCCAAGTTTCACTACTTTCGACAATTTTGATAATAGAGCCAATGAGAGACGAGGCAATGGGCACAATAACGAATGGATTGCTATAGACCCATGCGATTTGAGTTAATACCAGCAATAGTACCACCAACTTGATATTCATTGTAAATATCTTCAAGAAGATTCAATGTTTGAAGAAATCACTGAAAATAAAAAAAAAAATAGTAAAATTGTTAAAGTTAAATAAAAATTAACGATTTCAATCTTATACTAATCCTGACGTAACATTTTTTTTAAAGTTAATTAATTCAATACAATCAAAATTTTGTCCACTATGTTTCTTAGAGCTTTACTTATATACGTGTTACGTTATTACGTGATAGTATGAATTTGTTTTGGAAAATATTTGCAAGATTTTGGTGAAAAGAATTTACAATAACAACACATTTTTTTATTAAAACCTTACAAAATTACGTTTCATTACGTTACGTTACGATATTTATAACATTATACTTGTTAATTAAAGTTTTTCTCTTAAGATAACATTGCGTTTGTTTTAAAAGCTTTAAAAAACCTTACAAATTTTGCTACAAAATATTAGGTTTAATATGAACATCTGGTAACCTAGAGTGCAAAGAAAATATCGCGAAATTTCTAAACAGTTAAGAGACTCGTTCTAACCTTAAACCTTGTTTTAATTGATTTCGTTTGTTCATTTTTTCTTAAAGTAATATGTAGTATACAAAATTAAAAAAAAAAATTACAAAACCAAATAGAAAATATTGTCAAAGTATTACAAAATCTGAAAACACAGAACCAGATTTTATAAAATTTAAATTGTATCACTTTTAGTTATTTATATGTATTTGAATAAAGTGGCATCACTTACACCGCTTAAGAGAATCGCTATAAAGTGCGTGTAAAACTGCTTACAACATACCTGATGAGCCGATTTAGATTATTAATGAATATTTAATAAATGAAATTTCCAGGTTTGATTAATTGTCCATTCTATTCGAAGGTTGTAAATGTTATGACTGAGTAAAGTAAATCCAAATACCTTTTATAGGAAAGTGATCCGGAATCTCAACGACAAGACAACTGTATGATTTGAAAAAAAATTCTTGCTCAGGCCAGCGATCTATTTCTAGCCTCCCCGTACGATTATAATTAAAAAAATCATTCCAAGTATAAACGTAATTCCGAGAAACAGGGAGATTCCAAAAAATAAAGGGAGATTCCCAGAATCTTATAATATGTATTACTTATTGCTAACGCTATGACCTTATAAATATATGAGATATGACGTGCAAGTCGTATGGCTTCAATCTATCTTGGGTACTGCCCACTGCTGATAACGCAGGCAAATAGTACTAAGATGCACCTGTCTAGCTGCGGATTGTCATGTTTGATTGAATGTATTACTTGCCTCATGCGGCAAGTAATGTTTAAAAGTAATTTCAATTATTTTTGTATAATTTATTAATAACAACTATAGGTCAAGTATTGGATTCGCATTTATTCAAAGTTACACCACTCTTTTGAGTTTTAATTATTTAATTTTAGGAAATTTCTTTATACGCATTTCCTTGCCCTATCAATAATAAAACAAGGAGGATTATCATTATAATTGCTTGGCCTCTTAAATAAAAGGCACGACTGGGTCGCACGTACCTGCTCCTGTGTGCTAATTCTTTTTAAGTGCAGGCCAGTCTAGTTTTCATTTTGGCATGGAAAAAGTTGAACAACAGTCATAGAGATTGGTAGGAATCAGTAGTAGCCAGAGTGAAGCAAGGCCAGTTAAAGGTACCGTTTAACAATAACTTACTCTTTGATATCAAATGAATTAAAATAGCTTATGTGTTTATCATAGCCGTCCTTATTATTTATTCTTCGTGCTGTTATGATCATGAAATGCTTTAAAATACGCACTTAGGTATGAAAGTACTCACCTATTAGGTGCACGGCGAAGTTTACTTTTATTTGACTAGTGTCTAGGGCTGAACCGAGCAATATAAAACAAAATTTGGGGGGAAAAATTAAACAAATAAATTTATATGAAATAAAAAAAAAATAACTATTTATAACGTTATTTGGAAAAAAATGTTGTAAGCCATCTTATTTCTTTTGCTGTTTTCTATTTTATGATTTTTTCATTTAAAATCGTTTGACCAGTTTTTTTTTATATTTTTTTTGGAAAAACTTTTCGTAAACTTATTTTAAAATTTCCTGAAGAAATCTATAGTTTATACTAAGAAAAAAATAAAAAAAATATGTATCGATTCATTTTGAAAATAATCAAAAAACAAATAAAAGTTTTTTAAAAAATTATTAAAAATTCCAATTTTTTTTTAAATGTTTAACAGGCATTCTTTAAATCACAAAACACCACCTGTTTTGAAGATTTCATCAAAATCCGTCAAATTTTTTAGGATAAAGTCTGATTTAAAAAAAAAAAACCTGTCATAAGGGAGGTACCGTTTTAAGACTTTTCCTGGAAAATCCATTCAAACCAAAAGATATATTTTGTATAGAAAACACTATTCGAAAAATGTTATCAAAATCGTAGGAGCCGTTTTTGAGAAAAACACGTTTTTCATTAAAATACGTCTGGCAGGTGCCGTTAGTTTTAGAGCTAGAATGCTAATTCATCATGATAATACTATGTACCACGTTTAGGCTGTAGGAATCGATACGGACAGACAGAGAGAATTTTCCGACTTTTTTCATGTCATGTTTGATTGTTAGATTTTTTTTTACGAATGCATAACTTGCCTTTAAGTCCCTATAGGTAATCGCAATTCGCAAGTAAAAAGCTTATAATGAAAAATTGACCGAATCCATACAGTTTTTACTTGCGATTATAGATACTATAATACAAGTTATGCATTCGTGCAGATTACAAAAATTTGAGATAACAATAAAATATGACATTACGATGATAGAGAAACATATTTGAGTGACTGGCAAATTTCTGTCTGTCTGTCTGTCTGCACACTGCACGTATGTATTTTGGACTACAGCCTTACCGGTTAGGCCAATTTTCTTCAAATTTGGAACATAAGGTTGTTTTGGCATGAGGTTTTTTTTTAATTTTTTTTAAATCTCAAATATTAACGGTACCTGTCCTTTAACCGTTATGTAAAAGCTTATTTTTCTCAAAGACGGCTGCAAGAATTTTTATGAAAAAAATACGTGTGTTTTAATAGATTAGCGTTATACTTTGATGAAAAAAAAATTTAAATGGTAGGTTAAAAACGGTACCTTCCATAGGACCGGTTTTTTTATTCGATGTTCAGGAAGATGTTGCTAGCCTTAGTACTTTTAATTTAAAATATTTTCGAAAACTTTTTTTTTTTTTATTTTTTTTTTTTTTTTGAAAAATCCAAATTTTGAAAACGCGTAAGTATTTATTCTTAAATTTTGTTTGTAAATAAAAAGTTATTTTTGTGTTAAAGTTTGCATTCTTTAATTAATTGTTTTTAATTTTTAACAAAAGTTGTTCAAAAAAACCGTTTTGTTTATAAACTGTTCCTACGATTTTGAAAAAAAATCACACTGTTTCACATTTTCTATACCTAGAAATAAAATGGCGTTCAAATTTTTCCGCTTTACTACTTTTTTTCAAAAGTCACAAAAATCGAATGAGAACTTCGAAGTTCTTCTTATATTTATCAAATTTTATTCGACGCTGTGACCGCACATATGTAAGCGCAAGTACGTGCGATCCAGTCGTGCAATTTATTTTTTGGTGGATTATGTACTTATAGTATAAGATCCATGTACTCCTGCACTGCCTTTTTTCTGCGATAGTAATTTTTATTTATTATTATTTATTTTTATTTTTTTTTTTTTTTTTGTCTGTCTGTCTATCTGTGTGTCTGTCTTCTGTCTGTTTGTTGCGGCTGATCTTGGGAACGGCTGCACCGATTTTGACGGGACTTTCACTGGCAGATTGCTGACGTTTTAGGAAGTAACTTAGGCTATATAAATTACCGACTAGGAGAAAATTCTTATTTGTGAACTGATTTTAACGGAACTTACACAGACGAGAAAGCTTATAGTGTAAGGAGTAAGTAAGCTTATTTTAATCAGCCCTAGGTGGCGCTGGATACATTTTATTTTGAAAATTTATATTTATGCCCCGATCTTGACGGGACTTCTACAACTGATATTGTTAGGATTATCTTAGGCTATTTTAATCATCCCTTAGTGCCGTTGGGATCGTTTCACTAGCAGAAAGCTGATTTTGTAAAAGAAGTAACTAAGGCTATTTTTACTACAGCAATTTTTTTAAGAAAATTATTTTTATTACTAGGTTGCTCAACGCCGGGGTTGTTTTTTCCGAAAATGTTTGGTATACCCGAGCAACGTCTGGTGGGTAAGCTAGTACTTTAATAAGTACTCTTCCTATAATGTTCTGAGTTGATCTGTCTATTTTTTAACAAGTCCACCTTATGATATCAAGTCCACATAATGGTTTGAAGAGACTCTTAACTGCACAAACTGTATATGTTATTAAAGGCTCTGTCATATTCTAAGAAAGCAGTAAGAGTATATTTTTTTTGTGAAGAAGCTTCAACATACATATTTGCCTTTGGTAAAAGCATGCCGAGCTGGGGATATAACTTGTCAACTTTGTCTACTGCAAATCTTTAAATCTTTAAGATGTTAGACTGATTGTTATAAGGTGAAAATCGTTAATCGTTGATATGATGCGGTGTACCAATTTTGGTATAAAGATTTACACATAACCCCATTCACGGATATTTACAATTATGTTTTTAATTTAGTAGTAATAATAACATAGTATTGTCAGCTGTGTCGGTTGTCAAAGATGGTATGCTTAATTAAAAGCATTTGACTGAAGAAGATATTGAGCTCAAATTATTCTCAAGCCCTAGAAATCGCATCCTCGTAGCAAACTTCAAATGCCTTTAAAAAATTGTGTACGTTCTTCCTGCCAACATCTACAAGGAAAACGGAAACAGCTTGAGTAAACTTCAAACATTTGTAATGCTCATATTTGTAGAACGAAGATCTTAGATGAAACCAAATTTAAGGGCTGTGCAAATTTGGATTGGACTCTATGAAACTCTCCTACGTTGGATTAGTAATTACGTTTTCAACCGTTCAATACCAATGGCGTTGGATGAATTCAAGTCTGATATTCAGAAATTAAAAGCTGGCGTGCCTTAGGGCTCCATTTTGCCTTCTTTTCTTTTTATATATTTATCAACGATTTTTAGCAATCTTTATAAAATATATTTGTTTCCAGATTCTGATCCGTATGGTAAGCTTACTAAATTAAATAGTAAAATATTGTTTTTTTTTTAATGATTTAAGGAATACTGTTAAATAAAAATCAGTTTGTTTGTGTATAGGTATGCCTGTCTATTCGTCTGTATGCTTAAGTTTAGCCACTTAGGGCCAGTGATTTGGTAAGTTCATGTAAAATACATGCATGATCATTAATGGAAACGGCTCAAACGAATTCGGTGAACATTTTTGAAAGAATTTAAGACGGTTTGTATGTCTGTATGATCTTTCATTCTATATAATACAATTTAAGCTGAAAACTCTATTAAAAGTAAGTACCTTTTCTCACCTCACCTACTGCGAAAATGAAGTACCTAAACGCTTAAGATTCAAAAGTGATTAAAGATCGAATTCTAAAGAATATTTTTTTAATTTAGACTGATTTCTGGGAGTTTTATAAGTTCAATCACAAAAGAGAAGAAATTCAGGTAGTTTCAAGCAATTGTTGAATTACATGGAACTGATGTGTGTAAATGATATACGAATAGCCTAGCTTCCGAGACCTTAATGAATAATTAAAAAAAAAAACCTTTAAATAATTGTGGGGAAAAAATATATCCATGCCTAATAATTATTTAAGCTTTCTGCTATGTAAACGGGTTTACTTAAGTTAATTACTTGAATTGTTTAGCTTTACATGATTTATATATGCAATTCAAATAAAAAAAAAAACATTAATTGAGCAGGTAAGTTATTTTATTTTAATTATGGAACATATCATGTAATGCATTCGTGTAAAAAAAAACAAAAGATACACTTTAAACGCAAAATTTGTCTATTATATAGAAAATGTCAAAAGAGAGTAGTGAGAAATAAAACATTTTTTTTTTTTAATTTTGATGGTATCAGCAGCCCTATTTATTTGGCTTAAATTGAGGCACACGAAACTTAATTTTAAAATGTATTACGCGAAATCAAGAATGCGTATTTGGATGCTTTTGATTCTGGAAATATAAAAATGGTTGCAATGGCACCAAGCTTGTAAAGCATATTCACGAGGAGGTCTAAAGTAAGGGAAGGACAAAGGAGTCAGATAATTTTTTAAAGCCGAGTGTTGAATTGGTTTTTAAGGTAACTAAGCTCATGATAGCATATAAGACCGAAATCACAGATTACAGATCGATTGAACGATGGGAATGGATTGAAAGGCTATTGATTTGCATTTATCAACAACTCGATACAATTTATACGATATTAAATAAAAATGATGTCGAGGTCTAACTGAGTGTGGAATTACATACTTATGATATGTTTTTGAAATCAATATCGTCAGAAATGGCTAAACTAACTAACTAACCCTGTAAGAACATTGAAGCAATGTTTTATGTTTTTCTTTTTTTATGTTTTCTTTTATAAAAAAATGTTCACTCGAAGTAGCCAACTGCATTCCTCCTTAAAAGTTTCTCAAGTAATACTCGTCTCGCAAGGAATGATCATCAGTTCACTCTTGAGCCTAATTTTGGACATACCGTGAAATATAGGAATTCTTTTTTAGCCGAACAACACGAATTTGGAATAGCTTACCCGGCAAGATTTTCCCTTGCCATTTTGATTTTGCATTCAAAACCAATGTTTATCGACACCTCTTGTCCTTCCACTCCCTATCATTCTAATGCCTGAGCAGTGTGCTCTACATTAAAAGTATCAAAACAGAGATCTGAAACTCGTACTATAATAACGGCTCGATACTGACAGAAAGAAATTGTTGTAAATTATCAAAAAGTTCCGGTAAGTTCTATTAATACAAAATCAATTTACCAACCTTGAAAACTAATTCAGTTAGGTTAATGGTGGCGGACCATCCTTTCAAAGACACTTATTGTTGGTTGGAAGCAAATTGATATACAGTGAAGAAAACATAACCTAAAAAACAGGTTCACCCTTTTTATGATAAGACAATAGGTACTGTAATGCAAGTTATGCATTCGTGCAGATTAAAAATTTTGAGACAACAATCAAAGAAGACATTACGATGATAGAGAAACATATTTGAGTTACTAGCAAAATTCTGTCGGTCTGTCTGTACGGATGTCTATTGAACTACAGGCTAAACGGTTAAACTAATCGTCTTCAAATTTCGAACTAAAGGTTATTTTGACATTCTACAGAGGACTTTTTTTTATTTTTTTTAGCTCATATATTAACGGTACCTGGCATATAACCGTTAAGTAAAAGCTTATTTTTCTCAAAAACGGCTCAAAGAATTTTCATGAGAAAAAATCAGTTTACTATATTTATTGTAGGTTTGGATCATATTTTGGTAAAAAAAATAATTTAATATGGTGGGGCTTAAAACGGTACCTCCAATAGGACCTGTTTTTTTCTTCGACTTTCTCAAAAACGGGTTATTTGATTACAATGAAAATTGAGATTCAAAAGGTGTAGTAATTTCACATTAAAATATTTTCGAAAACTTTTTTTGTATTTTTAATATGATTTTCACTTGCGATTTAGGTACTAAATTGCAAGTTATGGATTCGTGCAAAAAAAAATCTAACAATCAAACATGACATAACGATAATAGAGAAGTTGAAAAAGTGGGTCCGGAAATTCCGTCCGTCTATCTGTCTGTTTGTCTGTTCGCGCCGCTACAGCCTAAACGGATAAGCCTATTTGCTTCAAACTTGGTATTTAGTATTTATTGGGTAGTATCTCGGGGGGTGTTTTTCATTTTTACTCTAGGTCGAAAAATAACGGTACCTGCCATACAGTTTTGAACAAAAAGTTAAATTTTATAGAAAACGGCTCCAATGATTTTGATAAAATTTCAGGGTGTTAATTTTTTACAATAATACATTTTTCAGTTGGAATAAATAATTCGAAATTTGTTCTGTAACGGCACCTCTCATATAACCGGTTTTATCGTAAACTATTTTCCTGATTTCAATAAAATTTTGCACACAGGAAGTCATTTATAATTCAATTAATATCGCATTTCAAAATTTTCAAAAACTTTTTTTTTCGATTTTTTAAAATAATTTTTCCAGATGAAAACTATAGATTGCCGTATAATGACATACTACAAAAAAAATTAAAATATTTTTTCGAAAAGTTTTAAAAAAAAAACGACTTTTTAAAAAAATTGGTCGAACCATTTTCAAATTTTTTTCTTCGATAGACATTTAGTTTTCAAACCTTATTGCATACTTAGTTTTTCCAAGAAAACTCTGAAACTAATCAAAAAAATTAAGAATTTTCTAAACAATTTTTTTTATTTTAATAGACGTGTGGTTTTCAATCTGGCAATACTGTTTTCGTAGTTGGTCTTTTTGACAGCTGTTTCTAATAGCTAGATTCTTGGCCATAACATTAAACTATATGCGTTTTATTTCTGCTTGAAAACCACACGTCTAAAAGAACACCCTTTATACATACATACATATGCAGCCACTAAGCAATTATCTAGTATAAGAACAAGTTCATGCGACCCAGTCGTGCATTTATTTAAATTTTATTCGACGATGTGACCGCACATATGAGCAAGTACGTGCGATCCATTTTTTTAAAATCGATATTTTGAAAATGGGTGGGTGATTTTTTTTTTATTTTTCTTCTTAAATGTAGGTTATTTTTGTGCTACAGTCTGCATTCTTTAATAATAACAATTCTTTAAAAAAATAAAACAGCGTTTATATTTTTCCGCTGAAAACTATTTTACGTATTTTTTTTCAAACAATCAAAAGTCAGAAAAATCGAAAAAAAAACCTTGAAGTTCCCTTAATATTTTTCAAATTTTATTCGAAGTTGTGATCGAACAAAAGAGCAAGAACGTACGATCCAGTTGTGATATTTATTTCTTTTAATTCATGAGAATATTTTATTTCGATAATATTTATTGCGAGCCATTTTTAACAATTTTTTTTCAGCCCTAAGTTAAAAACACGCCGCAGTCCCGTGGGGACTGGGACGGGCCTAATTACATTGGAAAGTAAGATCTTTGACAGAAACAAGTAAAATTTACGTTGAAAATAAAACAGTTTGAACTTATAAAAAGTATTAAAAACCACAATACTTAACGGTTTTTAGTAAAAATTAAGTACGCCATCACACGTCTTAAATAAAAAGAAATTTATAAAAAAAAGTATTTCGAAAATTGTAAGACCTGTTTTGATAAAATGATTATTTATAAATAGTAAAAAAATAATTATTTAAAATTTTGGTATGCAGAATTAATTTGGCTTTTTTCCTTAACGGTTATATGGCAGGTACCGTTATATTTAGCCCTAAATATAAAATTTCAATTTGAATTTTTTTTATTTTTTATTTAAAATATTTTTTTTTGCTTAGTTTTAAAATATTGATTTTTTTCAAAAAGGAAAAATCAAAAATTAGTTTTAATTAGAAAAAAAAGTTATTCAACATTTTGATTTGCACCTTAATATGATGTAACTACCTAGATCTTCTCAAATATTAAATTTGACAGAAATTCAAATAGCAGTTACCGAGAAAGCCAAAAATTAAAAAAAACTTACATGAAAGCTACCTACCGTTAATAGACTTTTCTTATAAATTTATTTCTGATCAAATGATAGCCATAGGCCAACACAAAAATTCTCAAAAAACTTTCATCAAAATCGTTGGAGCCGTTTTCGAGAAAAATAAGCTTTTCCTTAACGGTCATATGGCAGGTACCGTTATTTTTAATCCTAAAAATAAAATCCTCTGAGGAATGCCAATAGAATCACACACACCAAATTTGAAGAGCTCGTTATACATACTGACAGACAGACAGACAGACATTTTTTGATACTAACCTTTTTAGACTTCTCTATGATCGTAATGGCATGTTTGATTGTTATCTCAATTTTATTATATTCACGTATCCTAAACTGGCCTCAATCCGTATAATCGCAATATTCAGCAATTTATATATTACCCCCAACAGAGAAAACACTATAACTTAATTTGTTTACAAATTTATTGATTTATAAAAGAATTACAAGTGATATTATAAGTTATTAATAAATATTAAAAGTAGTAGTTAGAATACCGGATTTAACCTACTGCCCTATTAACAATTACTTTCTCTTGAATAATTACAATGTTGACTACTTACTTACTTATGTAACAATTTCAGTTTAATTGCAAGATAGTAATTTAATTAGGCGTACATTAAGCGCCCCTCGTCTTATCAGTAGGAAGAAAATGTCAAAATCAGTTTGATGTTTCAACTTCATTGATTCACACTCTTGGTGATTCTATAAAAAAGTTGTACTTTTTTTTTGTTAAAAAAAGCGTTGACTCATGAAAAATATGAGGAATGTCGGCAATGTGAGGCATTTTATTTTGTTGTTCTTTTAGAGAAGTGCTGCATATTTGAAAGTTTTGATCGGGAATACGTTTATTTAAGTATGTACTTTGAAGCCAACATCTACAATAATATGAGTAGGTCGAAAGCTTGTTTGGAGAAGAGGGATCTATCGGGTCGCCTTGATGAATGAACAGTTTTCGAAAAATTCAAAGCTAGCAACGATACATCCTACTTATATTATAAATGTGAATGTTTGTATGTTTCGATGTTTGGATGTTTGGATCTTTGTTCCCCAATCACGCCTCAATGGCTTAACGGATTTGGATGAAATATCGTTGCAGATGGATAATGTGCTGTATTGGAACTATATATAAAAAAAAGTAAATTTGAAAGATAAATTATGCTTCTTTTGTAAAAAAAAAAATGTGTATATAAGATTATATCAGTTATCGAAAAAGACAATTAAAAAGAAGTGATAAGGAAATTAAACTTTTATTATTTTATTAAGCTCTTAAAATATTTTTTTTGTAGGGGGCGGGGGCGTAGAAGAATTATGTTTGTCATGCCAAAATATCATAGCAAAATAAAAATATCAAGAACATTATCTGTTTTTATTTGTGAGACAGTTTCAGACATAAAATATAATGACATTAATTAGACAAATTTGGTGGAAAGAACAATAACTAATTCTAGTAAGGGGACTTAATATAAGTATTTTCATACTTCAGAGTGGGAGAATCACTTACTCACTTAAATTTTACAAACAAATTATATAAAAACAATAGCAACTTCTTTACTTACACTTACACAAAATTCTGTTTTTTATTTGTATTTTTTTGGAAAAAAATCAGATTTTGATATGCAGGTTCTTAGAGTTTATCTGTACAGCTAATCATAAAATTAAAAAATTAAATTTATTGATTGGTTTTAAAAATATCGAAAATTCAACAATTAATAGAAAAAAAAAGTTATTTAAAATATTGGTATGTATAATTAATTTGTGAAGATAGATCTTTTTATATATATTTTTTTTAAGAATACTAATGAGCCATCACTAAGAAAGTCATAAATGAAAGAAACCGTCACATGAAAGATACCGTTGATATACTTTTCCGGTAAATAAAGGTTTGATCAAATGATAGCCAATATCTACAAAAATATACTCTCAGCAATAATCATCCAAATCGGTGGAGCCGTTTTCGAGAAGAAAAAGCTATTCCTTAACGGTTATATAGCATAAAATAAAATTTCAAAAACTCATCTGAGGATTGCCAAAATATATAAACATACCAAATTTGAAGGTTACCATTTCAGCCGTTTAGGATGGAGATTATTTTATATACATACAGACGAACAGACAGACTCACAAACAAACATTTATTGTCAATAACTTGTTTAGGCTTCTCTATGATCGTAATGTCTTGTTTAATTATGCTACAACGATTTTGATGACATTTTTCTATAATTTTTTTGTTGGTATTAGCTATCATTTGAACAAAACCAAATTTATGAGAAAACTCTTATAACGGTACCTTTAATTTAACGTTTTTTTTTTAATTTTGGGCTTTCTCAAATTTTATATTTGAGAAGATCTAGGTAACCAAATTAATTCTGGATATCAAAATTCTGAATAACTTTTTTTTTTCTAATTCAAATTAATTTTTGATTTTTTTTTTTTTAAATCTGTATTTCTAAAAATAATCAAAAAAAAATATTTTTAATTCTATAATAACAATTATATTAATAAACTCTACGAAACTGCAAACCAAAATAAAAAAAAAAATTGTTTCTAAAAAACTAAAAATAAAAAAACTGGATTTTATCAAAACCGGTCCTACAATTTTCGAAATACATTTTTCACAAATTTTTTGTTATTTAAGACGTGTGATGGCATACTTCATTTTTATTAAAAACCGTTAAGTATTTTTGTTTTGATACTTTTCAGACTGTGTTATTTTCAACGTAAATGTTACTTGTAATTTTAGATTTAGGCTTAATTTGCCTTGTAGTATCTATAATCGCAAGTAAAAAAGATAAGAGTCCCTCTTATCCTTTATACTACACGCCTTAAGTCTCCTACCAAATATCGGAAAGAATTTTGAAGTTATTATTGGGATATCAATTTTATTATTTCTTGAACCTGGAACCAATTCGGGGCAACATAATATATGTCTCTCAAAAGATTTTTTTATTTCAATTATCAGAGATCTGATGTGAAGGAGGAAGGGACATCTAGTAATTGGGTAGATGATACATTGCATCGATGTTCTTAGAGGGGCAATTGTTTAAGAGACATTTCTAGTTCCTATTAATTTTAATGCTCTTTTTTGTATTCTATCGAGCAGGTGTAGCGACGTTTGCGAAGCATCAGCCCTGAGGGGTGAGTTACACTCGAGTTTTTTGCGTATAAACGCTTTGTAAATTGTAGCCAGATCAGAAGGCGAAAAAAACTTCTTGCATCGATACAGAAAACCTGATAGCTCTTCGGTTTCTTCGATGCAAGTGCCATTCATGAACAATGGCATTGGTGATATGTTTAGCTTTAACGACAGAAGACATCATTGAGTTTTCGAAGCATTATGCTGTATAAATCGGAGTTTAATGAGCTCGACATACGGTAGCATTGCGGAAACAAATCTGTTTCATAGAAAAAATTACATTCTCAAGTACAGGGGGGCCAACGTTGATGTGAGGCAACGTGGGGCTGGCAGCGAAATGGGCTGCAAACAAGTTTGCCAATTTGACGTTGCAGAATTTTGTGCCGTAATTTTTGGTCAATTCTTTTTTCAGTTCTTGAAAGACCTGCCATTCAAGATGCTGGCTGTGGCAGTCATCAGAGAAGTATTTCTTCAAATCTCATCCAAAACAATAAAAAAAATGGTCTCATGAGCACTTTAGGATGTGTACTCACAGCCCTTTGTTAGACTATTAGGTGGTTCTTTAGCAATCTACTTCGGAAAAATTGTAGAAACATTAAAACAACAAAATTTTGCCTAAACAAAAGTTCTTTTATTAAAGCTCTGTTTTCAACACATTTTTTGATAACATTTTAAACTTAATTTTATGCATTTTTAATAAAATCTTTGAGATTTTTCATTAAGCTACACATTAAAGGCGATAATGCAATTTTGAAAAACATTGCATTCAGAATTTAAAAAAGTGAATAATCGTTAACTATTTGTGAAAAAATTCAAGCAAAACCCAAAACTTTATCACTCAGGCAGCTGTTTGGTCCAGCTTTAATCATATTAAAATTTAAAGTTTCAAACCAAAAAAAAAATGTTAGAATGTTTCATTTTGCTGTAACAAATCAATATACATACCCTGCAGTGGTAGAAAAACTAAATCCCCAATGCAGTGGTTGTTATCCTTCAATAGATTGGGAAATTGTGGGAAAGATGAAAGAGAATCCTTACAAAGGACTTTGCTTTGAAGCAACAAAAAAAAGTTTTAAATCGCTGACTCCCGTTGGAAACCATTTGCAACTTTCCAATCTCGAAAAAGTTTTCCCCACAAAGGACATCCCTTCGACCGTAATTGAATTAAATCGACTGTAAGGATGAAAAATGCGTATTTAAACAGGAAGTGGCAGCTTTCCGATTTGCATTCAAATCAATTACATCCGAGGCACTTACATAATCGACCAGATGCACCCGCAGATACTCCGCAAAACGACCACGCCTCAGGTGCAGCCGCCAGGACGCTAATTTGCTTTCAACATCCAGCAATTGGGATACAAATTATTACCGCACTAGCATTATGTAATGAATTCATAAAATACATTGTTTGTTAGGAGAATAATCAATTAACAGGATCATCCCATCCTGCCCCGCATGTCATTGGGAGATGAATTATTTTATTGTGCGGTCGATGATGCATGAAATCAATTTAATGCAAGCAAAAGCCATTAGTGGCAGGTATGGACAACACTCCTTCTGCAAGGATATAATGATTTTAGTTAGGTGTAAATGAATTCAACAAACAAAACGGGAATATGCATCCGCAGAAGTGTAGGTGAGCCAGGACGAAAAAAAAGAGAAAACCCTAAATCAGCAAATTCATCAATTTTGCATGATGGAAATCAAATAAAAGGACGCACACATCGGGATGCGGGTGGACCTGTTAAGGGACTCTCGTAAACTAAGTGGGTTGCGCCGGGATTTGTCGTGAGCGAGAGTTGAAGGTTAGTTCGCAAAGCATATTAGGCCTGTCCTTCTGTTTGTGAATCTATCTTTCGCAGTGGTGTGCCATCAATCAGGATTCATTATTTTTTTGTCGAATACATGTCATCGCCTACGACATGACAGGTCATTTGTATTCCAAAAAGGTAGACATAGTAGGCTAGTCTGTTGATTTGGGTGTAGTTGCCCTCATCCAATTTGGTTTGGATTTCTTTTTTTTTCGATTTTTTTGATGACTTGAATGACATATTTACATCGCAGGACATCCGGAGTAAAATGTTGATTTGATATTTTGTAGGATGCCAAAGCTACTGGTTTTTATTCCATCCAGATAGGATGACGTGATGATGATGATGGTGTCATGTAGGGCAATTTGAGGCTACTAATTCTGGGTGTTGTGTACTTACATATGACGGGAGATGATATAAGAACATGGGTTTGAAGTTGAACATCTTATCCTGGGGGGTAATCCATCATTATGGGAGAAAGTAATTCAATCTTGGGTAATAAGTCTTGGTAATCGTTTTGTAAAATGTTTTTTGAGTGTTTTACATCACTGGAAGGCAGGAAGGACTTGTAGATGTTGAGTATCGGCTTCAAAAGGTCAAGTGGATACTTTAGTTTTGAAAAACAATTTGTGTTTGCATTTTTTGAATCTAAAAGTTTTTGTAGGAAGATATCGAAGCACTAGTGAAGCATAGTTTAGAATGAAAAACATGGAGAAATGTTAAGTAAAGGAGGATTTACGTCTCTCTTTATCGTATGAAAGGTATTTTCTCGATTGAGTCCCTAATATCATACAAAGAACTCGTTTGCTGCCACCCAGCTATTAAAAACATATTATATATATACCAATTACCATTGTCTAATGAGAGGAAACATAGAACGCAAACCACATTTTTATGGTGATGCTGTAAGCCATGCAGAACTGCCATTTTAGAAATGCGATGCTAACAAAGTACCAACCTACACAACACAACTTTTGATGACCAATTTGGGCAGATTGACCTTGCTGTGGTGTGAATTATTGTTAAGGCAAATACGCAGTTTTCAAATCTTCTTTACAAGGTACATCATGTTTTGGGAACCAGTAGCAACATTGCCAAATTACCATCAGAGAGGCCATCTCTGAAGTGATCGGTCTTGCACGGCTACCTTAACGAAACCCCCTGGCAAGGGATTGTTGAAACAAACTTGATACTATACAAATCTGAAAACATCAGATCAATTTGATACTGAACTGGCAATGAAAGTCAAGATCTTGCCAATGAGTGAACCGTCAAGTCAGTTTGATTGATGATTAAGAGTTAACCACCCGATGCTTAACATCGGACCCATAGCACTAACATCCATTATTTATAAGGTCATTGGAAACGCTGATTAACCGTCTGCTTAAGGAATATCTCGAACACAGAAAGCTTCTCCATGACCTTCAGTATGGCTTTTCCAGTAATCATTCTACTCGTGATCTGATGGCATATCCCACCGATCAGTGAAACAAATCCTTACATCGCTTTGGTGAAAGTGGTATTATTGCGCTTGATATATCCAAAAGCATTTGATAGAGTTTGGTATGGAGCTCTCTTATCAAAAATGCGTGCTTTTGAGATCGATGATACTCTTGTTCGTTGGATTAGAAGCTATCTTCTGGACCGTTCAATACAAGTTGCATTGGAAAAGCTTTCCTTTGGAATGACCATATACCGCCTTATCTGGTTTAAAAAGCGTTTATATGCCCAAAACCAAAGTATAACTCCCATCTCTGGGCAGGTGCTTCGCAAGCATCACTACACCTGTTCGATATAGAAATGTCTCTAAAGAAATTGCCCTTTTCGATCACTGACGCAATTATTCATGTCTTTGCTTTTTATATCGTTTCTTTTATAAAAATTGTTCACTTAAATAAGCCAGCTGCAATCCTTCCCTTAAAAATATCTCCCGTAGTACTCGTCTTGCAAGGAATGCTCATCAGTTCACCCTTAAGCCCAATTTCGGTTGTACCGTGAAATAAAGGGATTCTTTTTAGCCGAACAACACGAATGTGGAATAGTTTGCCCATCGAGCTCTTCCCTTGCCATTTCGATTTACAAGCTTTCAGAACAAATGTTAACCGACACCTTCTGCACTTCCCTTCCCTTACGAATTAATTTTTTTTTATTTCGAAAATTTTATAACCGGTTTTGATAAAATCCGGTTTTTTATTTTTAGTTTTTTGAAAGAAATGTTTTTTTCTTAAATTTTTCTATCCAATTTCTTAGAGTTTATTAATATACATGTGATTATAAAATTTAAAATGTTTTTTTTGATTAGTTTTAAAAATATTCAGTTTAAAAAAAATCAAATATTGATTTTAATTAGTAAAAAAAAGTTATTCAAAATTTTGATATGCCGAATTAATTTGGCTACATATTTCTTCTCAAATATAAAATTTGACAGAAATCTAAAGAGCCGTTATCGAGAAAGCCCAAAATTAAAAAAAAACTGTTATATGAAAGGTACCGTTAATAGACTTTTCCCGTAAATTTGCTTCTAATCAAATGTTAGCCAATACCAAAAGCAAAACACACATATTTTTTTTATTTAATTTTTTTTCAATTTTCTTTAATGAAATAAAATTAAGTATACAAAATTCTTTGCATTAAACACTAGAGCTCAAATACGCACATGTCTGCAAAGAAAATACAATCAAAATTGTACGTGAAGCTTAAAGAGTTCATAACCTCCTTGTATTCATCCGATTAGGTTACTGCAAATGCCAAACGTTATAATACGAAACAAAAACAACCCCAGGACATGACATTCGAGAAATCAATTCATAACGCCCTATCACGCACCTCGGAAGTCGCTAACATGGTATCCACGTATTAAAATCTAAATTGAATACGCATCCACCGAAAAACAATTCAAGCCCTGGAGGAACGATAGCTAGGAGATCCAACCGAACGCGATAGTAGGATTTCCTCATCATTTGGGGAAGATTATGGAATCGTTTTTTGTGTACATACATATACATTTAACATTTACACGTGCTTACCTCTTTTAGGCCTGGCAACCCTATGATTCGCTTAACATGCTTCTTGAGTTAAGACACTCGTTGTTTCAATCGAAAGCTCATTAAACCCTCTCAAGGAACCCCGGTTCATGATAGATTTCTTATATCTGGATGCTTTGTTCCGAACTCCCTTCCTTCTCCAAATGATGATGATTTTTTGCCAGAAATGTTACAGTTTCCATATTGATTGGTTCCCGCACTCTGGGCCTGGTAAATCGAATACCATAAAATTCTATTCTGCCGTAAACAGATGACGGGTGGCATAGCTGGATACTGGGGGAACCAACAATGCTCTGTGGCAGAGTAGTTGAAAACGTACAACAAGCCCGAAATGATTAATAACACCCAGAACGGCCCTGCTGCTGGTACAATTTCGACCTCAGTTTGAGTTAAATACCCAATCTAACCATCATCAACAAGCCCCAGTACTTCCCACTGATACTACCAAAGCAAATCTGTTCTTAGTGCTCTTCCAAGGAAGCCCAACTCCAGTGATGATGTTGATATGATGATGGGATTGTGGCGGTGCTGGTTAAGGAAACGGAGGAACTATACAAAGCCGACCACGTCGTCGTCGTCGTTGTAGTTGGTGGTCTGGCCTGGCTGTATACAGAAGCAAAGCAATCATTATATACAGATGATAGGACAGAGGACCGACTTCAGATGCGGGTCGAGTTATTCATTTCAATGGCGATAGAGTCAGCGTGTAGACTATGTTGAGGCTAAATTGTATCGGATATATAAAGTTTGTGGCATGATAGACGACTTGATGTGTGTTCATGTTCGGCTTGCCCTAAATATTTTGCGACAACGTGGATGGACGCACCCCCATCCATATAGGGGATGCAGTAACAATAGCACCAGACAAATAGAAAAACCAACAACAAAGTTGTGTGCTTCGTAGAGCATCAATTTAATGAAGAATTTTCTGAAAGTCTCAACGAGGTGAATTTCACCAGCTATGTTAAGCTGTATAAACCAAATTATTTTGATGTTATTAATATCAAGTATCTAGAGTTAAAAGTTTGGCAGTCATAACAGAATTCAAAAAAGAAATACAAAGATTTTTCGGCTCAGCAGATCGAGAACAAGAATAGTATTTCTCAACATCTATCTTGCACTGGAAAAATTAACAGAGCAGGCATCGTTGCCACATTGGGTCTTGTGAATAAAAAAAAGTAAAAGCTAAAGCTAACTAGTCATAGCTTTTACTAGTAGCTTAAGCTAGACTGCTCTAGCTTTTGCTTTGTTTTATGTGAATAAAAAAAGATTTTACTTAATAGCTTACGCTGAAAAATTCTAACTTAAGCTTCGCATTTTCAGCTTCTGTTTGTTTATTCACATGTTGGATTAGGTAGCTTTAGCTAAAACTGATCATACTCATACTATAAATGTGAATGTTTGTATTTTTTGATGTTTGTTTCCCAATCACACCGCAACGTCTTAACCGATTTGGATGAAATTTAGTAGGTATATAATAATGTGCTGGATTGAAACATAAGCTACTTTTCATCCAGGAAAAAATTCAGGCTATCTGTGGGAGAGTCTTAAATGTCAAATACTACATTGCTGGAGGATTGTTTGTTTTTCTTTCATACCTTAAAGACTATCCAAATTTGTGAAGTTGGTAGACAGGATTCACTATACCATAGAAGTATAGAGATATAGAGATCCAGAAATAAAGAGTTATAGAGATATAGATATCACCTCGATTAGAAATATGGTACTCACCGTCTAAATAAAAATAAATCATAATTTGACGGAAAACCGTATTTAACGAAAATGTATTAGAACGTGTTGTATATTTGTATTAGTATATTTTTTCTGATATGCTTACATGCTGAAACAACTGCACGAATTTGTGAAGTTTGATAGACTAAAGAGTTACAGGATTCATTATGCTACACAGACTACTTTTATTCTGAAAAATGCACCTTTTCTGCGGGAGAAATCTGAATATTTTTTTTAGCGAGTTTTGATTCAAATAATACCAATAACTTAATCTGAAGTCCACGCAGCCGAACTCAAGTATTTTATAAATCGGAGAAGGAAAGGGGTAAACTCTTGTAAACTCTTCAGCTGCATTGCATTGCTTGTTGCTTCTGCATTATGGGTGTGGAAGCCTTTCCGATTAACATATACACGTATGAAAATTCTGAACTCTTTGGAGTAGGAAGTCAACGATTTTGGTGAGTTCTTTAGCGATCTTCATAAATTACTTTCCAAAATGTTCATTTATTGGTGTGATCTAAATATCATAAAAGCATAAATTTATGTCTATATTAATATATATATAAAATAAAGTTAATTTCATATTAAAAAAACAAAAGCTCTGTCTCATTTCAAATTAAAATTCTCCGCGCAATTATGTGTTAATAGTTGTTGTAATAATATGGAATTATTTTTTATCGTTAGTTACATTCGTCCTAGAAGTGATTTTGATGTTTATTCAGACCATATTTTTAATATAATTTCTTTAGTGAGTGAGTTAACAATTAATCAATTTCCATTTGTACTCGGAGATTTTAATATTGGTGACATGACCTGGAGTTGTCCAGATGGTGGGCAATTATTAGTTCCTTTTAATGTGCTAGAAGATGTGGAGTCATAAGTTGTTGATTTACTTACTTCTTTGGGCTTAAGTCAAATTAATTTTGTAAAAAAAATGATTTGACCAAGATTCTCCACTGAATTTTTATTAGAAATGATCTCAAATATTGTTTGAATTTTGTTAAATTTTCCATACGTTAATAGTTCCAGTACATCATAAAACATTATGTTTTACTTTTCATTATTACACTTTTGAAGAAGTTTCTATTAGTGAAAGAAATTGTTTTAATTTAGCTAAGGCTAATTTCATTGGAACTAACTGTTTTTAAAGTACTTTTAATTGGAATGAATTGTTTGAAAGTTGTTTACTAGAATTTGCTTACGATGCTTTTAAAACCATACTTTTAGAAGACATACATCGATTTGTGCCAATCTCAATAAATAAAAAATCATTTAAGCTTCCGTGGTGCAACAAAAGATTAAAAAATCTAGAAAACGCTAAAAATAAAGCATTTGAACGGTCAAAGATGTCAGGGTACACAAAATATCGTCAAAATTTTCTTCGATTAAGAAGTTTAAGAAATTAAGAGTTTTCTTTTCTTAATAGTTTTTTTTGTATCATCAGTATATCAGCACCAGTGAGTCCAAAATAATGAAAAATAGCAAGGCTTTTTGGACGGTCATTAATTCTAAAAGAAAATGCTCAATATTTCCACAAAGTATGGAATATGAGGATCATAAATCTAATGATATACAATCTTCATGTAATCTTTTTGCATTTTTTTTTTTCAAAAATCTTATAATTCCGCTAATATACCTAATGTAAATGATTGTATATCTCCAATTACTGACTTTTCTCTGGATAAGTTTTTAGTAGATGAAGTTTCGATTGGTTTAAAAAGTCTCGATATTTCAAAGAAAACTGGTTATGATATTATTTCACCTATATTAGTGAAGAATTGCTCTAATGCCCTCGCTCCTGTGTTAACTTTCATCTTCAATATATCAATTGTTTCAAGTGAATGGAAGGTGTCTTTTATAGATCCAATTTTCAAAATTGGCTAAAGCCATTAATAAAAAACTATAGACTAATCTCTTTGGACCCCTATCAAAATTGCCTTCAACTTATAAACTTGAATACCCTAAAAAAACGCAAAAAAAAATTCAGATATTCTCTTCATTCATTCATTAAGGTTCCGTCGACTGTGAAACTCTTTGCAACTCTATCTTCTTCAGAAGGAATTTCCATAACTTGAGAAATCCTTGTGCCTTCTTTCTGCCTACTCTCAGTACCTCTTTTGGCTTTAACGAACCTTTTACTCTTATACTGCAGAGGGTTAATTCGAAGGAAAACTGTTTCAACTTTTAGCTCAGTACCCTCTGCCTTAAAGGTTTAAAGTTTGTAGTAAGCTGAATAAAAGGGGTTGTTGCCCCCACCAAAATGAAAAATAATTTCATATTATGAGGTTCGAACCCTGCCTACAGATTTCAAATGCTGATTCGTTCTTCTATGATAGTAACCTCTTTACAAATACCAATTTTTTTAAGTTTTCATTATTTTTGTGAAAATTTCATTTAAAAAAGAAACTATCTTGCTGGTGAAATTCAACTATTAAATTCTGCCTCCATTTATCACAGGGAATATACCCGTCCGCACTTAAACTATCGACTGACTGTTAATAATTTACTGTTCCAAGCTCCAAGTAAAGTTGTTCAGTGTGTTTTGCAGTAGAGGAACTCATAAGAGGAATAGACTGCACTTAAATACTCCATGTGAGCACCGGAGCAGTGGTAACTGGTAATACGTTAATTTATAGGAACGCACCCCCTAACCGGCAACTGATGCTGGCAACTATGCTACCCCTATCTATCTTTTTGGATGTTCCACAAAACTCCCAGAAATATTTACAAATACTACATCGTATTGTAGGTGCCCTGGCTGTTACCCTATACACCGATGCTGAGCAGAGATTTAAATTGAATTTCCGGAAACAGAAGAGCAAAGCGAATGCCGCCGCAGGTTGTTTACTTCTCGGTTTTCCGGCGAGCAAGTGTACTACGTAGGAAGATATTTTGCATAAATATACAATATTTTGATTTATTTTTCATCGCAAGTGATTTCTTTTACGTAAAGTTAAATATGAAGGAGAAATGTCAGGACGACGATGATGAGGATGTGGGACATTGGAGTGCGAGGCGTTGTTTTTTTTTGGTGCTGGGAATTTTGATTTTTTTCCAATGCCTTCCCCTGGAATATGTGAGGGGATTTGTTTTGAAACATTGATATGTAAATAAATTTGTTTTTGAACTTGAATATTTGAAGTTAAAGGCGGATGGGATTCAACGTAGCTAACTTTGAGGTGTGAGATAGTTGACTGTGAGGTATTGTTGAGTAGGTATTATGGCACATGTGTTGTCGTATTTGAGTAAAGGTGCTTTCATATATTTATAACGGAGCATAGGAATTTTTTTTATTGAAAAAAGTTTTTATTAAATGAAGAATTTTATAATTTCAGTGTTTTGATATGTTTTCCTTAACTTGAGGCTAAAGAGTGGTATAGTGAGACAGTGGAGCAGAGGCTGCAATAGGAGCCAAATTACAATAAACTGTGAGGCAAGCACGAAGAATTACATTTCTGAATTGTGGATATAGATTGCATAAGAACGATGGCGTCAACAGTTAGCCAAACTCAATTTTGAGCTACTTGAACAAATTTATGAAAAGTCAATGAGGAAATCTTTCAAAGTTGGTTTTATGTATTAACATTGGGTGAATTTTGTTTGAAAAATGTTATACTTTTCAAATTCTATTAAATTTATTACGTATAAGACTTTTTATTTTTTTAACTAGATTGTTAAAAAGATCCTGAATTGCTTTTAATGTCAGTTGAGCTAGATTGGTTTCATGGTGTCAATCTCAAAACATCTTGTCTCGTTTTTAGTTTCTTCTTAAAATTTCTGTTTCGATAAAATTCTTTATCAGTTTTTCATCGCAAGCCTAGTGCTTTTATATGTAGAACTGCCAGATTGATATTTTGTCATAGTTAAAGATCCGCGATAACATGGGCATGGTCATCTTCAGCAATTTCAAAATTTCAGTTTGATTAAAAACGACATTACCTTGGTTGAATTGATTGAATTGTAGATTATAATTTTTTTCAGTAATTCCTAAGTATTTTCTCTTTTTTATGGATTCTATATGACCCAGCCATCTGACGTTGGGCTTCTATTTTTTTTGCCTAGATAGATATGAATCGCATGATCAGCTCTTACAGTTCTGGATTAATATCTTTCTCCACTTGCTGCTTATGCCACTTTTGGAAATACCAATGCCACGAGGACTGGGCTGAGGAAGGACTTAAGGGACTAATGGACATTTTAGATTCCCGAGAGAGATTGCTTTGATGGTCGTAAGTTTCTGAACCAAGAAAGTAATTAAAACTCTCACTTTTCAAAAAAAATAAATATAAATGTACCCTTCAGAAAGCCCATTACTCTTGAGGAAATTCAATTAAAAGGACAAAATACAATGCACTTTGTTTAAACTTCAGAATTAAACTACATTATATTTAAGTTTTCGTAATTTCACATCACATTACATTACTTTGGACTGGCAAAAGTTGAATAAGGTTAGCATAGCAACCCAAAGCAGTTTTATAACTTGCTATTCATCTGCCACTGACATAATTCATTTCTACTCTCTGATCTTCTTGTATATAACAAAGTCCAGCAGTCAAGTAAATGGGCATTAACAACTTAATTCAATTCATCTATGCTTGAATGGAAGTTGCAAAGATACATTTTTTGGATTAGTTTACAAATGACTATTGCGATCGTTTGAACTGCTTGTCGTTTCGGACAGTTCCGTTAATGGTGCGCATTCACCATTTTGATTCCAGAAATTGTACGGAAAGTGTGTTAGAGTGTCAAGCACCACATGAGTGTAATAATTTGTAAATTTTCCATAAATCTGAAAAACTGCTGAATACAGTTATAACCTTGCTAAACCCCCTTAAAATGGACCAAGTTATGTCAATTTTTGAGGGCGCAGATCCTTTGAAAACATGGTGGCCCTTTATTATAGCTGTGGCTGTTGGAATTATAGTCACAATCCGGTGAGTTTGTTTTGTGGTTAATAAGGTGATTTCTAAAATTATTATACAATTAGTTTTTAATTAGAAATTCAAAGCTTTTTTCTTAAGTGCATCTACATAAGTAAACTTCCAATTTAGATAATGTAATTTCAACATCTTCTTAGCGTAAACTGTAATAGTTCAATCTTCGTTGAACTCCATAACAACCTCCTGACCCTCCTTGTATCCCTATTTTCGGAAGTCATTGTTTAATATTTGCTTTATAGATTCTCAAATGCTAAGTGAATCAATTATGGTAATTGGCCACCCCAGAACAAAAAGGGTAAGAGCCCAAGCTCACAGAGAAAATGACCTCTTCCTTCAATTAGCCATTTTGAGGTTTAATAGGATAGTATAAATACATTTAAGTCCTTAACGACTTCCATATAAATTATCAAATTAGCAAGAAAACACAAAATAAAAACAAACAGCTAAAAACAAAATAAAAATTTGTATTTGTTATCCTTGCAAATCGCTTTGAAGCTTTCAATTATAGCAAAGCTATACCACTCTGAGTGGGGCAGGTCCTTTGCATCCTAGAATCTTTGTACCGGCAAACGAACTCCAGCCATAGTCATTGCATCTCATTAATTCAATTTGAATATTCTTTCGTCTCATTAATCACAACTTGTAGAAGTTTTCCATCTCCTCCTTTTGGTACTTAACTTGAGCAACAGAAAAGTAAACGAAATTTAAGGAATCGAAGAAAATAATTCCGAGTACCTACTTGGAATATCGCAGGATGAACGAAAAGTTTTTGGTCTTCAATTATTGAATAAGTTGTAGAGAGATGCTTTAATATTTCTGAATTTTGCAACAATGGATTTGACTTGACATGAAAAATAAAATACAAAAAATGTGGGTTGGGTAAACTAACTCTTTTATAATTCAAAACTACTTTGATGGAGTAAATAGATTTTTTAAAATTAAATTAATTTTTGATTTTCAATATATTAAAACAATTACTATAAGCGGATTTTACTTGAATTACAGTTAAAAAAAGATAAGTTTCCTTGGCTCCATAAGCACATGAGAAGAGGAGTTTAAAGCAAATTAACAAACAATGTTTTAATAAGAGTGCGGGTTGTAAGTGGAATTGTTTCACTTCACTGGAGTACATGAAAAATTTCGGTTGTTATCCGGTCAACTTTGATACAGCAGCGAAAAATGAGAGTAATGTCGTCAAGAAAGCAATTAAATGAATAATTTTTTTTCAGACCGGATATAATAAATAAATTTAAATGAATTAATGAGGAATGAAAAATTGATGAATTATAGATACATAGTTGGAGGCACTGCAGAAACCTGTGGCACACTGAACACCGACTTGAAACCATCAAACAAAACTTGTAATGAGCATATAGAAAGGCAATTGTTTGTCTTATAAATAAAAGTTTCATCAAAAAAATTTTTCAAAAAAAAGCTTCATATCACAGTCTACCAAAAGCTTAACATGTTTTGGAAAGACAGATATATGTACCGATTCCCTTCCCAGTGAACTTATTAGTATTGTGGTGTTTTGGCCTGGGGTTCGACAAATAAAACTCAATCAAAATTCCAAAATAATACAACAAATCTCTTTATTTTTATGAAACACAATGCCTTTCAGTTTAAATAAGAGCAAATTTAACTTATTCCACTTATTCACAATTCAAATATGTTTTTATAATTCAACACTTTATTCAATCTCAATTCAATCACTTTTTACTAACGCTTCCACTTGTTAACAATTCCACTTTCGAAAATAAACTTAACTCTCAATGCCATATACTCTTGTATTTATACAAATTTAAAAGCGTCTAGAAGTTTCCGTCTGGTTCTGGCACAATCTAAGCTTTCGGCACTAATTCGAGTCTCGAATTAGTACTCAGTCAAAACATAATGGAAATATGTGGCATACTTTTAGGGGCATGTTGTTGTAATACATGTTGTCAAAATTCGATGCTCTGCTCTGTTCTGAAAGTTCATCGAAAGAACAAAAGAACGTTCCCGAAAGTAAATTCGACAAACAAAAGAATAAGCAGAAGAATTCTTTAGAAGTTCTTCAGAAGCAACTAAGCGAACAAAGGGATGCTCTCGAAAACAAATTCGATGCACAGAATGTTCTCTTCGACAAAACATTCTAATAGTAGACTAGAAAATAGAAAAATTAGAAGAAAAGTTCGTAAACCAAGTAGAAAGTGTAGAGCAGCAGTTCGAGCGTCTGGCTAAGGAGTTTGATTCTTTCAAGAAGCAGAAGGTTCGGAAATTTTCGAGCACCAGCCCACGACGAGAGGAAATACAAATGTCTTCGATGGTCAAACATCATGGCCGATTTATAAAAGGAATTTCGAAGCTGCGACATTGACAAACAAGTGGGACAACGAAGACAAGTCAATTGCTCTTACGCACTCATATGAACAGCTGCCGAATTACTGCACACCATTCCTGAAGACATATATAAGGATTATGATGCCATGGTCAAGGCAATCGAGATGAAGTTTGGCGACGACCACATGCAGCAAGTTTACCGAGTCCAGTTGCGCCGCAGGGTCCATGAGGTGAAAGCTGACATGGAGCGCTTGGCGAATTTGTCTTATCTCAATACCAGCGAAAAAATCATAAATGAGCTGGCAACCGACGCGTTCACTAATGCCATTGCCAAGCTTCGCAAGGTTGCCACCGCGTGAGGGAAATGGCTACGATAGAGTGCTCATGTCAACGCGTTGGAAGACAAAACACGAACACTGCTCGAGGTCAAATGAGAAACTGGAATTGCAACAAGCTGGGACATCGACAACGACAATGCAGATCCCAACCTAGACAGGTAAGCTGCTAACAATGTGCGAGAAGAAGGCTGAAGGCAGACTGACAGGGATAAAGCTTACTCTGCCGAGCATGATTTGGTGATACATCAGTGGGGAAAGCGCGTAAGAACCAACTTTGCAGAGCAGAAGTCGGTTGATGGAATGAACGAGATGAAGAGTATGACAATGGAGACAGTGGAGACAGTCATCGCCAACAGAAAATGTGTGGCCACATAATCGGAAAAGACTTGTCCAGACGTCCTGGCTACACAACACCAGCTGGAATAATCTGAAGGCGGCTACGGGAGAAGTAGCATCTGGAAGGTGGGAGGTTCTTCTGAAGATAGAACTGGAAGTCAAGGGAAGCGCTAAAATGCACCAGCACAAAGTGAGCGCCCGATTAAAAGGATCAACGACATAGACCAAAAAACCCAAAGCAACATAAACATAGCGAGAGACCGCCTGAGGACAAGATACGATGCGAGAGCAACAACAACAATGAATTCAATGAGGGAGGTCCAGTAATGATTTCCTACTGATTTTGTGGAAAACAAGATTCGGAAAATGAGATTGGGTAAAACTAGTTTCGGGAAATAATTGCGAAGAAACATGATTCAAGAAAATGAGCTGCGGGAAAACGAACCCAACATAAATCCAAGCAAGAGATCTTGATTTCCAAATGAGTGAACAAGTGCCCTTGAAATATTTGTGGCTTATCTGTTTTCACTAAGCCACCAAAACTGGTGGTCATGATTTATGGCTTCCCTCCGATCCAAGTTGGCCAATGCTCTACTGAACCGGAGGCACTCTGCTTCGCTCGGGCGGGATGAAACCACTTGAACGTGTTCTTTCGAAATATTCATCTTGGGGTAATAAGCCTCTAAGATTTGTCTATTAGTTGAGGTCATCGCTCTTGCAATGTGTCTATTCTGTTTGTACTGGCCCCGTTGTATAGGATCTCGTTCGAATAATAGTGTTTGTACTCTGGCTCTGGTGTTCTATAAAGTTCGAGACAAATGCGAAGACACTGTCTTCCAAACACCCGAATCTTTTTTTAAAGAGTCCAGTTGCTTTTGGAAGTCCTACAAATTTCGAGTGCCATATAAGCTTTTGGAATTCTAACTTGGCAGCAGCTAGTTTGTGTGGCGGATACTTCGCCTCGGCAACTGATACTAGATATTTATATTGGTTGTCTCAACAATACTGTCTACCATCTTTGCTACTTTGTCTAGCGGTTTGACGGAGTATTTGCTGCAACATGGTAGGTAAACACCCTACCTTAAACTTTGCAAGAAAACTGTCATCCACAGTTTCGCCAGCTAAGTTTCACATCTTTTCGAGTAAACGTGAGAGTTTTTTATCTCTAGGTGACCATTTGTTATATTTGCTTCCGTAACTTTTTGATTTTACCTTAATGACTGGGAGTAAATTCTTTAATTAGTTTTACCTTGTGAGCCCAATATTTTCCATACACCGAGAAATTACGTAGAAAAGCTCTTTCCTTCTAATCCACTACTTGGTTTAATTTTGAAACAACGATGTGGTATATGGAGTTATCTGAATACGATTTACGGTAAATTATGACTCCAACAAAAAAAAATTTACGTTGAAAATAACACAATTTGAACTTATAAAAAGTATGGAAACCACAATACTTAACGGTTTTTAGTAAAAATGAGGTATGCCATCACACGTCTTAAATAACAATAAATTTATGAAAAAAATTATTTCGAAAATTGTAGGACCGGTTTTGATAAAATCCTGTTTTTTATTTTGTTTTTTGAAAAAAAAAATTTTGTTTAAATTTTGGTATGCAGTTTTTAGAGGTTATTAATAGTTTTAATTAATTAGGTATTTGATTAGTTTTAAAAATATTGATTTTTCAAAAAAAAAAAAAAAATTAATTTTTATTAGAAAAAATAAGTTATTAAAAAAATTGATATGCCGAATTAATAAGCCTAGTTCTTCTCAAATATAAAATTTGACAGAAATCTAAAGAACCGTTACTGCGAAAACCCGAAATTAAAAAAACCGTTATATAAAAGGTACCGTTAATAGACTCCTGTAAATTTGGTTCTAATCAAATGATAGCCAATACCAACAAAAAAATTCTCAAAAATTTTCATCAAAATCGTTGTATTACTTTTCGAGAACAGTAAGGTTTTCCTAAACGTCATATGGCAGGTACCGTTATTTTTAGGCCTAAAAATAAAATTTCAATTTCCACTCTGGGGAATGCCAAAATAATTACACACACCAAGTTTGGAGATAATCGCTTAAGCTGTTTAGGCTGCAGCTCGTTATACATACTGACAGACCGACAGACAGGCAGACAGACAGACAGACAGACAGACAGACATTTTTTCTCGATCACTTTTTTTATAGACTTCTCTATGATCGTAATGTCATGTTTCATTGTTATCTCAATTTTTTTATATTCACGAATCCTAAACTTGCCTCATAGTCCCTATAATCGCAAGTAAAAACGCAGTTCGGGATCTGGAGTAAAAAAATCTTCTGTTTTTATTTGTTTTTTTTTATTATTAAATTTTATTGTGTTTAATCATACAACATGTCAACATTTCGCACTTAAAGTCTTATCGTAACTGTAGAACTAATGTTTCTCTGCTCCATCCCCCATTCCCAATCCTAGTCCCAATGCTAAGGACTTCCCTGTATAAAGCAAACCACCCGTGTGATGTATCAGCGCAAAAAGTTCTCATTAATAAATTTAGTATGCAAAGAGCTGTCAAGGCATCTTAAACAAGCTTTGCTTCAAATAAGTAAACAACTCATGACTCGAGTAAGCACAGTAAAAAAGATCTTACACACGTAACCCGTGAAAGGATTATATTGATTCGGGGATTTTTTTTAATACCATGCATGAGTCAAGTAATTTTTTTTTGTCTCTTCCGCAGGACTGTGATGGGTGGCCAGCGATGTCCGAACATCAATCAAATCGACAGACAAATTGTTATTGTAACAGGCGGCAACAATGGCATTGGCATGGAGATCTCGAAGGCTTTGGCCGGTCGTGGCGGCCACATTATAATGGCCTGCAGGGACCTCACCAAAGCCGAACGCATCGTAACGATGCTGAAGCGTGAACTCCGCTGTCGCACAGAAGGGGAATATTTCATCGAATCGCGATATCTCGATCTGAGGTCCTTTGACAGTGTAAGACGATTCGCGCGAAATTTCATGGCCGAATTCGAGCGTGTTGACGTTCTCGTTAATAATGCTGGCGTTATCTTCCATCCAGAGTCGAAGTCCGTCGATGGCTTCGAGATGCATTTGCAGGTTAACTTTTTATCAGCGTTTCTGTTGACACAGCTGCTTCTGCCACACTTAAAGAAGTCCGACAATGGTCGAGTCATAAATGTTTCCGCCCATGCTCATGTTACAGCACAAATGGACTTTGACGATCCGCTGAATGTGGGCACATGGGCTGTGAACTTTCATGCACGCGATGCCTTCGCGCACTCCAAGTTGGCAGTCATTCTGGCAACCAAATGGCTGGCCAGGGAATTGAAAGGTAAGTTAAATATATATATCCTTGTGATAGGAAGGAAGGGGGAGGGAAGCTTTTAATATTAATTTTTTTTATGTTTCTATTTTTTTCTTATTTCCGTCGAAGGCTCCACGGTGACGGTAAATGCTTGTACTCCAGGACTCGTTAGGGGCACGTCGCATCTGAGAAAGTGAGTAAACAATGTGATTTCTGTGGAAATCAATTTTTTGTATTTTCATTCCTTGGAATGTTTCAATTTGTGTTTGTGTGGGGAGGGTGTGATTTGGTGGGAAATCGACAGATTTGAATTTTAAAAAGTCGATCAAAACGAATGATGGAAGAAGCAACATGGTGCTTCTTCTTAAAGAAAAAAAAACTTTCCTGGCCAGTTTTTTTTATAGAGAAAGCTTGTGGGGTGGAAAATTTATTTGTATGTTAAACTTTTAACGAGTAGTTTTGAGAAAGTTAAATTGGTGGAAAATAAGTTAAGAAGGTTAAATGCATTTGCTTTGATGGTTTGACTTTCCTTCCTTGCAGCCAAACATGGAAGTATAAATTATTTATTTTCATAGAAAACCACAACTAAGGAAAAACTTGTGGAAAAGTTATAAGACTAGAACTTAAATATGGAACGTACTCAGCTGTAGGTTTTTGTGTTGAAAAAATCTATTATTTTGTGTTGATTGTACCGAAAATACGTTATTTATGTATTCATATTGGTGGTAATATAAACCATTAAAATATATGAAAATCATTTCTTGGAAGGAATCTTTTGACCAAGCAATGTGTTTTCTTATCCACAATAATGGGAGTTCTTTATTCATCTGATGAGATTGACTGCTAAAAACGCCGGTGTTGGGGCAGAAGCTATTCTAGCTCTGGCCAAATGTTAGATCGATTCAGTATAATTACATAGGATCACTAATGTATGAGTTTAATAGAATCGCCCAATTGAATTATTTAATTCTTTGGTAGAAGTTACATTGCAACTGTAGACAACAAACTTTCTATCATAACGCAAATATAAAAATAGCTTAAAAATGCAAACTATGCATTTCCTTAGATAAAGACATTTTTTTCCAATCAGTATCAAAAGCTTTTTTCATATCCGCTAGACAGAAATTTTGGAATTGATCCATTGGATATCAGAAACTCCTTAGGCGTGGAATAAATGGTAAAATATTCAGCCTTAACACCAAACTTCCTGCTTGGAATAGTGTTGTTCTCACACTACTTGGGTTATTTCGAATGAAGTATTTATGCCCGGAAGAAAACTTATCGACCACAGATTCACTTGATTGAAATTATCTCTTCCCTTTCAGGATAACAAACACTACCCCGATAGAACATTGACTTATATTAAACATAAGAACGACGTTAAACGTACTAAATACGACTTACATACGTCAACGGCGACATCGTATTAGTGTGTATTTGACATATAGATAAAACATAGACGTATGTTAAACATAAAAACAACGTCGCCATATAGGCGAAAAATAAAAAATAATTATGTTTTGTTTATATTTTTTTGTAATTCAACTTTACTTGTGTGCATTCTTTAAATGATTTTAAAAACAATAAATGTATATAATTCGATGTTAAATGGCTTGTAGTACATGGAATCTTTGATGTTTTATATACGTATATTATACGTTCATTGAATAATTTCAGATCGAAGAATCGAAATCGTAAAATAATTAACAAATATTATATGGACGTATATGAGATATACAGAGATGACAGCAATGCAGTTGTATTCATCTTTATCATTTAGTACATGTTTCGTATACATATAATAAGTCTACATAATTCTATGTAAAATACTTTGTAATATAAGAATCTTTGATGTTTAATATACGTTTATTATACGTTCATTGAATAACTTCAGATTTGAGAATCAAAGTCTTAAGATAATTAACAAATATTATATGTATTTGAAATGTACAATATTCGACCGAGTTATGTAGAAAAAAACACGTTCAATATACGTATATAAATACGTCATGTTGACAGCAATGCAGTTGGATTCATCTTTCTCGTTTTTACATATATAAAATTCTTCCAGTTACAAAAAAAAATCCCACCAAGACCTTTTGGCAATACGAGAAAGCCAAATGTGACGGCCTGATTAAATTCTTTCGTTACTGGCAAGCTTTCATTTATAAAAATATCCGAACCAAAGACAAATCTTCGTTCAACTCAGAGTGTAAAGGAGCTATGAAGCTCAATGAAGTAAGTTTTCATTCCTACTAACCCAACCTTAACAAGGGAAAATCGAACAATAAAACTTAGGAACTCATGTGAATCCGTTATCGATAGAATCAAATTTTTACATGCCCAAAAACAACAGAAAATAAAAAAAATTGCACGACTGGATCGCACGTACTTGCTCATATGTGCGGTCACATCATCGAATCTTGTTCTTATTTTAGATAATTGCTTGGTGTATGTAAGGGTGTTTTTTTAGACGTGTGGTTTTTAAGAAAAAATAAAACGCATATAGTTTAATGTTATGGCCAAGAATTTAGCTTTGTTTTAAAGATAAGGGTTTGCATTATGTTTTAAAAATTAAAAAAAAAATGATTTCGGGGAAGCCGCGGCTGGCTCGAATAAATTTCAGCCGAGAGGCCCAATTTTCCCAATTTTGTGAAAATCGGGATTGGTGACCATCTCGTTTTGGGCCCATTTACCGAACGTGTGACGCGCTTGATGGTCGTTCGGCTTAAATTCTAGAACGAGTTGAATAAAAATATTTGAAAATCGATCGACCAGTTTTTTGAAAAAGTCATTTTTTTTTGGAAAAACTTTTCGAAAAAATATTTTATATTTTTTCTAGTATGTCATTATAAGGCAATCTGTAGTTTTCATTTGGAAAAATTATTTAAAAAAACTTAATCCACCCATTTTCAAAATAAATTTTAAGAAATCGAAAACAAAAGTTTTTGAAAATTTTGGAATGCGATAATAATTGAATTATAAATGAATTCTTGTGTGCAAAATTTTATTGAAATCGGGGTAATAGTTTACGATAAAACCGCATTTGAAAAAACCGGTTGTATAAGAAGTACTGTTATAGAACAAATTTCGAAAAATGTATTCTAACTGAAAGATGTATTGTTGTAAAAAATTAGCACCCTGAAAGTTTTATCCAAATCGTTAAGGCCGTTTTCGAGAAAATCAAACTTTTTGTTAAAAATTGTATGGGAGGTACCGTTATTTTTCGACTAAGAGAAATAAATTGCATGACTGGATCGCACGTACTTGCTCTTATGTGCAGTCACCGCTTGGAATAAAATTTGAAAAATATTAAGGGAACTTCAAAGATTATATTCGACTTTTCTGACTTTTGATTGTTTGAAAAAAGTACGTAAAATTATTATTTCAGCAGAAAAAATTAAACGCCATTTTATTTCTTTAAAAAATGTGAAAAGGTGTGAATTTTTTTTTTCAAAATCGTTGAGCCGTTTTTAAATAAAACAGTTTTTTAACATCTTTTTTTCTTAAATAAAAAACATAATTCAAGAATACAAACTTAAGCAAAAAAAACGTACATTTAAAAACAAAATTTTAAAAATAAATTCACTTACCCGTTTTCAAAATATTGATTTTTCAAAAAAAAAAAAAAAAATTAAAAAAAATTATTAAAAATACAAAACAAAAAAGTGTTCGAAAAAAATTAATGCAAAATTACTCAAGCTATCTACATCTTGTTGAATATCAATTTTTATTGTTATCGGATCACCAGTTTTCGAAAAAGTCAAAGAAAAAAAACCGCTCTATGGGAGGTACCGTTTTTAGCCCACCATATAATTTTTTTTTTCACCAAAAATATAATGCATACATACAGTACACTGATTTTTTTTTTATAAAAATTTTTGGAGCCGTTTTCGAGAAAAATAAGCTTTTACATAACGGTTATATGACAGGTACCGTTAAATTTTGAGCTAAGAAAAAATTGAAAAAAGTCGTCTGTAGAATGTCCAAGAAACCTTAAGTTCAAAATTTGAAGACGATTGGCCCAACCGTTTAGGCGGCAGTCCAAAATACATCCGTACAGACAGACAGACAGGCAAACAGACGGACAGAATTTTGCCAGTAACTCAAATATGTTTCTCTATCATCGTAATGTCATGTTTGATTGTTATCTCAAAATTTGTAATCTGCACGAATGCATAACTTGCATTATAGTACTTATAATCGCAAGTAAAAACCAAGAGTGAATATTTTTGGTCATTTGTAAAAAAAATACTAAAAACTCCTCAACACCTTTGGTTCCAATGCTCATGGCCCGTTGATAAACCATTTTTTAACTCTTTAGAGATGGGCAAACTTGCTCGCAACCCATTTCACTACTATAGTCTGTTCAACAAAAATTGTCAGTACAGGGAAGATGGGACGTTTGCCTCTCAGTCTGGTTGCATTGGCTTGCATATTTCTGTTTCAAGTAAAAACTCAAACAGGGTTTTCGTATCTATCATTATGAATTGTAGCAACTGGGAGATCAATATGCGTAGGGTTACCACTTGCTGATTACAATACAATACATTACTATTAATAAAAAAAAATATATACACTTACTTTTTATTAAAAAAAACATTAAAACTTCAGAGTCTTAAAACTATTTAAACCAATTTCAGTTTACTGTATTTAACAATACTATATGTATTTATTTTTATTAATCCCAATACCACTCACCTTTATTAAAACACAATACCAAGTCCAAATACTTTTGCGAATTAATATGATCACGTAATGCACTTGCAAACTTTGAGAAAATAACATCTTTCTACTAAAATACCAAAAGCCAACTAAATTGAACTGCATTTTTACGATTTTCCAACTTTTAGTACAATTAATACACAAATACGACAACACTTACCCTTTCACACTACTAAATTTGTTCTCAAAAGCTCCAAAACCGAAAAGCTCAAAAAGCCTTATATGATAAAACCAATTAACCGGATATATAGAAGTGTTTTCAATTGGCAAAGGTAGCTCTGTTGTTGCAATACCTTTTTTTCAATTCACACAGAAAGGTTGGGTAGACGTGAGTAAACGTAACGTTGAAAAGCTAGCAAATAAGCCCTGTACTGACACTTTTTACTGAACAGACTATACTATAGGTTTTTCTTATGTTTATAACTAAGGATAACTTACTGCAGAACTAAACATTTTGAGTAGTGTAAAGCTAATATATTAAAATATTTAAGTTCCTTCAGAAAATAGTACGTTTAAAGCCATTCTTTATATAGCTTTTACCTCTCAGTTAATAAAGTTCCTCGTGGGATACTTACACGAATGGTTTTATTTATGTCTTCTTAGCCCTTACATCTTAAATCCATTATGGATACCTTATTTTTTCTTCCTGCTATTGCTCCCTCTTACATACAGTTATTCCTCCTAAATGTGCTGAAAGAATTTTCATCGAGAAAACAAAAAAAGGCTTCCACGTTCAATGCATCAGGGCACTGAAGTTTTTGATGAACCATGTACAGGGTGTTCTTCATTTAACTTTGGCTGTTTTCATCTGAGAAAAAATATATGCCTATTAAAATGCTTTATTATGTCGATAATGCAATTTATGAGCAGGAACACCGGTTTGGATTTATACTCTTCTTTGAGCAGTTTTCTCTTGGGTCACCCAACACTATGCCGATTTCTACCTTAAATAGGAATTTTAAGTGAAATCGATTTAGTATTTTCTGAGAAAAAATGATTTTTAACTAAAAATATAGCAAAACAAATGAAAATTTGCTTCATTAACATCATTTTTGAGTTCACATATCCTTATTCATCTTATCGGAAATATTTTAACATTTAAGAACCATTTGTCAACCTGAAAGTTTAAAAGTAGGTTCCGACTTCCAAAAACTATTGACATTTCTAGAAAATATTTCAAAGTTATAAAAAAAATAATGACATTTTGTACTAGAAACACCCTGTTCATAAATTTCTCCACCCATACGCATGATATTACTACAGAATAAGTTCATACAAGAGTCATTGGTTTGTCCGAATCAGGAAGTAGGGAAAAGTGCTAAAGGCTAGTTACAGCAAACGTTCGAATGAATTATATACTTCTTTCGGAAGATAAAAGGGCACATTTGCCGCTTCTCAATGTAGGGGGCCACTTAGCCTGATGTTGTATTTAATATTGTGCACTGAGAATAGTTTTTAGGGTTTATGTGTTTTAGTGTTGTGTTATAATTCGTTTATGTTATTATGTGCGTATCGGTAGTTTATAGTGCCGATTTCGAGAAAATCAGACTTAGTGTTAAGGATTGTATGGCAGGTACCGTTATTTTTCGATTTAGAGCAAAAATGAAAAAACTTCCCCGAGATACTACCGAATAAATACTAAATAACAGGTTTGAAGCAAATCGGCCCATTCGTTTAGGCTATAGAGGTGCTAATAGACAGACCGACGGACGGAATTTTCGGAATTAATTTTTTCGCTCTCTATCATCGTAATGTCATTTTTGATTGTTAGAATTTTGTTTGCACGAATCCATAACTTGCCTTATAGTACCTTTAACCGCAAGTAAAAATAGATAACTACTGCAAAATGCACTGAGGCTAAAGAAGAACAAATAACTCTACGCGTTCCATGAATAGGGTTTTATCTGGACAGCGTAAGGGTTTGACGATGTTTCACATTAATGCACAAAGTTTAGGTCCTAAACTAGACGAATTTCGGTATTTATTTGTGAATTCTAGCATAAATGTAGTATGCGTTAGTGAAACCTGGTTTTCTCAGACGTCTGTATGTCAGGTCGAGGGGTTTGATATTTTTCGATGCAATAGGGTTGGCCAAATTGGTGGTGGTGTAGCAATTTTTTACGCGAAGAGGTTTATGCTGCAAGTTCATACGTAAGGCTCCACCGGGTAGTGAGTTTGACTGACTACCTATTCATAGGGGTTAAGTCTTATAATTATATTAAATTATTGATAGGAACAGTGTATTGTAAAGGCTTCATCGTAACATAAATTTATCTCCACTTTTTCCAGTTCTTGATGATTTATCATTTGTTTCACCATTTCTTATAGTTGCTGGGGATTTCAACAGCAATGTACTTCAAAACATAGAACTAACTAACAGTATGAGGTCACTGAGTTTATTTCCAATAAATGTTTCAACACCGACATATTTTATCAAAAACAATAGCCCCATTTTGGATATGTTTTTTGTAAGTCACTTAAACAAAGTTCAGCTTTTTCCAATCACGACCTTATCTACTTGACCTTCGAATATTTACCAGTTTTTTCTCCCTATTGTATAACTTTCAGAGATTTTAAAAAACATTAATAAACATCAATTAGAAATTGATTTGGGTTTTATTGATTGGTATCAAATTTACTTTCTATCATCGGTGGATGTCCAACTATCTTTTCTACATATGAACATTAACTGTCTCTTTGATGAGAATGTTCCTCTTAAAACAGTAATTCACCAAAATAATTTTTGTTATCGGCTTAGCAACAACATAGAAGCACTCATTAGAGAGCGAGATATTGCATAAATAGAAGATGGAAAATATTTAAGCTGAATGGTTTGCATAGCAGCTATAAAAGGCTGAGAAATACGTGAATCGAAAAAGCAGTTTTATGCTCCTAAGCTTGATACTCGTCTATAGCTAAAGAGAAACTCAGGAAAAACCTCAAAGATATTTGTGTAGGTTGTCAATATAAAAGTAACTTATCTAAAGTTGACTGCGAAGATCTTAACAAAAAAATTAGTGAAATAAATAGTTTAGGTTCCGGATACCAATTTGATGTTGATGGTGAAATTAATGTTGATTTGATGGATGATTAAATGTTAAAATTCAGTTTTTCAGCTGTTGATGAAACAGATGTACTTGGAAGCTTCTTAGCACTAAAATCCATTTATGTCGGAACCATTTATACTTAAATATGTTACACACATGCTTAATAATATTTTTATTATAAGCACGTTTTTTATCAGCTTGTAAACAAGCAAAGGTTATTCCAATCCCAAAAAATCTGAATTGTGATGAATTTCGACTGATTGCTATCTTACCTTTTCTCTCGAAAGTCTTGGAAAGAATCATGAACTATCAAATACGCCGTTTTTTTATATCAACAAAATCTGATTTGCCCTCATCAGTCTGGTTTTAGACCTAAACAAAGTTGCACGACCTCTCTAATTGATATTACTGAAGGAATTGAAAGTGCTGTTGACAGTAGTAAAGTTACCATTCTTACGCTTTTAGATTTTTCAAAAGCATTTGATACGGTCAATAAAAACATACTATGTGAAAAGCTCTTAAGCCAGTTTCATTTTTCATGGTTATCAGCCGAACTAATTCACTCGTATCTATCTAAAAGATCGCAATCTGTTTATGCTAACAACAAGTTGTCTTCCTCTCTCCCATTGCATAGAGGTGTTCCTCAGGGCTCTATATTAGGTTATTCCAAATCAATATGTATGCTATGACGCTAGATAAACTCTTGAAATGCAAAAGTTTAACGTTGATACACAATATAACACAGCTTCGACAACCTGAATAACTTTTTAACAGAATTCAACTCCCCCTATCCAATAGGTCTTGCAACCTTATACTTCGTTTCTCATTTCTCGTTTCTAAGCGCCTATTTGGTATAGTAAGATGTTGAAAGAATTTTATAAAGCGACTTCAGATATTATCAATTAACAAAGGTACTTGATGGTGATGATGCTGATGGTGGGCGATGGTGATGATTTGTGTCTTTCTTTTTTTTAATATTTAGTTATTACTTATTTTTATGCTTAATTTTCTTTATTTTAAATTTGCAATTTGTCATTAAAATGAAATTAAATGAAATGAATTGTTGATTCTTGCAACATATACTTATATCATATACAATAGTACTACTTACAGATATTTGTTCTAAATTAAAAGATATTGTATCTTACTGAGTCATTCTTACAATACATTTAACTAAACTAAACTATGCCAAATTGTAGTAATTAAAGCTTCCTATAAATTTGATCCATACATTTTTTTGTATAACCAATAGCAACGGAGCTATGAAACAATCGAAATTGCCGAAATTTGGGTACTTTTTTAAATTTTGAGTTTCTTTTACTTTTAAAGCGCGATAACTTCGCAACTGTTGGATTGAGCTAAAAAGTTCTTATAATCAATCTTTTTGAAAATTTAATTACCTACATATATATTTCATACTCTACTTTTTATTTTACGGCTGGTAGATACAACTGAATGAGGGTTAATTAATCTGAAAAAAAATTTAATTCCAATGAAGTGCCATTATAGTCCAGAAACAGGTAGTTTTAGTTCGACAAATGTCGGAACTTAATGAATCTTTGAGATAATGTTTAAAACAGTTATACAAAAAAAGTTATTAATGAAATACCAAAGAAAGGTCGACAAATTTTGCAGTCTCCTCCCCACATTTTTTGCACGAGGCTCTACGAGGTCTAAAACTTGAGAAAATGTTAATTTACCATCCCTAAACATTATCCCGAAAGTTCATTAGGTTCCGGCCTTTGTTGACTTAAGACTACCTGTCGCGTCGCCTGGACTAATAACCAATTATGTTAAGTTTCCGTCGAAATTAGACACAAATAAAATCAGATTATTAAATGGAAAGTTACGTGTTACTATTTATTTCGATAAAAGCAATTTTATATGATGTGTTTTTTAAGAAAAGAGAACAAGGAAAACAATATTTCATATTTAATATTTATAAAATATTTAACAATATTTCAACTTCTTCAAAGCACATAAGTCCTTCGTCAAAATGAAGGTTTTCTGTTTGCAAGAAAACCCAAGAGGACGAAACATGGAAACATTAGATTGCAAAAATTTAACATGGACTCTCCAGAATCCAGCTTATTATTGTAAACATACGAAACTACATGTTGGAATTTTTTGTCTTTCTTCTAAAGCTACATGATGTTCACACTCTTGTATATCCTTTTATAGCTTCCTTTCAACTTTTTGTTGCCAAAAATGTTAGCAAGATACTTTTCTTCTGGATGGTACTAGAGTATCGGGCTAAGAAGAGTTGATGAACTTTCGCTCCCTCCCCTTAGCGTTTTAATTGCTCAATCAGTTCACATGCAAGTGAAGGTTGAGTGCATATAAAAAGTCCTTATTTTGCCTTACACATCCTAGTTTTTAAACATCCCACAAAAACTATAAGTCTTTGCAAAAAGGGATATTGCGCAAAACGGAATGAATGTTTGCAAGCATTTACTTTTGTTCTTCCGGGACATGTGCCTCACCAGGCAAAAGTGCTATTATATGTATATCCACAAAAGCAAAGGACTATAATGATCCTGTATCCTGTTTTCTGATTTTTATTATATGCTTGTTTTATTTTTCGAATGAGTGCCTTATAAGAGGATCTGCTGCTGATGATGAAAGTTGAGCTGGGGCTTGGATTGAGTTGGGGGAAATAACTAATTTTCTTTTCTATCCATGTGTTTGCCTGTGGCATTCAATTTATCGAGCTGGAGCGGGAGCGTTCGTTGCCAGGACGAAGGATAAAATAGTATGCAAATGGTATTGCGTTTTGGCATTAATATATACACACTTTTTGCACTATTGAAGCTTATAGATACATATAGATGGAGTTGGTGTAGTTAAAGGGATAAATTTATCAACACGTCGTCGACAAGGACGTGTTGTTGGAGATGCTGAATGCTTTTATCGAGTAACACGATTTGAGTTGAAGAATTCTATATTGCAAGGATGTTGGAAATATCGCGGGTTTGGGTTGCACGTGAATATTGTGTTGAATGTAGAGCGAGAGATGATGAAGGTTGTTATGTTGAATAAGTAATTTGCTTAAGTAATAACTTTATTAATGTTGGATTCAAGGATATACGGGTGGATAGGAATTACAGTTTTTAGCAGCACGAACTTCAGTATTGCTTATATGGAATAGACATAGAGGCACGCATTTCTCTGTGTGTGTATTGATCCGTTGGATGGTTGGAATGGATTATTCTTTAAAAATGTCGTCATGTAATGTTGCTTTGGTATTTCCCAATCTTTTTGGAGCTTGTTAGAAGGCAAATGTTTATAAAAAAAAACAATATTACTTAAGTTGTATATAGTGCATAAAACACTTCAAATGAATAAGTGAGACGAAAATTTCATACAAAAGATTTATTATATAAAGGAGTTAAGAGAGTGGTGGAAATTTTTGTTTGCTTTAAAATCAGTTTAAACAGAAAAAATGCAACAAATACAGTGCTAACTCGAGAACTAGTTTTATCATCTAGATGTGCTGGTCATTTACTTCGACAGATGATTTTACCAACACAAAATGGCCCCCAAAATCTTCGGCAACAATTGAAAATCACTTTATAAGGGCAAGCAAGATAGAGATAGAGATAGATTTTTATGTTCGGTATTTAAATGTACATTTGGTTAGCTACCGCACAGTTTACATACAGAGATTTGATATATTAAACATAAAATATCTTTCAGCTTAATAAGTGCTTTAATTTACCTTGAGTTTAGAATTGGTTTGGATATTTATTTTTAAAGGAAAATACAAACAAAAACCTTCAATTTGAAAATGGTAAGGGCTGGTACATTTTGACTAGAAATAACAAAAAAACTTCAAAACGCAAGTTATGAAGTACCTAGGGTTAGTAAATTTTGCATTACATTACATATTGATCTGCTCCGTAGATAAATCTACGAAGTAGAGACACTTATGAGCACTGGCTATTGAGGCCATCGGCTCAGACAATTACAAGACAACACACAAGACGACATTGATACAGGACAGAACAGAAGATAGAAAGAGAACGGAAAAACAGAAAACACATAACACATGTCAACAGCACGCAGTTGGTTTTCGGACGGTCCTCCATCTTTCCACTAACCACCCGCAACTATGCTTGATTTCGCTGATCTCACGGGAAGAGTAAATTTTAAATTAGTAAATTTTAGTAAATAAATATTTTAAAATTAAAAGTTAGTACCTATATTGTTAGATAAGATAAATATATAAATAAATAAATATATAAATACGTAAATATATAAATAAATAATAAATAAATGAATAATCAAAAAAAAATTTTTTTTAAATAAATAAATAAATAAATAATTAAATAAATAAATAATTCAATAAAGAAATAAATAACAAATAAACATATAAATAAGTTAACATATCAATAAATTCGAACGTATGATAAAAAAATTATGTTAATCTGCATAATGCCTAACACTCGGAGGCCATAACGGCTAAAGCGGTTCCTCTTTAATTGTATACTCATGGTACGGATCAGCTGCAACGATGTTGATGGATATTTTTGAGAGAATTTTGTTGGTATTGGCTATCATTTTATCAAAACCTAATTTACTCGAAGAGTCTATTAACGATACCTTCCATATAACGTAACAACTCATTTCATTTTGGAAAGATCTAGGTGGACAAATTAATTCTGCATACCTATCATCATTTTGAATTATTTTTTGTTTGCGATTGTAGGTACTATAATGCAAGTTATGCATTCGTGCAAAAAAAATTGAGATAGCAATCAAATATGACACTAAGATGATAGAGAAACATATTTGATTCTGTCAATTCTGTCAGTCTGTCTGTCTGTACGGATGTATTTTGGACTATACGGTTGGGCTAATCGTCTTCAACTTATAACTTAAGGTTATTTTGATATTCTACAGAATTCTAAAAAATTTTTTTATAGCTCAAAAATATATGGCACCTACATGTCATATAACCATTATGTTAAAGCTTATTTTTGTTCAAAAACGGCTCCAGCGAATTTCTATAAGAAAAAAGCAGTGTACTACTGTAGTTAAGCATTATATTTTGGTGGAAAAAAAATTAATATGGAGGGCTAAGAACAGTACCTCCCATAGGACCGATTTTTTCTTCGAAATTGAAATTTTATTTTTAGGCCTAAAAATAACGGTTTAAGTTTAAGTTTGCAAATGTATTCGGAAAAGTATTTTGACGTGATATTGTGTTTTAATAAGAGTGGATTAATAAAAATAAATATAAGTATTATTAAAAATAACAGCGATTATCTTCAAACTTGGTTTGTTTGATTATTTTGGCATTCCCCAGAGGAGAAATTGAAATTTTATTTTTAGGCCTCAAAATAAAGGTACCTGTCATATGAACGTTTAGGAAAACCTTATTTTTCTCGAAAAGGGCTCCAAAAATTTTGATGAAAATTGTTGAGAATTTTTTTGTTGGTATTATCTATCATTTGATTAGAACCAAATTTACGGGGAATGTCTATTAACGGTACCTTTCATATGAAGGTTTATTTTTAATGTTTGGCTTTCTCGGTAACGGCTTTTTGGATTTCTGGCAAATTTTATATTTGAAAAGATCTAAGTAGCTTAATTAATTCTACAACCAACATTTTTAAAAAACTTTTTTTTCTAATTAAAATTAATTTTGATTTTTTTTAATCAATATTTTTATAACTTATCAAAAAAAAAAACATTTTAAATTTTATAATCACATGTCTCTAAAAAACTGCATACCAAAATTTCAAAAATATTTTTTTTTTTTTTTTAACTAAAAATAAAAATCAGAATGTTATCAAAACCGGTCCTACAATTTTCGAAATACATTTTTCATAAACTCTTTGTTATTTAAGACGTGTGATGGCGTACTTCATTTTTAATAAAAACCGTTAAGTATTGTGGTTTTGATAATTTTTACAAGTTATTTTCAATGTAAATGTTACTTGTTTCTGTCAAATATCTTGCTTTCCATTGTAATTAGATATATAAGAGCAGGTACGTGCGACCCAGTCGTGCCCATTTTTATCATAAGTAAACCCCGGATCAAGGAAGCAAACTTTTTCTCTACAGGAAAACATTTTTAAGTGAACACAAACACTTTTTGAACATCAAATAGATTTTCAATTTGTTTTCACATTTTGAATTCTTGAATTTCTCTATTAAAATAGATAAAAGGATATGGTCGGTGGATTTTTTAAGAGATAAAACACAAGAGAGCAAAATTTGTTGATAAATAAATTCCTTCGGTTGGAAATTCTTTTCTTTCTAATGAAAAGTTAAAAGTGGTTCAATGTTAATAAACCATTACAACAACTTATCAAAAGACAATTTAGAACTTGAAAATGCTGGAGGTAAAGAGCATTTTAAAACTTATGGAAGACAAAATATTTTAGATTTTCACTTTTAATTTTAAAGTTTGTAATCTTGACCTTTAACAGGAAATGAAATGACAACTTAGCTGATCAGAATGTAATCTACGTAACTCTTGCACTTCCGTTGACGTCCGAATGTTGCTTTGCGGCCAACATTGACTAAGAGCTATGCGTCATTGCAGCCAAAACGCAGCTCTATATAACCTGAGAGATAGTTAGCAAAGCCATTGAGTAAGCTTCGCTTTCGAGCAGATGGGAAATAGCTTTTGTGTAGTACACACCCAAAAACCGAATCGTCTTCCCCCGTAAACTATGGCGCGATTGCGCAGAAGTTTCTTCTTTCCAAGATCATGGAAACGCTCATTATGTCAGCTCAAGAAATGTCTGTATGAATGAAAGCTTCTTCATTACCGGCAATCTGGCTTTCGATTTTCGGAAAAAAGTAAGATTATTGCACTTGATGCTTTTAAAACATTTCATAAAGTAAGGCACCAGATTATCTTTACCAGATATGCGTTCTTTTGGCATCGATGTTACTATCTTTGTGGATAAGAAATTATATTTCGGATCGTTAAATATAATTTGTAATAATGTAATGGTTCAAGACTGATACCATCAATATAAATACTGGTGTGCCACAGGGTCCTGTTCTGTCTCTGAATGTTTTTCTGTTTTTTTAAATGTATTCTAATACAGCTAAAATGTTTCGCAGTACATTTAGCTTTTCATATTTGTTTTTGGACTGACACCTCTGCTCTGTTAAAATGTATGTTAAGCTAATTAAATCAATTATTTCAGAGCCAGTGAAAATATACCCAAAAAGTACTCAGAGAAACGGCACCATTGGAACATTGGGAGACTAGTAAAACGAATATGATTGAAAAACGATGGTTCACTTCTGAAGAAATAGAGAGTTTTTACTGCAGGAATAAGATATAACAGTTGTTTACCAACAATTGAAAAGAAACTTTCATGGTAAGAGCTCGTTTGATTATTCAGTACTATCATAGTCTAAGAAGAAGCCACTTACAAGATTTTTGTGAGCATTCTTCATCATCATCAGTCGTGTTTTATTGGTAATATATAGCTAGCGCAGTAATGGAAGTCCAAATAAAACGCTATATTCACTGCATAATTCACTCTTCATTTAACCCGCCGTGGCATTTTGTCAAATTCTTACGTCAACAAAAAAAACACACAGTAAGAATTTATTTTCTTTCTGGATATGCATTGTAATTCCACATTAAAAACAAAAAATTATCTTTTCAACGAGTGTCGCCTAAGTCGGCAATCAATAATACGTGTCTACATTGGAAATAATCCTTTGTAAAGATACCGTGTAAATAAAATCTCAATAAAGTTATATACATATGTACATACAAAAAACACAAGACGAAGTGACAACTGACAACTTGTTGAATAAATTTATAAACGTGTTTTTAGAACATTTGTAATTCATTTATTAGGTTGAGTTCATTGAAAAAAGAAAAAAGAACTGCGCTGCGACTCGTACCGACTATAACCTGCAAACCCTGAAATTTTATTTTGTGAATGTGAATACATGTGAGATTCGTGTGAGAATCAACCAATCAGCAGCCAATTAGCCATACGTTTCGTGCTTACATATATGCAAACGTATTACTATTTACTAGTCTCATAAGAAATGTACAGCGACCGGTACAATACACATACGTATGTGGCTGAACGAGTATTTTTCAGTTTGTAGACGAAGAGAGAATTATCCTCCAAGTTGTCGTTCTTGTTTCTTTTTTCTATGGTTAGTTGACTTCGAGTTTAAATATTCAATGCAGGTCGAGTATGTTCAAAGTAAGAGGTTCTGCAAATCGACGTGTAAAAAAAGTGGATACAAAATTAGAAAGTGCAATTTTAAAATAAATATTTTTTGGCACATCATTACCAAAAAAGTGTTTTACAACTGCTTCTCCGGTCGGGAAAAAAGTGTCTTCTTCGTTCTTGCATCTTTGGTGAATTTGTTTTTTAATTTATAGGGTGATCCTACATACATTTACTATAACTTTGGCCATAGTTCATAGGCACATTTGAGTGCCCATTTTAATATACCAAACCAAAAAAAAAATTAAAATACCTAGACAAATATCCAAAAAATACCAATTTCTAACAATATGCACAAAAAACAAAATAAGGAAAACAACTATTCTCTCCTGCGAAATTGCGAAACGTTCAGCTTGAGTTCAACTCAGTGATTGGGCAGAAAGACATCTGGGTTTAAACATATGTATGCTCAAATAATAAAATCTCTCCAAACCTTCAAGTAAAGATTTTGTTCTACACTATAGGTGGTTGACATTTCTTTCTAAGCATTTCAAAACTTGATCTCAACTTATTATATTCACTAAGAAAGAAAGTGGCTATGAGCGGGATTCGAACCCAGGCTCATTCGCTTAGCAGTCCGACACACTAACCACTAAGCCACGAGCATTACGAAAATATAGGGATTCTTTTTTAGCCGAACAACACGAATTTGGAATAGTTTACCCGGCGATATTTTCCCTTGCCATTTTGATTTGCAAGCATTCGAAACCAATGTTAATCGACACCTTCTGTCCTTCCCCTCCCTATTATCCTAATGCTCGTGTAGTGTACTTACATGCATTTAAAGGGAAACCAATAGTCCCTTGTGCGCGCGTTAATTACAAAAAAATGTTTTGGATTTTTTTAGAGAAATTTGAAAAATTGTCTTTTTTCAAAGAGTCAAATGGCAGCAATGAAATATTCTGGATATTTTTGCCCTAGACTTTGCCCTAAAACTTATTGATGAAAAACCTAACCTAAGGTCGAAAATTTTCCAGTTTTTCCTCTCTCCTTTTTTTGTAGGTTCAAAACTTGGGAAAATATTATTGAACCATCCTTGAACAACATCCTAAAGTTTAATTATGTTCTGATATTTTTTCTTCTGAAACTACCTGTTGACTGAACTATTTAAAAAGTAGAGATTAAATGGGGAACAAAATAAATTGCACGACTGGATCGCAAAAACTAAATCCATAGCTTGTATTATAGTACCTTTAATCGTAAGTAAAAAAAATCAATGAAAATATTAAAGCCCTAAAAGGAGTAATAATAAATAACTGCCGTGTGTTTAACTCATTACTATTCTAAGGCTTCTCTGTTGAGTTACTGTTTCACTGATAAGTATCTCAAAATGTTCTACTAAAAAACTATCTAATTTAAACATCTGGATTAATTTTGTCTTGTTCACTACTTCTTTGAATGCATTCAAGTTAATCAAACAAAAGAATAAAATGTATCTCACCTGAAGAAATGAAAGATTTTCCCAACAAACACAAAACTCTGAAGAAAACAAGGAAAGTTTCTCATTTTAAAGATACAAGATACAAACTTCTATCTATTTTGAATTGAAAGTGTTTCTGCTTAAACGTTGTATGTAAGAACGTACCTTTGTCATTATCTCTGAGAAATCCCGACAAAAGACATGTCTCGGGGTCCTGAAATTTATCATAGAGTTTTTGTCCACATCGTGTAACAGGACATTCGAAATACACTAACAGACTTTCGTGTGCCAATCGCCTCCTTACAATAAGCCAGAGGTTGAAAGAAAAAGTGATGAAGATTACTCATCATTGCTATTTTTGAAAATGGCAAGGAATCAGGAACAGGACAGAATTCCCAGAACAAAGGAAAATAAGGAAAACCCATTAAAACTCCACCGAATCAAGGCCGCGCCACCATGTCGGCGTACCATTGCCGTGTTAACTTAAAACTTTGTATCGTCACTTCCGGCTGCCTTGTGCCTGCGGTTATGCGGGGGAGGTACTAGGTATCATTTGGTAGGTATATAAATTTCCTTAAATCAACTCCCCCTTTTCAGAATTCGGTTAGGGAAGACTAAGAACAACGATAGCAGGTGTGGGAAAAATGATGATGGAATTTGCTTGCTTTTGTTGTTTCTTTTACCAAAATTATGGTCCTGGGAGAGCTCATGGGGATGTGACATCCTCGTCATCAGCATCGTCATCATGATTGCTGTTGTTATTTTGATTTTCGTCTAGGTTTGTGTGGCCCTTTAATGTTGGCGGTTGTTTCTGATGAAGGGAATTATATTCAGGACCGCGTACGAGGTTTACCGCAGTGTAAAACCGCCTCATTAAATCGAACTGAAAGTCATGCCGCAATTTGGAATCGGAATCTAATTATATTTTTTACACTCAGCTGGGCTGTCAATCGGATTGGAAAGGCAAACAGAATGGAGCAGGGATATGGCCAAAATGATGCCGCATTTAAATTAAATTTCTGCATTCAAGGGAAAAAACGTTTGATTAATTAGATGAGTTTGTTAAGGAAATTCTTTGAATTCATGTTTTATGTGATTGTTGTAGTTTACAGAAGCATTTGGAAAACATTTTTAAGGTGTATCAAGAATTTAAATCAGGAATTTGAATGTGAATTCAGTGGTAGTATCAGCACCTAAGAATCTGTCAAAAGAACCCTAATTTACCAATAATAGACGGAAAGGAACGCAGTATTTGTCAGTTGTGTCTTCAGTACAAATATATTTTCAAATTTAATTCCGAATCTCAATACATTTTCCAAAATTTAAAGAAAAAGAGTAATAAGAATAAGAACACACTTCAACATTGAAGTCAGTTATTTAAAACGTGCTCCAACTACTAATGAAGTCAATCATAAACTCCGCATATTAAAATTCAATTTCCGTGCCAATATTTTAGCGGGAATTTCATCCCACCAAGAGTGTCAGGACTCAGCTGTACCCTGATGAGAAAGACAAAAAAAATAATAGAAATAGCAAAAGAATTCAATTGAAAATGGATGATCATCTATCTAATTGTACACAACCAACGACCGATGACACAAAACCAATGATAGAACCATAAGGAGCAAAAAGTATACAAACTAGGATAACAAATCGCAGCGAGACAAAATAATCCTTTGTCATCCAGGACGTCGCCACTGGGGTTCTGGTGAGAGGACATTTTGCTTTGCTATTGTGTTCCCAGCTGGAGGCGAACTAAAAAAGTAATGCAAAACTATTCATTGAATTTTAAGAGTCCAAAGGACTTTTGTGTGGTTGTTATGCAGTTTGAAGTTTGCACTTAAATGTCCTGGAGCTTCGAAAAATATAAATAAAACAAAAAAAAAAAGGAAATGCTGTTCACCAAACTGTTCAAAAGACGATATAATTGAGAACAGAGATTATTTTGATTGCGAATCAAAAATGCAAAAACCCAAAAACCAAGTTATTGCATTTCGATGATTGCACTACTCGTTCAAGGATATTGCTTATTAAATGTTCACAAAAAAGGTCTTTTTTGACTTGAATTGAATTTAGAACGATTACTTTATTTTTTTGAATTATTACTTTACTTTAATTCGGCAGCTGGTCCAGTGAAAATCAAACATGACATTACATTTTTTGATATAGGGGAAGAATGACTATGCGAATTTAGATTTTTTGATTGTTGCTTATATTTACATTCTTAACGTGTCTATGTACAAAATGGGGTGGTGTTCCACAAGGTACGGTTCTTGGCCCATTAATATTCTTGTTTTTATTCCATATTAATATTGATTGCACGTCAGGCGTCAGTGTGTTCGATAACAGTTTCTTACCCAGAAAGTAGAGCAATTGCTAATTATGTTAACACTAAGGTGGTATTCCGATTCACGAATGCATGAGAATAAAAAGTTTTTTCAAGAGATTGAAGAAATCATCAAAGAAAAAGAACTCTGATTATTGTAAGCAAACATAGCGTAACATTTCCACACGCCATATATTTAGGTTAGGTTATGAGTCCTCTTCTGCATCAACGTCCTGAAACCCTCTTCATAAGCGTTATGTGTTAATGACCATTCTGTTCATGTGGGTTCCCATTGAGATATGTCCCGTAGTCAGGAGGGGCAGTTGAGACCTGCCTAGCTTTAGATAGTATTTTGTTTTTTCTTTGAGCTATTTGGTTAAAGACTTTTTGAAACCCGACAATTGTCAAGTGTTGAACATCCATCGTTGAGACTTTGAGGAAACTCTCGTAAATTCTGTTTTTCTTATTTCCCAGTGTTTCAAGCACGCAGATACAGTTTAGCTTGGTTCCATAAAGACTCCGTGTTTGGCCAGATTATCACCCATTTCATTCCAGTAAATGTCACAGTGTCCTGGCTGCGGGGACCTATCTTTTTACAAGGTTTGTTGCACAAATCAGTCACAGATCACTGCGAGAGCGTTAAATCAGTTTGGACTTGGAGACGATTAAGGATATAATCGATGAAAATATCAATATTTTTAGTCTACAAATTTTAAATATAAAAGCTGCTCTGAAGCTTCACTTACTTTGCAGTAAGGACTTTGCCTGAGGTTTGGAAGCTGCTGGTAAAATTGTTTCTATTGTGTGAGTGAACTTCGATTTCATCGTCTATTGAAGTATTCCTTTTATTAACACAATGCCTGCTCAAAGTATCGGCTAGTTTTATTTCGGTGCCTTTTCTATACAACTTTTGGTGCTTGTGGCAGAATGTATACTTAAATGTTTGTAGTCTTGGTAAAGTGGAGGGCATTTGTTTTTAAAGATAGTTTCCAGAGGTTTGTGATCCGATTCTATTGTCAGTATTCTACCATTCATGATTTTTTCGCACTCGAAGCGTATGGCAAGAGCTTCTTTTTCTATTTGAGCGCAATTTTGCTGCCCGATTCTTAAGGATCGGGATGCATAGGCTCCGATGCTTGAGTAGATTGCGTCAACTTGAAGTGTTATGACTAAGATCGGATCATAAAAACGTAGAATGGGTGTAGAAGACACGACTTTCTGCAAGGTATTAAAGTAATTTTCTTAATCGCCGGACCAGTACCAAGCAAGTTTCGTATGAATTTTCCTAAATAAGTGGGCATTCCAAGAATTCGTTGTAGGTCTTTACGTGTAGTTGGTCTTTGAAGTTATTTTATTGCTGTGGTTGGATCCGGATCTGCACCAACTCCTTCAGATGATAAAAAATGCCCTAAAAATTGTACTTCATTAACATTGAAGACGCAGTTATCTTTGCTTAATTTAAAGCCTGCGTCTGAAATTATTTTGATTACCTTTTCAGTTTTTTCTTTTTTTTCTCATTTTCCGCATGTATCAGAATGATATCCATAGATACCTCTGTATCTTCACAATTTTCTAGGAATTGTGATATCATTGCTTCGTACAGTTCTGGAGCTGATGCTAGACCAAATGATAAACGATACTTGTACCCCAAGGGGTCGCTATTGTTAGTCTTAACAAATTTAAATAATTTCTAAAATTTATGCTGGTCACCTTGGGATTCAGAGATGCTTACAAAGGTCTCCTGTCCCAAACACTTTTTTTCGTTTTGGTGCTGGTCCAGGGGATAGAAAATCTGGCATTGAATTTTCTCCAACCTCTTTTGCAACACTTGAAAAATGGCATCTTTTTCTTTCCTTATTGAAGTTATCTGAACCAGGAGATAGACACCCTGTAAGAAATACAAAATTGTCAGTAAAAGTAAATTTCTTTAAAGGACCAAAAAAAACAGGTATTTTTGAAAGTGACGGATTTTTCTCAGCATCCATAAGCCTTAAGAAAGGCTCTTAAAACAATTGGCTTATTTCCTGTTGTTTAAGGTCCACTTTTTTACTTGCGATTTATAGGGACTATAAGGCAAGTTATGCATTCGTAAAAAAAAAATTAACAATCAAACATGAAATTACGATGATAAACAAGTCTAACAAGTTTTGAATTGGCATTCTAGCTCCAAAACTAATGGTACCTGCCATATAACTTTTAATGAAAAGCTTATTTTTCTCGAAAACGGCTCATACGATTTTAATAAAACATTCAGAATGATGTTTTCTATGCAAAATCTATCTTTTAGTTTTAATGGATTTTTCAGAAAAGTTTTATAACGGTACCTCCCATATGACCGATTTTTTTTTTAATCAGACTTTCTCGTTAACTAATTGACGGATTTTGATGAAATTTTCAAAATATGTAGTTTTATGATTTAAATAATATTGCTTATTAAAATTTTCAAAAACATTTGTTTTTTAATTTTTAATAATTTTTAAAAAAAATTATTTTGTTTTTTGATATTTTGAAAACGGATCCATAGAATTGTTTTTAAATTTTTCTCCCGGTATAAACAATAGATTTCTTTAAATTGACATACTCAAAAAAATTTTAAAATATGTTTTCGAAAAGTTTTTTTAAAAAAAAACATTTTTTTGAAAAAACTGGTCGAACGATTTTGAAATGAAAAATTCATAAAATAGAAAACAGCAAAAGAAATAAGATGGTTTTTTTCCAAAAAACGTTATGAATAGTGGTTTTTTGATTTCATAAAAATTTTATTTGTTTGATATTTTCCCCAAAATTGTATTTCTTATTGCTCGGTTAAGCCCTAGCCATATTAGTCAACTAAAATAAGGTGACAACTTGCATACATACCTACGTATTTTAAAGCATTTCATAATCATAAAAGCACACAGAATAAATAAGGAAGCCTTTAATAAACACACAAAAACAACTAACAAATAAAAAAAACTATTCGATCACTACTGAATGCAAAAATTTCAATCGAGAAAAACGGTTTACCCACTATACCCACTCGCTTAACAGTAGTTGGAATGTGTATTTTAATTTTAGTACCTACCTTTCTTCCAACCTTATTATAGGTAGAGGTACCTAATATCCTTAGTAAATTCCATTAATACCATACATTTATCGATCCATTAAACATAATTAAGCTATTTTAATTAATTTGATTTCAAAAAGTAAATTATTTTAATTGGGACCTATAAAGGTATCTATACCTAGCATTATTGCCCTACTGCTGATTCCCAGTTGTTCAAATTTGTCCATACCAAAATGAAAATTAAACTGAAAAAAGTCCTTAATATCTTTCTATTAGCAAATTATATTATAAACAATAAACACCAAGTGGAAAGATGATACACTAAAAAACTGCTAAAGCTAACAATCCTACATATTTATGTGTTTATTCCCTTGTCGTGACGCATGTTCGTTCGATCTTCAAACCCCAAGGATTTTAAAGAAGTTGCACGTCAAAAAAAAAACATTAAAACTAAGAAAGACGCCTGCACTTAAAAAGAATTAGCACATAGGAGCAAGTACGTGCGACCCAGTCGTGCCTTTTATTTCTTACATCAGTCTTAATATTGTTGATTCTTTTTTTTATGTGTTCGACTGTTAATAAAACACCAGTTTTGGCTTCAAAATCGCTAATGAAGAGCTTTATAGCCTCTTGCTTCGATTTTTTGATGTGCAGCTGTTGTGATTTGCACATAAGCACTTTATGACTTTCGAGCACATTAACAAACTCATGAGTTGTTGATGCAAAATTGTCCTTTCTGCCATGACCTTTAGTTTCGATCGTTGTCCAACGTATGAAAAAAAAAATACTTGCATAGAACGATAAATTATGATAGGATTTTCAACGGCAATTTTCATTTCACTTAAACACATATTTTAAGCATTTGCTACCGATTTCTGATGAATTGGTAGTATTTACTTGGATGAATCTAGTATTTACAACTAGCAAATGCTAGCTAGTATAAACTTAATTTTATGCATACCAAATGGAGCAAATACTATAAGTTTTAGCTTTTACTAGTAGTACTAGTACTTACTTGAACCTTTTGCTGCTAGTAAATACTTCAGTTTTATGAATACGGCCCAAATCAGATTATACCATTAAATTTAATTCAAGAAATAATAAAACACATAATATACAACCAACACAAATATGTTAGTAGCATTTGTTTGTTCAAAAGTGAATGTGTGTGGAGAAGTGATTCTTAAATATGTTGTGCGAAAAGAAAAACACAAAATTAAGTTTATTTTAGTAAAAAAAAAATGTGCCAACTGTGAAAATTATCCCTTATAATGCGTATTCATGAGTTCAGTGTAAGTAACAATCTTAGCAAACATTAAAAAATCTAAAATTGTTCACAATGATTTCAGAGTATAATATTAATAGTAATACTAATATTTAGTAACATATGGGTATACTTGTAAAATTTATAAATTTTATATATATGTGACAATAATTAGTCAATATCATTACTTATCTTGTCCCTTGGCCGTTTCCGTTTACGATTTCTTAAGGCCTTCAAACCCCATACCCGCTGTAATATGTTATTTTCAGAATTAGAGTTTTCTTTTTAGAAGTTTTTTTGAGTAGGTTTTATTTCATCAATCGCATTAAGTACTAAAAGACTTAATAATTTCCTTGCGAATGAACAACTTCCACAGCATATTACACAAATGATAAGAGGAGTTCATAAAAGCGCCTATTAAACAGACTCTTAAAATAAAAACCCAACTCTTAAAATCGGAAGAGGATATAAAAAAAAAACTTTCCAAGAACCAAAACTAAAAACAAGCCAACCCTAAACGGCAAAATATTGCCGCAGTGTCTTTCTTGGGCCAGACAACTTTTCGCGGTATCATTCCACCGCGCTTTTAATTTCCCGCTAATGTTCTCTATAAACTTGTTAAACAAGCTCTTCCGCCATCCCTAATTTTGACACCCTTCTGTTCGACAAAGACCCGCAAATATAGAAACAAAAAAATCCCTGCTTGATTCTGTAATTAATTTCGAAATAAATTGAAAACTCAGCAGTGGATATATCGTTTCTGGGTTGTTCCTTCGTTGGTGGTTTGGAAGGAACAAGGAGAAGACTCGTATAATATAAGCCCAAAAAACACTTCGTTGTCAGGGATGTTGTAAGCTTAGGGCGAAATTAGTGGCATCAACATTTGCATTTGTAGCAATTGGTATACAAAGAATTACCAAACATAAACCCTGTATATGTATATGTGTATCGTAAATCACACACACGTGCTTACGAATTATCCTTATTTTCCTAATTTTAGTTCACCTTTGATGTCGTCAATAAGCGTCAAGCTTATAACGTTTCCTTGGGTATGGATGTTTATGAAGAATCCGCAGGAGGGCGCTCAGACAGCTATACGCCTTGCTACTGATCCGCAACTAAAGCAAGTTTCTGGAGAATATTTTAAGTAAGATTTTGTCGATAAGAATAAAGGACTTCTCGAAATTAATTGTTTTTTTTTTTTTTTGTTTTATTCTTATCTATGGCACTGCTTTAGTGATTGCGAGATTACAACACCATCGGATGTGGCAAAGGACAAGGAACTTGCAAAGAGATTGTACACAGAAACGATGCGGGTGCTGAAGTTGACAGGTGGCGATGATGAAAAGGATTAGCCCAAGGATGCCTGAAACAATGTTGAAGACACTCTGGATAGTTCAATGGGGCAATGGAAGGGGGTAAACACTGTTAATGAGACTTTGTATAAGATAATAAAAACATTGACTTAAGGGTTGGCTTTAATTAATTAATGAGTATAGGTGAGTGCTAGCGAAGGTAAGATTTCTTATGTGTCGAATGATGAATAGCTAAAATTCAATTTTAAATTCCAAGTAGATTTAAGATATCTACATTTGCTAATATACAGGGTGTTTTTTTAGACGTGTGCTTTTCAATCTGGCAATACTATTTTCGGAGTTGGTCTTTTTGATAGCTATCACTTGATTTATGCTCAGTTTGGTTTGCCATTTTATAATGAATAGACTTACTCCTGAACAACAGAAAGTGAAAAGGCTTTACGTGAGCACATGCCTATTATGGCTTTATCTCACGGTGGGCCTACCCACTTATGGAGTTCCCTTGGGGCGGACAAGACCCCTAAAGTGGTTTATCAGACCACACTATCATCTAGAGTGGTCTGCTAAACCACTCTAGTAGCAAATGATGAATTTCTCATGGAAAATCCATCCTCCTTGCTAAGAAGCAGGGCCTATCATGCACCCCTAGTATCAAGGTTAAATAAGACAATGAACACACGCTTCTTTCGAAGCCGTGCCATCCTCCCAGAAACCAAAGATACCTTTTCGCTTCCGCATTTGGAGTAACCATCAGCCCCCGTGAAGCTCCCACTAGGGGGCCTTCCTCAATTTTAACAGGCGACTGCTACCGAGACAAGCTCACGTAATCAGCCGGGGCACCTGTTAACCCACGGTACCTAATTTAGGACCCTAGGTGAGGCTCGCCCGTCTCTCATGAGACGCACTTGTGGTTCGACTCCATGAAGTCGCTAGCCCACCATCCAGTAAGACAAACAGTTCATAATCCAGTCAACTAAGGTGAAGACTAGGACACTCCCTGAATGCCCGCCTAGAAGCATGGGTTACAACCTCTTATCCTTGCGGAAAAAGTGGTGATCGCTTAACTAGGCTAGGTATTGGAAGACTCTTACTTCCGCTAACCTGAGCGTGGGCCTATTCTCACACCCCCGCACCCACAGGGAGAACTCCTGAACAACAATTGAAAATCGTGCAAATTTATTACCAAAATAATGGCTCGGTTCGGTGGAGCAGAGTATAGAAGAAGACCCGAATGAGTCCATACGCCATCGCGCGCAACAATAAATTGGAGCTGTGCCCATCCACTTTATGGAAGATTTTGCGTAAGGATCTTAGTTTGCGGGCTTACAAATGGGCCCAAAATGAGATTGATCCCGATTTTCACAAAATTGGGAAAATTGAGCCTGTCGGCTGGAAAAGAAAAGAAATGTCTTCTACGAGTAATAAGCTCTGGGATGTGGGATAGCTCTTGAATTGTTTTAAAGCATTAGTAAGGAATCATCTTGAGAAGGCTAAAGGCTGTGTAGTTATTTAGGAATAAGGTTACATGCCTAGTTTCATGGCATTAAGCTCAATTTTCTTTGGTTGCAATGAATTGGCCACATAGGTATTTGAATACATTTTGAAACTGTACCCTGTTCAATTTATATTTTCCATACAGGCCAAGGAAGAGAGATTTCAAGCACACTGGTACCAGCTGATGTTTGCATCGCACTCAACTTAAGAAATTGCCAATGAAATGAAAATGCCCCTAAGTTACATTGAAATTGTTTTTGTACACGTACATTACACCGGCTATAAGGAGAGACTGATAGCCAATTTGCCTCTCGCTTATATATTTTTTTTTATGAACAAAGATTAAAATACATCAATACAATATTTGTTGGCTATTTGTTTAAGGAAGAATAATAATTTGAACAAATTTTTGACAGAGTTCGGTTCATAATTGCAATTTTGATTTTGAAATGCCAAGCAATTTTTTTTTCTTGAAAATAAAAATAAAAAGAAAGGGGTTCCATTTATAATATTTAAAATATTGCAGTGCAATAAATATTTTTCCCTTAAAAGAGATTAGGCCTTAGAACTCTTAAAAAAATTGATTGTCTGTAAAGTTGGTTTACGGACGATAATTTTACGTAATAACGTCATAAAAAAACGGTGATGACACCAACACCAACATACAGCGCGATAACTCACACGTCATTATACGTTTTGTAATTACATGACATTTCATTTCGACGATGATCAACCAAACCACCACGAAAACAAGCTCAAAAACAAATTTAACAAACTACATGCAGTATTTATACAAAGACTCCACCTAACAATAATAAAAGGCTAGATTTACAAAAAGGTTGTTGCATTAAATACAAAATACAATGCTATCTGTTGGTATACGCACAGTCTCGTGTACATTTACCAAAAACAAAAAAAATATAAATAAATCTAGTACTTAATATACTACTAAGTACTAAATCTAGTACCAAATCTAGTACCACAAATTACAATAGTATTAAAAACCGGCACTAAATATTACAAATCTAGTAGCAACAATACTATCTATACATATCGGCACTAGATTTATATTTAATAAGTTGTTACCCGCGACTTCGTCCGCCTGAAATTTATCAAAAACTGTTTACTCATCGTTCTAAAATAATAATTTTCGAAAAATAAGCAAACCTAGTGTCACCTAAGTGTAATTCAAATAGCTTTAGTTATTCCTTTCAAAATAAGCTCCCTGCCTTTGAAAGTCCCGTCAAAATCGGTCCATAAATAGGAATTTTCGAAAAAAAAACCACACCAGCGCCACCTATAGTGAGTAATTAACATAGCCTTAGTTACTCCTTAGGATATCAGCTACCTGCCAGTAAAACTCCCGTCAAAATACAGAACGACATACATTAAAAAAAAATTATATGGTGTTTTTGTTAAGTACTGTATATCCTTTTTAATTTTTTTTTTTTAAACAGACTTCATTTTTATTTATGTGTATTTGGTCCATAAATAAGAATTTTCGAAAAAAACGACACCAGCGCCACCTAGTGAGTATTTAACACAGCCTAAGTTACTCCTTGGGATATCAGCTTCCTGCCAGTGAAAGTCTTGTCAAAATCGGTGCAGCCGTTCCCGAGATTAATCAGAACAAACAGTCAGAAAGACAGACAGACAGACAAACATTTTTTAAATGGTGTTTTTGCTATAAGTACTGTATATCCTTTTATATACATCAAGTAAAAAGCTGTTATTTTGATTTTAAAAACGATGACGTAACGTGAGAATGAGTCATGTTATTTCGAGTGTGTAGCATTGTATATACACTGCCTATAGTACTATCACGAAGCATCATTTTTTAGTTCTGAATCAAGTCGCAATGAGGCGTGCTGAATTTGCCAATTGGTGTGAATTGTGTGCTGGGAAAACCTATTAAATTTCCTTTTTCCTTCTAGTTTGAGTTTCTAACATATACCATGTCACGAAGACGAAATGGATGTATGAGAATAATTTTGACCTGCTTTAACTTGTTTTGTATTTTTTTTGTGTTGCCTATTGTTATAATATATAATAATAATAGTAAGCGTTTAATTTGTGTAGAGGGTGTCCTCAGTACATATTATTAGGTTAAATATATAAGTAAGATAATATAGGCTGAAAAAAAGTGCAAGTGCAATTAGGAACAGGTTGATGACATAATGACCGTGTCAAAAAAAAAGGTTGGACATGATTTGAAAAAAAGGGGTGTGAAATATTTTTTTTCCTTTGTCTAGGTAGGTTTTTTGTATTAAATTATACGTTATTCAACAATTCATTTCTCTTTCAAATTTCAATCAGTGTCTAAATCTCCATCCATGTGGAAAGCAAGTTTTTTTCTTTGGCCAATTTTCAAAGTTTTTGTTGATTTATTTAAAATGTCCTATACGTTTTTTTCAAAATCGTTTTGTCGTTCTCGTGTGATGCGCACACATATAGTGATGATGATAGTGATATTGGTAAGCTCTAAGAAACTGCTTATTTGCTCGCGAAGTGTGTTAAAGTTATCTAAAAGAAATTGAGCCTGTGGGTTTGTTATCTTTATATATAAAAAATTCATGTCACGATTCTTGTAGACAATAGACTGCAAAACTATTGAACGGATTTTCATGAAATTTTCTATTTTGTGTGTAATTTGGTCCAACTTAAGGCATAGGATTGTTTTTTTATCTCGATTAATGGACTCAATATTGTTTTATTGCAAATTAAATAAGCCACAGCAACGCGTGGCCGGGTCTGCTAGTATGTATATCAAATCGACTGGCTTAATTGTTTAGGTGTTCAGGTTGCAGTTATTGTTGTTGTCGTATCTTCTTTGCCATTCATTGTTTTCTGAATTCTAAACAGATAAAAGTATAAATTGCCAGTAGTTAGGTAATATAGTAATCTAGTGTCCAACTAGACTATCCAACTAAGTAAAAGTAACAGTTCATTTACCATATAGCAGAACCTTGATGATAAGTGTTTTTTATAGCATCTCCCTGCTTTTCTCGATAGGGCTTTATTACTTCATTGCTTTTTTAGCCCAAAAAAAAGAACCCAGTATTTGCCGTTTTACCTCACACAAGCAATATATTTAAATAAATGTTTTATAAACCGATAAATGATCCATAAAATTCGGCTCTTCAGTTTAAATTCTTGCACTACCGAAAATCTTAATATTGCAACAACAATGCATCAGTTTTTATTCCAACTGTCACATCCCAGCCTAAACATTCAGTCAATTAAAAAGTCCAAAAGAGTCTTACATATATATTGTTTGTTCATAGAATTCATGGGGTATTTATTGAACCATACGCGTGGTCCTGGATGTTTCTCCACACCGAATGCAATAATTCACCTAAGAGTTGAATTGCTTGCGTTTCTATAAATCAGTGCCCCACTGCGGCACCACAACAATCCCATTGAACAGTCGTCGCGGGATTAAAAATAGATTCGCTAATACTTGGGGCTATTAACCACCTCTGGCCGCGATGCCTACTTTCACTATCATCATCAACTGGTTCTCGAAAATGGCTAAATGCGGAACTCTGGCCGAGAACCGAAGAAGACAAACAGAATACGGCAACTTTTAATTGAATTGCAATTGCAGATGCGAGAAAAGTTTTGGGTTTTGTAATAAAATCAAATTAAGCACAGACACAAGGAATTGCTGGCAGCTGCAGGTGCACGGGGCAGAAACACATGAAAGTGGTATTGTTTTGGCCTTAGATCGGATGAAAAGTAAGTGGGACGAAGGAGTCACCATAGAGAGATGCAACGAATGTCTGGATGTGGACATTGGACATTGGAGACTCTTGTATCACAAAAGGTGAAAGGATAGGTATCTATGGTCATGTGTATTCAGAATGCAAATCCTGCTATGTTGGCTGATGGATTATGAAGATGCTTCTAGTGAATTAAGGATTTATAAGTGTGCTAGTTTGGTTTGTACTTCGAGAAGATGTTTTTGATTTTGAATTGTTTGCTCTTTCTTTGGTATTTTCTTGGCTTTCATGTGAAGATTTGCAGGATGTTGGAGGAATTCCGTACTTTGAATACGAAGATTTGGAAATCTTAAACTTCTGTAGAGCTTTTATCTTCTTTTTTGACATATTAGAGAAAAACGCATACCCTGGCATCGGGCAAGATTATTTTCAATTTTCAATCATCCCAATATCGCTGAATCTTGTCGAAATCACGCTGTAGGAGACTTCTAATCTTTTGGTATGTATGAATGGTATTCTTTTAACATTCTCTTTAGTACCTGCCATAAAACCCTTTCAGATAAATGCTTATTTACTCGAAATCGATTCCCACGCCTTTAATTTTAACCTTTTTCTACTAGTCTCGTACAGAAATTTTTAAACATTGGAATGGTTTACCCGGCGAGATTTTCTCTTGCCATTTCGATTTCCAAGCATTCAAAACCAATGTTAATCGACACCTCTTATCTCTCCCTCCTTATCTTCCTCATGCCCGTGCAGTGTGTTACATTAAAAGGGAAACAAATGGGCTCATTCACCGAACGTTCGACGCGCTTGATGGTCGTTCGGCTTCAATTCTTGCACGAGTTAGATTTCGTAAGCCCGCAAACCAGATCCTTCTGCAAAATCTTCCATAAAGTGGATGGACACATCTCCAATTGTTGCGCATGATGGCGGATGGACTCATTCGGGTCTTCTTCGATACTTTGGTCCACCGAACCAAACCATTATTTTGGTAATAAATTTGCACGAGTTGCGAACGTTGTTCAGGAATAAGTCTATTTATTATGAAATGGCAAACCAAACTGAGCATAAATCAAGTGATAGCTGTCAAAAAGACCAACTCCGAAAAAAGTATTGCCATATTGAAAACCACACGTCTAAAAAAAAACAACCTTAAACAGCTATTTTTTCAGTGCCAAAGTTTGAAAAGTGCGTCTCTTGCGAAATTGTGGTCGCTTCTCTATTTTTTTTTTTTTTTTTTATAATTAACGCGCACACAAGGGACTATTTTTTTCCCTTTTAATGAAGAACACACTGCGCGCGCATTACGAAGATAGGGAGGGGAGAGATAGGAGGTGATGATTAACATTGGTTTTGAATGTTTGCAGATCAATATGGCAAGGGAATATCCCGCCGGGTAAACTATTCCAAATTCGTGTTGTTCGGCTAAAAAAAGAATCCCAATGATCTTAAGGTCATGTTTGACTGTTAGATTTTTTTTGCGAATGCATGACTTGCCTTATAGTCCCTTTAATCGCAAGTAATAAATTCCACGACTGGATCACACGTACTGGCTCATATGTGCGGTCACATCGTCGAATAAATTTAAAAGAATGCACGACTGGGTCGCAAGAACTTGTTCTTCTGTTAGATAATTGCTTAGAGGCTGCATATCATCGGCTTTCTTTCAAAACATCTTAGTAGGAGCAAAAAACTGATTTATAAAATAAAAATAGGAAACTGTGAAGGTTTTGTTGATATTTTATTTATCATTCAAAATAATTTTTTTAAAAACATTTTGTTAATAACTTTTATAGTAACTGCATACGATCAATTTTAAGACTTACGAGGCCTTAAAAAACATTTTCTTACTTTAAATCGGATATACGAGGTTATTTTTGTTCGCCAGGAACAATTTTAAATAAGAAATAAGTTAGCTTTTTCTATTTTTAAAATTTACATAAATTGAATTTTGTCAATTGAATAATAAGGAATCATAATATTCGTGGTAGTCTTTGTGTAAAACAACCTCAAGTTGTTGCAAATGGCAATGCAACCATTTTTTTTTTTAATTTTCAGCCTTTCATTGTATAATTTTGGTATAGAATTATTAAATATGCCTGTAAACTGCTTACTTCGTCTCTGTGGAAGATCTTTCCAGTCATCTTCGTGGCTAAGTTTGTACTTTATATAACCGCTACTTTGATATTGCAAAGCTCTCAAATCGGTTACTTGTGGATCACCAGTTTTCGCTCCAGGACGGATTGATCTATAGAAGTTACATGCCACATTGTAGTTGAGAAAAAAGTTGTAATTAAGATATTCAACAGAATAGGTTTGTGGCAAATTCCTTGCATGTTTGCATGCATTTATATAAGAGCTAGGGAGATAAATATCTTGGTTTCTTAGTTGTCTTTCAATGTTAGAATGCATTTAATCACACTCCATTTGTGTGTGACCTTTTGCCAAGTATTTTTGAGTGATTGTAATTTTACGAGTGTAAGCAAGATTCATTGCATGCATTGGAAATTTTCATATTAAGGTTTTGATAACCACAGCCATCGCTAAATATAATAATTTCATCACCTTTTTCAAAAGGAACTTCTTTAGTTATAAAGCTGCAACTCATCGCATAATTGTTTTTAGTGTAAAGTTGTGAACAGCCAACTTTGTTTTGTAATATGAAGCAGAAGCCTTTAAACATGGAGCCAGGAGAACAGCTTGAAAATCCATGGTATAGACGTGTTTTCCATACATTTTATCATTCTCTTTTCACGTCGTGCAGCTTTTTTCATCTTTTGATGACGCACGTAATCTTCTTCTAATACATTGCCTTCCTTACGTGCGAAGCAGAGATCACATTGATCTTTTTTAGGTTTAAACAAGCTAATATTTACTCATTCATAACATCATCGAATACCTTAAACTTAACTTGCTGTATATTTTTGTCTAGGGAATACTTTTGGTATTCACAATAAACGTTACGTTTTGAGATTCAAAGGGTAGTTTGAAAAAGTTTTTTAAATATAGATTCTCTATCAAGACTTGAAAACTCACCGCATTTGATTTTGGAACTGATTTGACTCTTTCGGCAGTTGCATCTTGGCCTTAACTCAAGTTGAGGTTTTTGAGCTCCCTAATTCAATTTTTGTTTTCAATCGGAGATCTCACTTTTTATAAGGGGTTTATAAGGTAATCCTTTTTGCCTATAAAGTAGGTTTTTTTTCTGCAACCAATTTTCCGGAATTGCCTTATTTTTCTTGGCTCTTTTCCTAGCAAGGTTGTCATTAGACGTTGAATGTAGCATCGAGGTCGAAGAGGGAACTAGAGAAGAGTTAGTTATTTTATCCTCAAGAAGTTCAACAAGTTCTAGGACTCTTACTACAACATTTGCGCCAGCACTTGAGACAAGTTCTGATTCCATGACTGGGACCGAAATGCTAACTTCATCTCTTCCATTCGGAGAAAAATTTTGCGCAACACCATTAGCCAGAATTAGTTTAGTTGATCTTGCAACTCAACTTTGTTCACTGCAAAAGCAAAATAGGAACAGCAGCTAAAATTCAAGTTAGTTTTTTCGGTTTTCATCATCAAGAGTTTCCAATGGGAATTGATTTAAATCGTATTTACGGCCACTTTCCCCAGCAACTTTTTCAACATCACTTGTGTTTTCTGCCATGTTAAATTATTTAATATTTCCATTTGTATGTACATAACACTGATGTGAAATCGTAAATACTTACGTGAGCAATCAGTGCCTAAACCGGATTGCAGTATTTTCCAACCTCTACTGTTTTTTGCAGTATTAAAAGTAAGCTTTCGCTTAGACATTATCAAAATTTCTTATAAATACTGTTTTGAACAAACTGTTGAACTCATTTTATTTACCTAGCTACGCAAAATTATTTTTAACCGTTATCAATGCGAATTTATTATGACTCTGTCAAAAAAAGAGTACTGTTACTTTTCGCTTTAAATACAGACTTACGAAGTTTTGAATGTGAAGCGAGCTATAAATAAATATCAAAACCTCGTAAGACCGACAAACGAGTTTTTAAATGGAATGGAACATATTTGAATTCAGCGATTTTTTTCATCAAGATTGCATTAAAATGTAATTTTTTAAGAAATTGAGACTTTGACTTGAGGTTTTGAAAGAAAGCCGAAAGGGTGTTTTTTTAGACGTGTGTTTTTCAAGAAGAAATAAAACGCATATACATAGTTTAATGTTATGGCCATGAATTTAGCTTGATTATAAAGATAAGGGTTTGCATTATTTTTAGTTAGTTTTAAAAAATGATTTCGGGTAAGTGGCCTCCGTGGCCGGCTCGAATAAATTCCAGCCGAGGCCCAATTTTCGCAATTTTGTGAAAATCGGGATCGGTGGCCATCTCGTTTTGGGTCCATTCATCGAACGTGTGACGCGCTTGATGGTCGTTCGACTTCAGTTCTTTCACGAGTTGGATTTTGTAAGCCTGCAAACCAAGATCCTTCCGCAAAATCTTCCATAAAGTGGATGGGGACATCTCCAATTGTTGCGCGCGATGGCGGGTCTTCTTCGATGCTCTGCTCCACCGAAACGAACAATTATTTTGGTAATAAATTTGCACAATTTGAAAACTTGTTCGGGAGTAAGTCTATTCATTATGAAATGGCAGACCAAACTGAACATAAGTCAAGTGACAGCTGTCAAAAAGACCAACTCCGAAAGAAGTATTGGCAGATTGAAAATCACACGTCTATTAAAATATAAAAATAATTTTTTTTTAGAAAATACTTTCATGTTTTTAAAATTAGTTTAAGAGTTTTCTCGGAAAAACTAAGTAAGCAATAAAATTTGAAAACTAAATGTCTATCGAGGAAAAAAAATATTGAAAATCGTTCGACCAGTTTTTTTAGAAAGTCGTTTTTTTTAAAGACTTTTCGAAAAAGTATTTAAAATTTTTTCTAGTCATTATATGGCAATCTGTAGTTTTCATTTGGAAAAATTATTTAAAAACATTCAATCCACCCATTTTCAAAATAATTTGAAAACCAAATCGAAAACAAAAGTTTTTGAAAAAATTGAAATGTTGAACGAATTTTTTTTCACAAAAATTGAAGAGAACGATATTGGCAACATTTGGTTTCAACAGGACGGCGCTACGTGCTACACAGCCGAAGCTACACTCGATGTTGATGAAGCATTTTCAAAAAAAAAAAAAAATCGTTAGAGCCGTTTTTGAGAAAATCCAAACTTTTTGTTAAATTGTATGGCAGGTACCGTTATTTTTCGACCTAGAGCAAAAGTGAAAAACACCCCCCGAGATACTACCTAAATACCAAGTTTGAAGCAAATCGGCCCATTAGGCTGTAGAGGCGCGAACAGACAGACAGACAGACCGAATTGTCCTTGGAATTGTATATTAAGAACCTTATTCTATAGGTTGGTATTCATGCCGTCGGAACTTTAGTTTCAAAATTCAAAGCAACCGCAGCCACAAGCTTTGGATAGGAACGGATTCATTGATGACAAACGTTGTAAGCGAAAAGACAAAGAAATTTGGATAGTTAAGTCTTTTAACAGAAAACAGAGAACAACAAGCCGAATCATTGGACTACCGTAATGTTAAGGCTAAGGAAATAATCGCTAACCAAGAAATGCGATTCATACTGCTATATCTCAAAACCTGTGAAAACTATTTCAACGATTGTGATGAATTATTGGCTATGTTTATTGTAGGTACATAAATACTATATAAATTTGTGTAAAAAACCGTTTTTACCACAATCGTTATACCTTTTTTTTTTTTTTTTTTTTTTTTATAATTAACGCGCGCACAAGGGACTATTTGTTTCCCTTTTAATGTAACACACTGCGCGGGCATTAGGAAGATAGGGAGGGGAGAGATAGGAGGTGTCGATTAACATTGGTTTTGAATGTTTGCATGTTGAAATGGCAAGGGAAAATCTCGCCGGGTAAACCATTCCAAAGTCGTGTTGTACGGCTAAAAAAAGAATCTCTATATTTCACGGTACGTCCGAAATTGGGCTCAAGGGTGAACTGATGGGCATTCCTAGCAAGACGAGTATTACGGGCGAAACTTTTAAGGGGAGGAATGCAGCTGGCTACGTCGAGTGAACATTTTTTATAAAAGAACCGATAAAATAAGGAAAGACATGAAACATTGCGTCGGTGTTCGAGAGGGGCAATTGTTTCAGCGGCAGTTCTATTTCCTATCAATCTTAACGCTCGATTTTGTATTCTATCAAGCAGGTGAAGCGATGATTGTGAAGCACCTGCCCACAGGTGGGAGTTGTACTCGAGTTTAGGGCGTATAAACGCTTTATAAATTGTAGCCAGATCAGATGGGGAAAAATACTTCTTACACCGATACAGAAAACCTAAGCACTTTGCAGCATTCTTAGCGATCTCAAATATATGGTCGTTCCAACGGAGGTCGTCGTTGACACACATACCGAGTACTGAGAGCTTTTCGGTTTCTTCGATGTAAGTGCCATTCATGGACAATGGCATTGGGGGAATGTTTAGCTTTAACGACAGAAGACAGCATTGAGTTTTCGAAGCATTAAACTCCACACGATTTCTATTACCCCATTTGACAATGCTGTATAAATCGGAGTTTAATGAGCTTGACATACGGCACCGTTGCAATTGTACGTCCGAAGGCGAAGGACGTGAATTATCGAACGAATATGAAAAGCTGAGGGTAGAGTCGTCAGCAAAACAGTTAAGTGGATTAGAAGTAACAGACAGAAGATCATTTATAAAAATGAGGAAAAGAGTCGGAGACAGAACAGAGCCCTGGGGCACACCAGCATTTATTTTATGGGAATCAGACTTGAATCCGTCCAATACAACTTGTATTGAACGGTCCAGGAGATAGCTTCTAATCCAACGAACAAGAGTATTATCGATCCCAAAAGCACGCATTTTCGATAAGAGAGCTTCATGCCAAACTCTATCAAATGCCTTGGAGATATCAAGAGCAATAATCTTACTTTCACCAAAGCGATGTAAAGATTTGTTCCACTGTTCGGTGAGATATGCCATCAGATCACCAGTGGAACGGTTGCTGCGGAAGCCATACTGACGGTCATGGAGAAGCTTACGATCTTCGAGATATTCCTTAAGCTGACGGTTAATCAGTGTTTCCATGACCTTAGAAAGAAGGGATGTCAGTGCTATGGGTCGGTAGGAGGAGGGGGAGGATGGGTCACCTTTCTTAGGGACAGGCTGGACAAATGCTGTTTTCCATCTTCTAGGAAAGATTCCAGAAGAGTAGGAGCGATGGAAAAGCTTACGCAGTGGCTTTGCCAGTGTGGAAGAACACCTCTTCAGAATAATCGGGGGTATACCATCCGGGCCAGCGGATTTGTGTATATCGAGATCTTTGAGAACTCTTGCTACTGTACGAGTGCGGAAAAAAATGTGTCCCATGGAAAAATTTACATTCTCAAGTACAGGAGGGGCAACGTTGCTATGCGGCAGCGTGGAGCTGGCAGCGAAATGGGCGGCGAGCAAGTTTGCCTTCTCTGAAGAGTAAACAATTGGTGTGTTATTGTCGATGAGCGTTGGAACCGAAGATGTTGAGGAGTTTTTAATATTTTTTACAAATGACCAAAAATTTTTACTGCCTTTGGGACACTGCAGAATTTTTTGCCGTAATTTTTGGTCATGCAAAAATTTGGTTCTTTCAATAACGGAGTTGCATGAGTTTCTTGCTTGTTTGTGCTTTTTCCGATTTTCCTCTGTAGGGTTGGCTTTGTAAGAACGGAAACTTACTTCTTTGAGCCTGATAGCTTCTTTACACTCAGAATTAAACCAAGACTTTTCTTTAGGTTTGATGCTTTTTACTCTGTTGGGAATAAAAGCACGCATCCCTAGAAGAATCACATTTGTGATCATTTCAGCACTGGCATCAATGTCACTATCGAGGAAGCATAGTGACCAGTTAAAGTTTCGGAAAAAAATATTCAGGCCGTCCCAGTTGGCTTTCTCGTAATGCCAAACGGTCCTGGTGGGAAGTTTTTCTTTAACTGGATGGGTGGAGGATGAGAAATTAGCTGAAATGACACAATGGTCTGAAGTGCCAAATGGAGAAGTTACACTAATGGTATATTTATCAGGGTGAGAAGTAAGAAACAAGTCAAGAGTATGGGCGGCTTGCCCAGCAACATCCGGTATACGCGTTGGCACATCGATCAGCTGGGTAAGGTGATGTAACCCGGCAAAGAGCTCGACATACCTTCCTTCGGGTGTTGTCTGACCAGAATAGCGGAGCCAATTGGAATTGTGTACATTGAAATCGCCCGCAATAACGATTTCAGTGCGAGGACAAAGGGAAACAATTTTCGAGATAGAATCTGACAGCGCATCAAACTCGTTACAAGTCGAATTGCTGTCGAGATTTGGACTCCTGTAAATAAAACAATAATGAATGACATGCTTGCGGACAGTGAATTTGAGCCACAAGAAGTTAAAGTCCGTGTTGGAACATTGCCCATATTGGGGAAGGCTCTGGCAAGCAATATCATTTCTAACATAGACCACGAGACCATGATGGGAAAAGAGTAATGGCACCAAGCTATACCCATGTAGAGTAAATTCTGATAAATCAGTATTTACTCCAACCTGGGTTTCACTTAATGCCAAAACAGCTGGCCTGTATTGAACAGTGTAGACGTACAGGTGAAAGAAATTCTTTCTAATACCACGAACATTGGAATACACGACACAAAAATCACTTACCATTTAAAAATACTTACACACAAAACACAATTCTGAATAAGTCGAACCATGCAGTGAAAATCAAAATTAATCTCTGTAAAAACCTTCAATAGAATTTAAATAATTTTTCTCTTTACAAAACATGTATTTTGGATTTTAAAAAAACGATCTTTAAAAAGTTCTTTAAGACTTTAAATTTATTGTTTTTTTCGATTTTGTTTAAAGATTCTAAGGATATTTCCCAGAGAGTAGGCTTAAAAAAAACAACTCAAGAATAACAGTTACGGCATTTAAGTCCACCAAAAAATTTGCGTTTCAACCCGGTAACTCACTTGGACTCATCAGTTGACAATAAGTAGTACCGTTGTCAAGACGCAACTTATAATTCAACAAAGTCCAAAATTAGTGCAGAGTCTTCTACTTAGCTGTTTTTTAGTTTTATTTTCTTACAACGTAGTATATAGAGTTTGTATTAAAACTTTCAATAAATTATTTAATTTTGGCTTATAAGAAAGCAGAAGCTTATTTTCTCAAAACGGATTTAAAGATTTTGATAAAATTCTAAGAAAGTGCATCCAAACGTTTGGAATAAATTGTACTTAGCTGAAATGCAACTTTTACTTCCGATTGTTGGTACTGTAATGCAAGTGATACATTGGTGTGGACTAAAAAAATGGATGATTAAACATTACGATGATAGAGAAAATATTTGAGTTAGCGGCTGTCTATGTGTCTGTCTATCAGTCCTTATGTATTTCCTATGTATTTCCACTGAAAACAATTTTACGAATTAAAAAATTTTAAACTCCTTACTAAAATATATGAGTATTTAATATTTCATTCGGCGTTATTACCTATTGATTCTTAACTTAAACTCATCCAGGTGATTATAACCAACGTGATTCAGTACACCTTGTATTTAAAGTGATTGCAATTAAGTTGGTTTATTTTATGTTTTTAGGAAAAATATTAATATTAAGAGCGAAGATGTTACAACATGGGATAACAGTAATTGGGGTTTCTTTTACTTTTAATTATTGAAAAAAAAACAATAGTTAAAAACCCCATCTAAAACTTTATTTTGACTACGCTTCTGGCCAACTAAAAAGCTTTACAAGAGCTCAACCTAAAAAGCTTTTAAGTTTCTAAACTTATGAACGAAGCTTATAAAACTTTAAGCTCATTTAGAAAAAAGGCTTTATAAAGTTTGTTAAGTTTATGAGAAGAAAACTTTTTTGTGCTCATGTTGATATGGGAACATATATTTCCCTCAAGTCCCCTGACAAACAAACAAATTTTATTTATTAAATGTTTATAATTACTTGTTGTTTATTAAAACTGTAGCAGTAACTAATAAACCAAAAAAAAAACCTTGCCTGATATCTAACAAAGAAGATTAATTTTGAAAAAAAGTATTAAATATATATATATATATACAAACATTTTTAAATCTATATTTCAAAAATGGGTTCATGAATTTTTCTATTTTTTTAGATGTAGGTTATTTTTAAGTTTGCCTTCTTCAATTATTTCTTTTTAATTTTTGAAAAATATTGTAAAAAACCGTTTTATTTACAAACCGTTCCTACTTATTACTTACTTATGAGGCGCTACAGTTCGGGACGAACCTGGGACTCAACCAACATGCCTTTCAGGCAGCTCGTTTTGGCTAGCTGCCTCCAGTTTCGCATACCAAGTTGGTTGAGGTCGTCCTCCACTTGAGGGCGCCACCTTTCGATTTCTTCCTTGACTGCGTCTACCCTCTGGGATGGAATCGAAGACCTTGCGAGCCGGAGCATTGTTGTCCATTCGCTTTACATGACCTATTCATTTTAAACGTGATATGCGTATTTTTTTCACCAGGTCCATGTCGGGGTACAGGTCGTACCATAGAGCGCCATAGAGCAAGATTGGGATGATTAAGGTCTACTAATTTCCTTCCTAGCTCATAGATGCAGCGATTGGCAAGAGTATTTCTTCGCTTTATTTCTGACGAGATGTTGTTGTCAGATGTTATAGCGGATCCGTGGTAAACAAAGTCCCTAACTACCTCAAAGTTGTACCTGTCTATTGTGATGTTTTGTCCAATCCGCCGATGTTGTGTGTCCCTTCTTGTGGACACTAGGTATACTTCGTTTTGGCTTCATTGACTGCCAGTCCCATTTAAGCAGTTTCAGCTTCAAAGTTAGCCGAGTTCTGCCGAGTTCCGAGTTCTGCCAATGATGTCTATGTCTTCAGCGTATGCTAACAATTGCACAGACTTGAAAAAAAATGTCCCAATACAATTGTCTTGCGAGTTTCTCACTTTGTCGGGATCCTTTTTTGACATCAAAAGCTTCTGTGAGGTGTCAGTACCAACCTTGATGGGTTGACTCATCCTGCACAGTCGGACGAGTTTTGTGGGGATGCCAAAACCAGACATCGCTCTTTCTTCTGACCAAACTTTAGGGATGAGTTGGTGTATGCACTCCACCAGTCATCTCCGGCCGCTTTAAAAAGTTCGGCGGGTAGTCCGTCGGGTCCAGCAGCTTTGTTGATTTTTTTTAGTTTACATATTGCTATCCTCACTTCCTTTTAGTCGGGTGAACGGAAGTTTTGTCAGTCATCGTCCTTGTTGAATATTACATTCTGCCTGAAAGCGGGATTTCGGTCTTCATCACCGTTTAACAGTCTGCAGAAATGGTTTTTCCATGTACTCATCACCGACTGTGACTCTACTACGAGGTTTCCATTCCTATATCTACTGGCGTCTTTGCGGGTTTTTTTCCTTGGCACGTTCATTCTACCAGTTGGTAAAACTTCCGCACGTTGTTCTTGGAGTAGCATCTCTCAATATCTTCGATCGCGCGCTTCTCATGCTCCCTCTTTTTAAATTACATTACATATTGATCTGCTCCGTAGATAAATCTACGAAGTAGAGACACTTATGAGCACTGGCTACTGAGGCCATCGGCTCAGACAATTACAAGACAACACACAAGACGACATTGATACAGGACAAAACAGAAGATAGAAAGAAGACGGAAAAACAGAAAACACATAACACATGTCAACAGCACGCAATTGGTTTTCGGACGGTCCTCCATCTTTCCACTAACCACGCGCAACTATGCTTGATTTCGCTGATCTCACGGGAAGCGATGCTTTATCGGAGCCAAGGCCGTTGACAACCCTCTCTCTTTTTATTTTGCAGAAGCCGGTGTTCTTCCAGTCTTTTCTGCTCGTAGAGCTCGCAAGCATCTCTCATCTTTCTTTGCAGCGCCGCTTTATATGCATCTTCTTTGGCTGCATTCGTCATCGAACCAGAGGTTTCGTGGGGGTGGTCTGGTGAAACCTAGCACATCAGTTGCGGCACCTCTGATGGCTTGTTGGGAGTGTTGCTACTGGTTTTCGACACTTGATGCTGGCGGTAATGGATTTCTTGGGTTGTTATGGGATATTCGATAGGCATAGGTTCTGGCAGTTTCGTGCGATTGCAGCTTTCCGACGTCATTCGTGTCGTCATCTTTGTCCTCTGTGGGGGCTAATGTTGGCGAATTTAGCCTTGATACGGATTGTCACAAGTCGCTCACTTACGTGTCGAAAGCCCAAGACTTCTTGCCTAATCTACCGGTTATGACGAACCCGCACCCAAATAAACGCTGTGGTCTTCTTTTACAATCACCGTAGTTCACGTCATAGTTTTTCGTCCTCCTTTTGCTCGCCCCATCCCATCGCATTTCCTGGCTGGCAGTAATTCCTGCTATGAAACAGTCTAGGGCCTCCACTAGTGGTTTGGCTGCACATGATCTGGCACAATAGTAGGCACATTATCGTTCCTACTATTTAAAAAAAAATTCGCAACCTTCACATTGTTTAATGAAATAAAATGGCGTTTAATTTTTTCCTGTGAAAACTGTTTTAGGTAAGTTTTTTAAACAATCTATAGTCACAAAAATGAAAATCTTCTAATATTTATCAAATTTTATTTGAAGCCTTGACCGCACATAAGAGCAACTACGTACGATTGTTTTGTTTGGGCCATGATTTTCCTACCAAGAGGTATGGTGGATAAATTTGAGTCCACTGCTTAAGTAACCACTGAACAAACACCCGTATGTCCACGAAACGCAAGATCTGCCAAAAATATCGACGGTGTACGTGATGTGTGTAGGAGAATCCGACGCAGTTGATTTTGGGTCGGTCGCAAGAACTCGGCCTTTCGCAGAGCTTGGCAAATTTTGAGTCGTGACCTGGACCAGCATCCATACATAATTTAACTGACACAGAAGCTGAAGGTAAACCACCTCAATAACGTCGTGTGTTCACTGAATGGGACTCTGGTCTGGAGTTTAAAGCGGGAAGGTGACCCTGATTTTCATCGAAAAAACGTCTTTAGCAATGAGGCCCATTTCTAGATGAATGGGTATGTCAATAAACAAAATGTCGTATTTGTGACAATACCGATTCACATGAGACATAAAGAGCATCCAATCCATCAGTACACATTTCTTTGAGAAAGACGTTGGCTAAGTTTTCGTCAAGCGAGCACTATAACGGCCGTTTTGTTCAGTCAAAGTTAAACATAATTTGAGGATTTTTATTTTCAACCTGTGAATTTGCTTTTTTTCACTCGAAGTTGACAGTTTTAGCTTTCGGTTTTCAACTCGAGAGTTAATAAACTTCCGGATTTCTAAACTTTCCGAAATAGTAGAAGTTCAGGAGAAAACTTTGGGATTTGTTTAATTTAATTTTTTCCTAGGCCTTGATTACATTATTCCTTTTAAAATAGTTTTTTTAATTCTTTTCTCAACACAAAAAAGTAAAGGGTGTAGAAAGGTGTAGGAGGAATGAATAATTTAAGATTTTTTAGGGTTGAGTTTTGACGTCCCTCGTTTGAAAAGGAAATGCTGTTCACACACTAAAATAAGAACTTTTAAAATAGAAAACAATTCCCAATCAAACGTCAAACCTCAAACCTAAGAAAATGTTGAATTTTTCATTCTTCATTCCTCCTAATTTTCTACACTCCTTACCATTTTTTTCAAAAAAAAAAAAAATATTGAAAAAAATTGAAAATAGGAATCATGTAAACAAGGCCCAACAAAAAAACAATCCAAAAGTTAAGTTTAACATATTATGTGTCATCTGTCACAAATATCCCAGTGAATTTTTTGAAACTGCAAGTTGGCCAACTTGATGCCAACTGAGGTGTTCACTTAGTATACAAAACCAATTTTCGACTTGCCGTTCAACTTTCGAGTTGAGATAAGTTTAATTACTTTGGATTTCAAGTTGAACAATAGTGAACAAAACAGCCGTAAGTCTTTTGGCCTGAGTTGGATGATATTGACACCAACGGCATGCATGGTTTCAACTGGGCGGCACGGCGGCGCTTCAGCTCATCTCACATTGGAAACTATGTACAAGCGATTCGAGAGGGCATGTTGGTCTTACGTGGGTTTTCTGAAGTTGCAAACAAGCCACAAACTACAAAGCTAACATAACCCATGCCATCGTCCAAATACAGCCTGATTTATGCACCAAAATTATAGAAAATTGTATACTTCGGAGGCACGCCATCAAGAGAAGCAACGGCGGACATTTTAAACGAACTAATATTCAGTACATAAGGCATCAAAAGGCTTTTATTTATGAACTAGATTCCCCACCCGGCGTTGTTTGAGTATGCCATACATTTCCGAAAAAAAATCCCCGTGGTGCCACGTTGGTTTTATGTAAAAACATGTTTTATTTTTATCATTTTAGAAATTAAATTTTGAATTTTTCTTAGGTATAAATGTAAATTATAGGAACACACTTTGCAAAATAAATATATAAAAACAAAATCCATAGCTTTATAAAAGTTCCGCCATTTTTGTTGCGGGCTCCTTTGTTGCCGGCGGGGTCGTTGCCGGCATGCTTGACCGTCCTCACGCTCGTCGGAGGTTGTAGGATCTTGACCCCTGTCAGAGCACAACACAAAAAAAAGATCATGCCAACTTTGACGATTGTGTTATTCGTTGGCGAAATGTGTTTAATTATTATCACCATTTTGTAGTTGCCTATTATGTACTTCGAGCTTAAGGCTTGATGACATCAATACCAACATACAGCCCGTTAACTCACACCATATACAATTCCACTTATCGCGTCAAACAAATTTAGTACTAAATCTACTATTAAGTACTAAATCACCAAATCTAGTACATAAAATACAATAGTACTAAATTCTAGTACTAAAAATCTAGTATAAAAAATACTATTGTACCAACAACCTAGTACCAATCGGGACCAGTTTTATATTTAACTAGCGGTACCCGGCGAGCGTTACTACGCCCTAGAAAGAACATGAAAATAATGCTTAATCAAGAAACGATCCCTGGACAAAACTATATTTACCATGTAAATTTCATTAAAATCCGTTGGGCGGTTTAGAAGTAGATACTTGAAATACATACATACATACACACATACATACATCTGATGTTCGCCTGGTGTTCAGAATACGATGCGATCGATTTTGTTTGAAAGAACCACAGTATCGCGGTTAGCATGACTGATGAGTCTTATCAGCATGAGTAATGCAATTTCGTACGTGTACCCTGTCATCGATTTATAAGACGCTATCACGTCAAAAAAAATAAGGTACATCAAAAGTAAATTTAATTTTTTCCAACAAACCAACAAATCCCAAAGTGGCAACTCTCACCAAATGTCCTTTTTACCTCTGACGTAAGACGCATTCTTGCACAATGCCATTGAAAATGAAAATAAAGCATCGCGCAAACCAAAAAACCAGTACTCCAGGTAGTGATGGTGCCCCGCGGGGCAACAACAAGGAAACACACCAACAAAAAAAACACAACTTTCCATTTGGCAATGATATTGAAATTCCATTCCAAGTTCGATTTAAAATCCGATTCCGCACACACGAACGACATAGGCTGGATACGGATAAGCCTCCCCCAAGCCCACAGGGAGCTATTCCACATTCACAAACCATATATTTGCCTAGACGTAGCAGCCCAAAGTAAAGCATAATATACATATATGTAGCTTCCATGCGTCGTCGTCGTCGTTGTCATTCCGTTCCGCACGACTCACCATAGTCACAATTTACCCATGGTAAACATAACAATAAAAAAGCCGCCACTATCAACCCTCACTATAGAAGATAGAACTGGAAGCTTGACCCCCCCAAAGACAGACAGAATAGAGTGGAACCTGGAACTCACGAGTCCCGACAACAGAGAGTAAAAATTTACTTCCAGAGAGTCTGGCTCTCTGGGTATGCGCAATACCACTATTATTTGAAAAGTGTTAGATTCTTTTACACAAACCCCCCTTTACCCAAAAGATACACCATACAGATAGATCACTATCACTCTGATAGAGGCCTCCTACCTTCGCCCGGCGAATGGAATGTTCCAAGTAATACAACCACACTCCATGGCATACACATCATCATCTCGCAGCACACAATCCGCTGGAGCTTTCCGAGATGCATGACAACTTCGCTGGTGAATCGACTTGTGGCCCAAACCAAGAACACCAGTGAGACACTGCTGTCGTGGACGTTTGAACGTCGTTTTCTCTTCTGTCCAACTACCAGCGACGACTTCTCGCTTCGGCCACTTTTTCTATTCCCTCGATATTTTGTTCGTTTTTTTTTTCGTTCCCCATTTCCCTGGTTTTTAGGTTCGGAATATTCGGCTCAAGCCTGAATCACGTAAATAGTGAAAGGTAGACTATACTAAGAAATTCAATAAAAAAAACGCGCTCCCAATTATCTCGTCCGCACGCTGCCGAGCCGAGGTAATCGCATTTAGGCGTGTGTTTGTGTTTATATAGTGAATAATTCAAAAAAATAATTAGCATCGAAAAAAGTATCTTTTTAATTACAAAAAGTATCTTTGTGTGTGCTTGGTGACTTTTTACAATTTCCAACTCCAAATATTTGCTAAGCTATTTAGCGAAATACGCTTCTGCTAGATAAAAGCTAGAAAAAAAATATCTGAATGTGTTTTCTTGTATGAGATTCATTTTGAGATTGAGATTTATAGAAAAGCAAGTGGAGAGTTAAAAAAAAACTTGTATCTCAAAGTGTGTTTTTGTTTCTTTTTTTTTCTAATCCATGTTCACATACCAACCATCAGCTTACGAACACACAGATACCTGGCTGCATATTTTGCCAGCAGCAGTAGTTACCAATCCATTATAACAGTGAGAGGTGAATTAACAAGTTACCGTCGTTGACGTAGTCGTTGGTGGAGATATAGTCGTCGTCGCGTCACTTAACTATTCAAAATACTTATTCCAAGTAGAGTAAAGAACGGAGAAGCAGAATTTTGAAAAAAAGAACAACAGCAGCAAAACTGGAATTATTCATTAACTTAGATCGCGAGATTTACCAAGAGATTGTTGCTTTAGAATTCCAGATACAAAAACACACCTGAAGCCCCACGCACTTTGAAGTATAAAACCAATACCAGGTACTCGCACCATCTGCAGCAACCGTAACAGCAGTTGTATCTACCAGCTAGCAGCCAGCAAGCAAAAACTCTTTGAGGTAAGTTCAAGTATCTTTATGAGTATCTGAACTGAGCAGTATCTACATATATCTATCTATCTATCTATTCACGATACAATTTTTTTGAAAGTCGGTATTTCCGCTGAATGAAGCAGCAGCAAGAACACCAACAAAGCGCACATGCCTCCCTTTCGATTGGTTAGCGGCAAACGCAACTCATTAAGCTAAGTGTATCTTCTGGGAGCTCCATTTGTCGAAGGGGGTTGGGCGGGGGCGTCCACAATAAGCACCCATTTAAATACTGTATCTTTTTGCTTTTTCCTTTTCAAGTTCAGCGTACTCGCCGTATAGCCGTCGTCGGTGGAAAAGTGGGGCCGCCACCCGTCGCCCTCCGTAATACTTTTTCCATTTAAGGGTTGCTTAATAAGGCCCTCTACAGGTGGGTTGGCTGGCGCACGAATGCAGTCTTCCGTAGTCGAGCAAAAGAAAAACAACAACAACAACGAGAAAGTTTTAAAAAAAAGAAAAGAGAGCATTATATTCGTGTTGGGTGTATCTCTTGTAATTTGAATTGGTCGGCTGTTTTAATGGCGTGTAATTTTGCACTCGAAAGTCGAAAAGATAAAAGCGGCTACTCTGGCGCTGAAGTGTTGTTAAGAGGGTGGTTATCGGGATGTTGTTTTTTTTTTTGGTTGTTGGCCAATTTTTTGTATGTCCAAGTTTCTCTTTCAATGGTTGTCATAAAGAGGGTTTTTGGATGTGGCTAATGTTCTTAGGAGTCAATCCGAACTGGACTTATATGGAAGTATCTTTCTTCCAAATTAAAACAGATCCTAATTGTTTAGAAAGGATGATTTTGAAGTTTTTTGTTGATATAGGACAATGTTAAAAGGTCAAGACAGTGGCGAGTTGTGTTTTTGTCGTTATATTTGCTTAGGAAAATTGAATTCTGCTTACGTTGTTTTCAAGAAAAAGGAGATTCCGTGAAACATTTCTTAATTTAAGACTGTTATTCCAAAAGTTTTGGGTTTATTAATATTTAAAACCAAGAAATTTGATAGAAACAATTGGTATGTAAGCAAACAACGTGATAATAACTTATAAGAACTGTCGAAACCTCCAATTGAGATATTTTTGTTTGTATGTAAAATTACTTACCTTACCTTACCTTACGTGGCGCTACAGTCCGGGGGACCTGGGCCACAACCAACAAGTTTCTCCAGCCAGCTCGGTCCCTAGCTAGCTGCCTCCAGTTTCGCACGTGGAGTCGGTTGAAGTTCTTTTCCACTGAGTCTCGGTCTTCCTCTACTGCGCTGTCCTTCTGGGGTGGATTCGAACATTTTACGGGCCGGAGCATTGATGTCCATCCGCTCTATATGCGACCCAGCCATCTGAAACGTTGAATTTTTACTCTTTTGGCTAGGTCTGTGTCGCTGTACAGCCGGTACAGTATCTTCTTCTCTACTCCCCGTTAATGCATACGGGACCAAGAATCACCCGGAGAATCTTTCTCTCGAAATAGCCTAAAGTTTCTGGGAGGACTGGGATGATGAGGGTCTTATAAAGGGGTCAGTTTAGTTGCCCGAGAGAGGGCTTTGCTAATCAATTGCCTTCTAAGCCCGAAGAAGCAGCGATTGGCAAGAGTTATTCTTCGTTTGATTTCAGCGCTGTTGTTGTTGTCTGAGTTAATATCGGAGCCCAGGTAGACAAAGTCCCTAACTACATCCAAGTTATAGCTGTGGGTGTCTCTTCTTGATGACAGCATATACTTAGTTGACTGCTAAACCCATCTTCGCCGCTTCCGTATCAATACTCACAAAAGCGCTACTGACATCACGCTGTGTTTTTTCGATTATTTCAATATCGTCAGCGTATGCGAGTAAATGGACGGACGTTTAAAAAATCGTGCTTTTGGTGTTGGCGCGAGAGTTCTGCACTATTCTTTCAAGTATGATGTTGAAAAAGTCGCATGACAGCGCATTGCCTTGTCTTAATATCCTTTTTTTGACTTCAAGGGTGTCGATGAGGTCTTTACCCATCTAGAATAAACAGCGTGCGTTTTCCATAGTCATCTTACACAGACGGACGAGTTTGACAGGGTAGTTAAAACTGCACATTGCTCTATACAACTCGTCTCTATAAATGCTGTCATACGCGGCTATGAAATCGATGAAAAGGTTGTGGGTATCGATTTGAAGTTCTTGGGTTTTTTTTCCAAGATCTGTAATGTGGATATTTAATCGAAAGTGGACTTTCCTAGCTTTAAATTGCACTGATATGCACTTATTAGTTTGTTGACGAATGTCTTAAGGCGTTCACACAATACAGAAGAAAAGATCTTGTAGGCGATGTCGAGGAGACTGATACCCCTGTAGTTAGTGCAGTTCAGATGGTCTCCTTTTTTTAAGATCGGGCAAATTATGCTTACTTACTTACTTTACTTTACTTTTCGTGGCGCTACATAGCGTAGTGCTCCTGAGCATGGTTCATTATGCCCCTCCATGAGAGTGTCGATCCTAAGCTCGTAGAGGACGGATGTCGAGGTGCGCGCACAAATAATTAAACAAAAGCCAAACAAATAATTATTGCGCGTTGTTATCGCGAGTGCTTTAAAAAAAAAATAATACACACTCGTTAGAAAATTGGAAAAAAAACCCCTCGCGTGTGCTGTAAAAAAAAATAATAATATTCACTCGCGCTGAGGAAGAAAAAAAAATAAATAAAACGTATTCGCATACAAATTGTCCTCTAATCTGTCCCAAAACCTAGTGCTTAACTGCCTCTTTCTTATCTACTGTAGGCATCGTATGACCCTACACTGCTTGCGGTAAATAGATAAAGGCATCTGAATTTGTCTTATTGTGCTGAATGTTTAGATTGATTTTTTGTAAACAGGCTGTCTTATGGGCATAACACCTAAGACAGTTTGATTTTTACAGAAGTTTATTTGGATTTTCACTGCGCAGTTCGACTTAATCAGAGTTGTGTTTTGTATGTAAGTATTTTTAAATGGTAAGTGATTTTTGTGTCGTGTATTCAAATGTTCGTGTTTAAGAAAGAATTTCTTTCACGTGTACGTCTACACTGTTCAACACAGGCCAGCTGTTTTGGCATTAAGTGAAACTCAGGTTGGAGTAAATACTGATTTATCAGAATTTGCTCTACATGGGTATAGCTTGGTGCCATTACTCTTTTCCCATCATGGTCTCGTGGTCTATGTTAGGAATGATATTGCTTGCCAGAGCCTTCCCCAATATGGGCAATGTTCCAACACGGACTTTAACTTCTTATGGCTCAAATTCACTGTCCGCAAGCATGTCATTCATTATTGTTTTATTTACAGGAGTCCAAATCTTGACAGTAATTCGACTTGTAACGAGTTTGATGCACTGTCTGATTCCATCTCGAAAATTGTTTCCCTTTGTCCTCGCACTGAAATCGTTATTGCGGGCGATTTCAATGTACACAATTCCAACTGGCTCCGCTATTCTGGTCAGACAACACCCGAAGGAAGGTATGTCGAGCTCTTTGCCGGGTTACATCACCTTACCCAACTGATCGATGTGCCAACGCTTATACCGGATGTTGCTGGGCAAGCCGCCCATACTCTTGACTTGTTTATTACTTCTCACCCTGATAAATATACCATTAGTGTAACTTCTCCATTTGGCACTTCAGACCATTGTATCATTTCAGCTAATTTCTCATCCCCCACCCATCCAGTTAAAGAAAAACTTCCCACCAGGACCGTTTGGCAATACGAGAAAGCCAACTGGGACGGCCTGAATTTCTTTTTCCGAAACTTTAACTGGTCACTATGCTTCCTCGATAGTGACATTGATGCCAGTGCTGAAATGATCACAAATGTGATTCTTCTAGGGATGCGTGCTTTTATTCCTAACAGAGTAAAAAGCATCAAACCTAAAGAAAAGTCTTGGTTTAATTCTGAGTGTAAAGAAGCTATCAGGCTCAAAGAAGTAAGTTTCCGATCTTACAAAGCCAACCCTACAGAGGAAAATCGGAAAAAGCACAAACAAGCAAGGAACTCATGCAACTCCGTTATAGAAAGAACCAAATTTTTGCATGACCAAAAATTACGGCAAAAAATTCTGCACTGTCCCAAAGGCAGTAAAAATGTTTGGTCATTTGTAAAAAATATAAAAAATTCCTCGACATCTTCGGTTCCAACGCTCATCGACACCAATTGTTTACTCTTCAGAGAAGGCAAACTTACTCGCCGCCCATTTCGCTGCCAGCTCCACGCTGCCGCATAGCAACGTTGCCCCTCCTGTACTTGAGAATGTAAATTTTTCCATGGGACAGATTTTTTTCCGCACTCGTACAGTAGCAAGAGTTCTCAAAGATCTCGATATATACAAATCCGCTGGCCCGGATGGTATACCCCCGATTCTTCCGAAGAGGTGTTCTTCTACACTGGCAAAGCCACTGCGTAAGCTTTTCCATCGCTCCTACTCTTCTCGAATCTTTCCTAGAAGATGGAAAACAGCATTTTTCCAGGCTGTCCCTAAGAAAGGTGACCCATCCTCCCCCTCCTCCTACCGACCCATAGCTCTGACATCCCTTCTTTCTAAGGTCATGAAAACACTGGTTAACCGTCAGCTTAAGGAATATCTCGAAGATCGTAAGCTTCTCCATGACCGTCAGTATGGCTTCCGCAGCAACCGTTCCACTGGTGATCTGATGGCATATCTCACCGAACAGTGGAACAAATCTTTACATCGCTTTGGTAAAAGTAAGATTGTTGCTCTTGATATCTCCAAAGCATTTGATAGAGTTTGGCATGAAGCTCTCTTATTGAAAATGCGTGCTTTTGGGATCGATAATACTCTTGTTCGTTGGATTAGAAGCTATCTCCTGGACCGTTCAATACAAGTTGTATTGGACGGATTCAAGTCTGATTCCCATAAAATAAATGCTGGTGTGCCCCAGGGCTCTGTTCTGTCTCCGACTCTTTTCCTCATTTTTTATAAATGATCTTCTGTCTGTTACTTCTAATCCACTTAACTGTTTTGCTGACGACTCTACCCTCAGCTTTTCATATTCGTTCGATAATTCACGTCCTTCGCCTTCGGACGTACAATTTCAACGGTGCCGTATGTCAAGCTCATTAAACTCCGATTTATACAGCATTGTTAAATGGGGTAATAGAAATCGTGTGGAGTTTAATGCTTCGAAAACTCAATGCTGTCTTCTGTCGTTAAAGCTAAACATTCCCCCAATGCCATTGTCCATGAATGGCACTTACATCGAAGAAACCGAAAAGCTCTCAGTACTCGGTATGTGTGTCAACGACGACCTCCGTTGGAACGACCATATATTTGAGATCGCTAAGAATGCTGCAAAGTGCTTAGGTTTTCTGTATCGGTGTAAGAAGTATTTTTCCCCATCTGATCTGGCTACAATTTATAAAGCGTTTATACGCCCTAAACTCGAGTATAACTCCCACCTTTGGGCAGGTGCTTCACAAACATCGCTTCACCTGCTTGATAGAATACAAAATCGAGCGTTAAGATTGATAGGTAATAGAACTGCCGCTGAAACAATTGCCCCACTCGAACACCGACGCAATGTTTCATGTCTTTCCTTATTTTATCGTTTCTTTTACAAAAAATGTTCACTCGAAGTAGCCAGTTACATTCCTCCCCTTAAAAGTTTCTCCCGTAATACTCGTCTCGCAAGGAATACTCATCAGTTCACCCTTGAGCCTAATTTCGGAAGTACCGTGAAATATAGGGATTCTTTTTTAGCCGAACGACACGAATTTGGAATAGTTTACCCGGCGGGATTTTCCCTTGCCATTTTGATCTGCAAACATTCAAAACCAATGTTAATCGGCACCTCCTATATCTCCCCTCCTTATCTTCGTAATGCCCGCGCAGTGTGTTCTACATTAAAAGGGAAACACATAATCCCTTGTGCGCGCGTTAATTATAAAAAAAAAGAAAAAAAAAAGCTGGCTCGATATCCAAGCTGTCGGAGGTCTCCTTCTACCTGGTCGCTCCATTGGAGATGAGGTCTCCCCTTGCTTCTGAATCCCTTATGCCTTCGAAGACCTTGGGCGCTAGAGAGTCGATATTCAACTATTTCATTTATACTGTTAATGAACAGGTGGAGGGTTTGATGTTAAATTATAGGGTTTTCTCCAGTAACAGGCGTAATGTGAAGACTGCTTTGGAAAGGAAATATTTTTTCCGTTAGCAAACGCTTTTAGATGTTTACATAAAACGTTCGACAGAATCTAATAAGTGGCTGGTTCATCTATAGTTGGTGGAGATCTATAGTTTTGTGGATCGGGCAGATTGTACTGAAATTGTAATCATCGGGCACACTTTCGTCTGACCATATTTTGCAGATGACTTGGTGTATACACCTGACCAAGTCAAAAAGTTCTGCTTGTAGTTCATCGGTAGATGTTTTGATCGTTTCTAGTCTGGCAATGGCTACTTTGATCTCATTTTGGTCGGATGGATGTAGCTCTTGGTTGTCATATAGGTTTACTGGTCCAGGTCGATTATTGGCGGGATATTGGACGTCATCGCAATTCAACAAGTGGTTGAAGTAGTCGCTCCATATTTTAAACATCAATTGCATATCTACTACAATATTTCCATCCGCATCTTTGCATCGCCCAAGAGGGGTAATGAAACAGGATGTTGACTGTTTCATTCTTCTGTAGAAGTTTCGTGCATCTTTCTTGTTAAAGAACCTCAGCATTTTCTCGACTTCAAGTTGCTGGTGATCTTTTTTCATTCTCCTGAGTAAGCATTTTTCATGCTTCCTTCGCTCAACGTAGAGATTATAAGATGCTCTCCCCAGCTGTTCTAGCGCATCTCCTGGTTTGCGGTTATATCAAACGTTGAACCACACAGCCCATCCAAATTCAATAATCGGCCTATAGAGGGTCATGTAGTAAATCACCTTAACATTGCTATCAACGCGGCTGCCATAAAACAACTGTCTTGACAGAGCACAAGCTCCCCTAACCCTGGTCAGAACCAAACTTACTGTGCCACACTCTTACCCGCCATTGGATGTCTATGTTGCCAATCACCAGCTTGTGCTAGTTTTTTCTCGTATCCCTAGAAGCCCTTGACAAAGGGAAAGGCCCTGAACTGGATGTCTGGAATTATATTTTTATCCTCTGCCACTTCGAATACCTTTCTGATACTCGGAAGAAGACTTATCGACCGGAGAGTCGCAGGATTCGAATTATCCTTTCCCTATTTCTAGAGAGGATGTACAACAGCTGTCTTCCAACTCACTTCTTTATGTCGGAAGGTAAAAAATCTTCCTATGCGGTATAATCACTCACTTTTGGCTGGGAGGTCTCCATCGAGGGGACCCACAGGCTGCAGATACCGCATTAACCAGCGGTTCTACATCTTATTACGCTAAGTGGAACGGCTTTGTTCGCCAGAGTTGCCGTTCAAGATTTATCTACTGAAATGCATGTCGAATTCTATCATTGCAATGGCCTTGTAGACATGTTTTAAGCTTAATAATATCAATTTCATTATTTTCTTTAATAGTTTCCATACAAATGTCATTGGGCAAATCACTGTTTCGTATGTATTTACCATTGTAGTGTACCAACATTGCCTGTATATTTTGTTAGTACGATCCCAAATTACTATTCCGTACATCCATACAGGTTTAAACACTTAGTTGTAGATAAGCAGTTTGTTATAAGAATGTAAATTAGAATATTTTTCAATATGCCGGTTCAATTCTCGTATGTTTGATATGGAATTCTTCTTATTTCTTTTCAACGTGCGTATTTCATTTTAGATTATCATCAAATGTTATGTAAGATTTCTGCTGGGGTTTTGATGAATAAAACTAAATTTCACTATTAAAATAAAAAAAACAATTTCTTTATTAATCAACCTTAACTTTTTTAAGTTCAATTTACATTACCTTCATAAATTTGTCATCACCACTTATTCACAATTAAAATGACTATGTCCTCTTCAACGCTTTTTACTTTTTCTCAATTCAGTCAGTTTTTGTTATCCCTTTCGATGTTCACACTTCAATGCAAAAAAATCAACTGCGTCCCCTAGCCTAGACCCTAGAGCCACATATCTGTGTTCTCGAAATTTACCTTTTGAAAACTCCACTGGTACTTTTCCATTACATAGGGAATACTGGTACATTCTAATTTCCTAAACCTTCTAGTACGTTTGGTTGTTGTCAGTGCTTTAGTAAAGTTGGCTGTGTTGGTGAATTCGATGATAGCATTCAGTGATTTTTGAATGTCTTTTCTCGATTGAGACAATGTATCCTCAGAAAATCGTCATAGTTTTGTCGTCACATCCTAATCGTAGTTATAACTAAATGGTGGGTAAATTTTTAAATGGAAGGCAAACAAGCTGTGATTATGGTATTGACAAAATTCTTTTTACTTGTGCTTAAAGGTACTATAAGGCAAGCTTAGGATTCGTGAATATAAAAAAATTGCGATAACAATCAAACATGACATTACGATCATAGAGAAGCTTGAAAAAGTTAGTTACAAAAATGTCTGTCTATCTCTCAGCCTGTCTGTTCATCTGTTCGTATATTGATCTACAGCCTAAACGGCTATATGTTCTTTTGACATTCCTCAGAGAGGAAATTGAAATTTTATTTTTAGGCCTTAAAATAACGGTTTCTGCCATATAACCGAGAAAAGTTTTAAAGATTTTGATGAACATTTTTGAGATTTTTTTAGGTATTAACTATCATTTTATTAAAACCGAATTTAATTTCCCTTGCCATTTTGATATGCAAGTAATCAAAACCAATGTTAATCGACACCTTCCGTCGTCCCCCTCCGTATTATCCTCATGCTCGCGCAGTAAACTTATAGAGAAACAAAAGAAAAAAGAACTGAAAAAGGATATAATTACTTTATTTTTGATTTTCGTCGTTCTGGGTAACGGCTCATTGCCTAGATAGAACATTGACGTAAATTAAACATAAAAACGACTTCGCCATACAAGTCTGTAAGATACTGAAGAGCTAAATATCCGGCTAATATCCGTATAATATATATATTACATAAATGATTTGTGATTTTTTATTTTTGTTGATTACTTATTATTTGTATTTATATTAAATTAAAGTACTTACCTCATGTCAGAATCGAACCTGGGACCGTTGGCACCAATATTATGGATCGTTAACCGCTCGGCCATACATCGGTATCACTTTCATTTAATAAATGGAATCTTTGATGTTTAATATACGTTCATTGAATAACTTCGGATTTAAGAATCAAAATTGTAAGATAATTAACAAATTTTATATGTATATGAGATGTACAATATTCCACTGAGATATGTAAATAGTAAAAAACACGTTCAATATATGTATATAAATACGTCATGTTGGATTCATCTTTATCGTTTAGTACATGTTTCGTATACATATTATAAATGTATATAAATTTGACGTCAAATGATTTTTGTATAATGTACGCAAATTATACATATATAAAATTCTTTCACTATTAATAATAAAATATATCTACAATATTCATTCAGTATAAATGTCTAATTTAGATTTATCGTTGACGTATACATATTATTTACATATATATACATGTATTATATGTCAATTAGACCTACTTGTTCATTTCTGAGTGGATTTCACTAATATAATAAAAATAATAAAAATTTATATTTGAAAACCTCTAAGTAGCCCAATTAATTATGCATCTATGAAAGTTATATAGATCAAAGCTGCACCTCTAAATTCATATCTGCATCAGCCCCATGCTCACACAAAAACTTTAGACACACAGGATTTCCTTTTTTATTAATTTAATTGCTTAAACCAGCTGAATCATTAAAATTAATACATTCATTGAACCATTAATTCAATTTGTTAATACCTGAGTAGGCAAATATTAACATTAAATTCATGTTTTATTGATTAAACAGTCAATCAATGAAGTACACCAAAAAATAGCAAATGTTTATTTCAATTCAGCTTCAAGAAATTACGCACCTAGGTATAAGTAAACAGCACATTTAACATATTATCTCAGATCATATGCGCATTCATGGTGCAATAAGCTCAGATAAAAATGTTTTGTCAAACGAAATTAATTATTTTCATCTTCGGGGTATTTTCTGCTTTATTTGCAGACAGTATAAATTAAACCAAAAATAATGTATTTTAAGAGTATGTATCTGCAAATACGCCGCACAACAATAAGGTTTTTTATGACAGAACATTAAAAATCAATATACGGTCAGTCAAATATTTAACTATACATCAGTTTAAGTCTTTTTTTATAGATTTTTTTTTATGAATATTTTAAGTTTCTTACAACTGATGTATGATTACTAACGCAGATTGGAAAATTTAGCAAACAAGCAGTCAAAATACTTCTTTATTCCATGAAATTTCTGAAGTTGTGCTTTAAAATGTTCATTTAATTACTGAGCTCATATTATTTGGCAAAACTGAAAAAAAAAATAGTTTAAAAGTTAAAAAAATTAGTCAGCATAGTTTTAGATGTTTTTGAATGTGACATGAGAGGTAATAATAGTAACAATTTTCGGTACTGTACGCAGTTGTCAATTATCAATGAAGAATGTCAAAATGACATATCACTGACAGTTCTTGTTCCGAAATCTTAACCACAAACACAACTTTGACTGACTGTATATGTTTTTCACTCAAATTCACGTGTTTACATTTACCCAGACCATGAAAATATATCAACCTCAACCATCACCATCCTCACAGAAATTTACTGAGCAATTATTGGTTTGATGCTAGAGCTGGGTTGCCGTAAACAATTTATTGAGTCAAACGCAAACAATAAAAGTGTTCACATCTTTTAAGAGTTCTTTTTGAGATCCTTGAGATGGAAGCATTAGCAACAATTCTTGTTTTCTTTAAATAAATCTTTTATTAATTTTTCATGTATTTTATGAACTCGATGTTTTCGTTTTCGCTGGAAGCGAGTGTGAGATATTTCAGAATTAATCAAAGTATTATGAGTGTTTTTTTAAGAGATTGATAGCTTGAAAGATTGATGAAGGTTTCAAGAGTGTATCAGAAAGTATCAGTTGACGACGAAGAAGCCTTTGTCGTTAAGATTATTTTTCTATAGATCCTTTATTAAGTAGGTCATAGGGCACTCGTAATTAAATAAAAAGTAATGGAAGCAGTCGAATTTCCATTGCCTACACAAAATTAGTTCTGCCTATGGGCGTTCGGTTGAACTAGTTCTGCCTAGGCAAAACTAGTTTAACCTAACACACTAAAGCTAAACTAGTTTTGCCTAGGCAAAACTAAGACGAACATGTCCATGAAGTAAGGTAAACGGTAATAAGGTCGATTCGATCTTATTTCCCTAAAAAGAGGAAATAGAGGCGAACTTCGGTTTTATTTCAAGTCAACCCTATTTCCGACAAAAATGTTAATAATGTCGTTCACAATTTCGGCGTTATTACCGAATCAGTGTGCAAAGAAATTTCTTGAGATTTTATCACCCAATCAGTATAAAGTAGGTATGGGCATGCTGCCTCTCTGCAACCCCCTGCTTGGGCTCACTTTAGGATTTGGAGTGATTGCGAGATTGGGTTTCTGCAAATGTTCTTTAAATCCAAAAGAAACTGCACATACCCAAGAAAAAAGATACAAAGCTGACCTCTTTGGCTTTGCTTGGAAATACCTACCAGCAATTTTCCATATCTTCAGGCAACCTGATTAGTACAAACGAAAAAAATCATCGGAATCAATCAGTGAAGCTAAGCCGTTAAGAAGACGGCTATTTCCCTGGAGTATGATTTAAAAACATTTCGGAGCTGTACTTTTCTAGATCTGCTACTGTTAGACTCAAGACCGACAGTAATTGACTCTGTGGACGGTAGAATAACACAGTGACCACTGCGGACTTGCTGCCGTCATACAGCTACCAAACGAGCTTGTGGTGTTGGATGAATTTGTGCCTGGTGCGCTCTTACAATTTTAGTAACGCTGGCCACGTTCCTCCAACACCCTGACAAGAGAACTCCTCTCCAACGACATTGTGCCTCCAAACGACAGGAATCTATCGAACGTAGAGATCGATGGAACCTGCTTCAAATGGATAGTATTATAAAACACACGATTGACAGAACAATTCCAAGATACAAAGACCATAACGCAACTGAAACTTACAAGAACGCAACAATAGACGCACTATACAGACAAAAAAGTGGCCTTATGACAAGATTACAACTCTTGTACAGGCGGTTTACAGACAGAAATAATTTGGAGATTAGGACACTGAAGTCGTCAATCAAAAACGTCACTCGCTCATAAAGCAAAACTACAGATTGTCTATCAACTCGTACTGGGAATACAGAATTCGAGCCGTTAACTCTAGCGACCCGAGTATGTTTCCCGAGATTAATAAAATCTTCAGAAAAAACAATCAAAACGATCTTCCGTGTTTTAAGCTTCAAAAACGACAGACAACGAAAACATACTCCCGACCGCAGGCATAGATCTAGGGGACGCCGTCTTGGACGAGAATTTCTTTGTGATCGAAGATTAATTGGAGAAGGTTGAGACAGTGGGTTCTGCTTTTCAGCAAGTGTATAAGGTGAATGAGAACATTCATCCAAATCACGACCTGAAGAATAGAGCTCTGCTGAATCACTTTTTTACTTGCGATTATAGGTATTATAATATAAACGTGCAGATTAAAAAAATTGAGATAACAATCAAACAAAAATTAACGGTACCTGTCACATAACCGTTATGTACAAGCTTATTTTTCTTGAAAACGGCTCCAAGAATTTTTATGAAAAAAAAATTTAATATGGTGGGCTAAAAACGGTACTTCCCATAGGACCAGTTTTTTTCTTCGACTTTCTCAAAAACTGGTAATCCAATTTCTATCAAAATTGATATTTAAGAAGACATATATATTCTCAAAAATTTCGCATTATTTTTTAAACTTTTGTTTTTGTATTTTTAGTAATTTTTATAAATTTTTTTTTTTGAAAATCAATATTTTGAAAAAAATAAAATGCGCGACAGCACCTTAAGAAGCCAAGGCCTAGTGACTTATACTCTCAACCATTCCTATGTGTGTGTTGTTAATCTGCAAGAATGGAAGGGACCTACAAGTTTACCGCCGAGTCCGAACGGCTACATGAAATGCACTTTTTCGAAACAATTTTTACTCTTGGAGGTTTTGTCAGTTCCTCGCAAGAGGCAGTACCCCTAACTACTAACCACTAAGCCACAGGGGCACTACGTATGCCGACGATTTAATTATGTACAGACCAGGTCCAAAAGTTGAGGTTATCAGAATTCTATTGCAACTATTTGGCTAGAGCCTCTAGCGATACGAGAAAGAACTGGCGCAAGCTAGTGATCGCTGGGCCACATGTACATCCACCGTCGAGTAAAGATGTAGGAATGTACCTTGATATCTGGTTGGATCAGTATCTATATTTCAATCGACATGTAGACGTTTGTAGAGGCTGCTCTGTCCAGGGCTAGTGGAGCTTTTGCCCTGACAAGGCGGCTGCTTTGATTGCAGGGTAAAGGTGATTTGCTACATGGCCCTCATTAGCCCGATGATTGCCTATGGATGCCCTTTGTGGTTCAACGCAGCATCATCTCGTATGAAAAAGTTTCGGGTGTTTGAAAGACAGTGTTTTCGTACTTTTCTCGGCCTTTACAGAACACCAGAGTCGGAGTACAAACACAATTATTCCAAAGAGTCCTATACAACGGGGCCAATACAAGCAGGAAAGATAAATTTTAATTAAGCTCATTCGCAGACACGTTGCAAGAGCAATGACCTCAACTAATGGACAAATCTTCGCGGTTTACTACACCCAAGATTAATATTTTGAAAGTAGATACACGTTCGAGTAGTTTTATTCCGCCCGAGACCGTCCTTTACTTAAATGGTCGAAGGCTGATTCAGGATAGATCGGCTATTCCGTTGGACGTCGGCCGCAGAACAGTCGATAGGTGGCTTCTTTACGACCGATATAGTCACTGCGAGCGAAGCAAAGCGCCTCCGGTTCAGTAGGGCAGTGCCCGACCGGGATCGGAAGGCGGTCACATCATCGAATAAAATTAGAAATATATTAAGAACATTTCAATGTTTTTTATTCGATTTTTATGAGTTTTGATTGTTCGAAAAAAGTATTTTATTATTTCTTTTAAAAATGTGAAAAACTATGATTTTTTTTCAAAATCGTAGAAACGTTAAAAAAAACTTTTTAACTTTTTCAAAAATTCCAAAAAAAAAAATTAAAATGCAAACATACGCAAGTTCTATTTTTGTTGTGGTTTATAACTTGAAAAATTAATGTTTGTTTTATTATTTTAAATTATGTATGTTATAATCTTGTTTATATTTTGAAAATATGAAAATCTACTGAAGAATAGTTGAATCTACTGCGTTTTTTTCTCAAATCTACTTCTGGCATTTTTTAAAAAAGTCCTATCAAAGTTGCGTGTTTTTCACTTTTCTTAAAGCTATTCAATTCCAATGCAGTCCAAGTAACTAACATATATGTTACTCACTTGAGTGAGTTGCACTTGCACTCTTGCACGAGCCAAGTATGGTATTCAAAAAGCATAATGAAACGACGTCGTGGAAATGCACTTCAAAAAACAGCATTAGCAAGTAATTTAACAACCACAAGTATAAATATTTAAAATGTCAATCAGTTTTTGGGTACTGCCGACATTGTCTACCCTGAGGCTTCGAAATAAAAAACAATTAAAATATGTATGTACAAACATCAAAAAAGACATTAAACAGAATCGAATTCTGTATACCTACTCTAAGCAAATATAAACTTTTGGTTGATTGTATTGTAGAAGCTAGGGTAAGGCCCATTGAGCAATGCTTTCATATAATAGGCAGTAATAAATACAAATTTGTCTTTAAACTTAGCGAAGCAACGCTAGCACGGGTCTGCTAGTTGTCAATAAATATATTAATAATCCTCATACACTTGGTTGTACAGACTGTAAAGTTCTGCCGATAATGTCAATGTCGTCTGCATAAGCTAATATCTGGATGGACTTGGTGACGAAAGTTCCTCTTGTTGACGTGCCAGAGTCACGAATTGCTTTCTCCAATGACAGGATGAAGAGGATGCCAGCCTTACAATCCCCTTGCCGGAGTCCATTTAAGATGTTGATTGGTCTGTACAGAAAACCGGCTAATTTTACTTGGTTTGTAATGTCAGCCTGCATAGTCGTGTCAATTAATTCGAGATGCCGAATTCTTTTATAGTTTTAAAAAGTTCTATCGTGCTTTAAAGACTATAAAAAGACGGTATGATGGAATTTTAAATTCCAGACTTTCTTCCATCACCTGCCTAAAGGTAAATACAATTCCAACATACAATAAAAAATCATCAAATCTGCGAAACCAATTAAAAAAAAAATATTAAAGGTGTTAGGGCGCTTACTCAATAGCACGGCAAACCAAAGCAATTATAGGAGTGAAATAACTCAATTGAAACGTTCAAGTATCTTGGGTAACTAACAAAATAGAAGACAATTTACGGATTTGAAATAAATAAATCCGTCCAAGTCTTGCCTATTAAATGTTAAGAGGTTTCTTGGATATGCTCCTTGGCTTCGTAACTTGCAAGCTAAACAAATCCTAAAAATAAAACCTGTCAGTTCCACTTTCACAACATTTGCTCGTTTTTGTAGTACGAATCCTTGAAAGTCCTTTTGTAATAAAAATACAAAACAAAAAAAATACAAACACTTAAAAATTACTGTCACAAAGTTGTTTTCTTTGCGATTTATTTTCCCCGAGTGAGCAAAGTACGTGTGAGGAATTTTATTTTATTGCAACGCACAACCATCGGAACACTCAACAAACATAGTTTAGGTATCCCTTGAAGCAAAAAAAAAAAAAAAAAAAACTAATAGAACTGGAAGGCTCTCCAGCAGAATGAACATTCCTGACTCCCAAGTGCACTGCACCCAAATGCAATTATGAATTCCCAACTTGTAATTCTCTATGCCACGCACGCAACATGAAATATACTTTTCTGTCCTCGTTAATTGTTAAACATAAGTGTTCCAAGTAAAGTCAAAGTTATTCTCTCCAACATTCCTTTGACTTCCAAGGATTTCGAGTCCTTAAATCATTTATCCAATGCCAAGGACAACAAACAACCCATGTGTCCCACTTTATTGAACCAACTGTCGCACTATGCAAACACCACCACAGAATCTAATGAACTAAATGGGAGCGGAAAACTAACCGAAGTCGTCCAACCATGAGTTATGGTTGTGTGGGGATTTGGGGGGGGGGGGGCTTATGCCCCTCAGCCGCGGCATGAACAATCAAATGTGAATAGATAAACAAAAGGCTGTGGCACAGATGCCACCACAAAACACAATCGAGTTCCTGCTACACGCCACAAGTTGTTGCGTTCGTTCAAACAGTTATTGCCCCCTTTGGTCTGTACTTTATACCCGGAACACGCCCCTGAATTGTGGGTTGTAGCTGAAGAATTGGATCAGCTTCGTCGCCAGTGCGTTACTATGTCAATGGAATATATTGTTGTGGCTGTACTACGTCGTATTTTGTTACCCCCTTGTTTTTTTATTATATGTTGGGGTTGGGGATGGCAGTTGGTTTGATATGACATTGAATAACATTTACTGAGGGTCTTTTGGTCACAATTAGAAAGAAGACTTGCACTTTCATCAATTGGCAGCCATAAGCATTTTAGCTTGGAAAGACCACCAGCAATTAGTAACTTGCCACATCGACAATCCTTTTAGGGTTTGACAATTAAACCCATTATTTTACGGAAGAACTTGTTTTTTATTGTTAGCTTTAAAAAAATATTTTTAAAAAAAATAATGTAACGAAGGCTGAGTTTCAACAATCGTTAATGTTAAAGTTACACTTCTCCAAGTTTTCACTTCCATCCAAATAAAAAAGTCACTATTTCGTGTTTTAATTGCAGTACAACTGTTTGTGCCTAGGAAACAAAGTAAATATTGAAATTAAAATGTCTAAACGAAAATATTTTGCTTCAAAATTTCACAATGTGTCATCAAAAACACTATGGTAAAACATTAAATCTCTTGGTATCTCAAGGAAAATAATGAATATTGATGATAATTGCGATGTAGATGAACTCAATAAACAGTTTATAAGTTCTGCCTCCAACATAGACGCCTGTGCTATTGCAAGCATAATTTCTTAAAGAAATGATACTCGTTTTTCACAAAGTTTCAGTTTTAATAGAGTTTTTGAAGTTGGTGCATACAAGGCAGTCTGTGCTATTAAATTGGAAGAAATAGGACTAGATAATATGAACCCTAAGTTTGTAAAAATAATCCTTCCTTTTATATCCCCCTTCTTAACGCACATTTTTAACACAATAATAGCTAAATCCGGTTATCCAAAGCTCTGAAAGGCCTCAAAAATAATTCTGATTCCTAAAAAACAGCATCTTAACAAGAAGAGTACAGTCCAATATCTATTCTTCCATTCATTTCAAAAGCATTTGAGAAGCTTATCAGTCGGCAAATTAAATCTTATTTAGATTCACATCTACTTATAACTATTTCGCAGTCTGTATTTAGATCAAAACATAGTTATTAGTTGTACAACCGCTTTTCTTAAACTAACTGATGATATCCGTCAAGAAGTTGACAAAAAACATGTAAAACTCTAGTTTTGTTTGATTTTTGCAAAGCGTTTGATACAGTTTCACACCAAATACTTTTGAAAAAACTCAAGAATTTGTTCTTTTTTGACACTTCAGCATTATCTATGGTGGAACAATATCTAAGACACAGATCTCATTCAGTTTTTGCAAACTCCAAACTACCGACATTTCTTCCTAATATTACTGGTGTCCCTCAACGATCAATTCTGGGCCCACTTCTATTAACACTAATCAACAATGACTTACTTTCGATACTCAAACATAGAAAAATTCATATGTACACAGATGATACGCAAATTTACTTGAGCTATAGAATTGGCATGGTAGAAGATGCAAAGGTCAAAATAAATGAGGATCTAACACGTGTTTGCTGCCCGTTGCTCCAGAAGGAGTTGAAGCGCTGCATTGCAGCCGGATAACATATATATAACACGTGTAGAATAGTGGGCTAGAAATAATTAATTGAAATTCAATTCGAACAAATGCCAGGCAATTGTGATAAAAAACTCTGTGCTTGATACAACTAGCTTACCAACTTACAGTCTAGCTCAATGGAACAACGTTAAATTATGTCAAAGCAGTAAAAAATCTAGGAGTAATCTTTAACCAAACGCTAACATGGTAGTACTGATAAGTACTATTGAACGAGTATACACTTCATTTCGTTTTCTTTACTTTTCTGGAAGTTTCCTCCCGGTGTCAACTAAATTGATAATTGCCAAAACAGTTATTCTACCAATTCTATTCTACGGTAGTCCTATTTTTGCAGTTTAGATAGCGCCAGTAAACGCAAACTTCAAGTAGCCTTTAACAGCGTTGTCCGCCTTATCTACGGATTGCGTCCTTTCGACCATGTTTCTGCTTAGGCAAATACCGTTTTCAATATTGCTCTTGACAAGAATGTGGATTTTTTACATTGACATTTCTGTTTAACCTTATTTATACGAAAAGTCCGAATTAACTTTTTGAAATGCTCAGTTTTCCAGTATCTCAAAGAAGAAATATTCTCATTAATACAATATTTAAATATAGAGCCTCCAAACAACAGTTCTTTATGCATGATGCGGGCCTTTGGAACTCTTTGCCTGCCAATCTGAGAGTACAAGATAACTATAAAAATTTTGAAGGCTTGCTTAGAAATCTTTAAAATTGCTTAAAGTTTGTCTACTTCTATTTCTGTTTCTTTTATCTAATTTTATTGAAATATGATATTAAATTATCTTTGATTTCTTTAATTTTATTTCAAAATTTTATAATAATTTAAAATTTGCTCTCTTTGAACTATTTATGATTTAATGACATTACCTACAACATTTAAAAGTCTAAAATATTTACGTTAATAAATAAACACAAATACAAAAATACAAATACATTGTTGGAAAGTAATTAATGCATTCAATGTTAGTATACATTATTACCAAACCCCTGATGTCATATCCTTTTCATCTTTCCTAGAAAACTTATATGTATTCACACGATGATATTTCTGCATATCGCATTAAAACACAAAGTGCATCTTCTTTTCACTTGCCACAAGATCAAGTTTCTCAATTACCGACTCCTATGCACCTTCGACCCCCATGCTAGTACATATGTGTATAATTTTCCTTTTTGGTTTCTTCCATCAGGAACACCAACTAAAATGTAATTAATTTTCTGCTTCAACTAACATCATGTATACTTTCTGTGCACAAGAATGTGTTGGGGTTGATGACAATGCTATGCAAAGGATCAACCGACCAACAATTCTTAAGGAAGTGTTATAGCTGAGATCCGATTTCCTTCTCTTGGCAACTTTAGAATGGTATCAATTTCTTTAACCTTGCAACCCCATTTTTGGCAAGTATTTTCATAGGAAATTGCATTTTATACTGAAGTCGATTTATCAATAGAAAAAAAAAACACCAGAATTGGCAGATTTTTGGAATCAGATTTTCGTTGGCAGTTAAATGTTATCCTAAAATATCTGGAAATTGAATTAGAGTCAACCCATGTGACAGGACTTCTACCTACTTCAAAGCTCGATGGTATTGATTTTTTTAATTGGATTTCAAAATTTGGTTCGCTTAGGGGAGTTACACTAACTGCATTGCTCCATGGACGTTGGAAGAAGTTTTTTGTATCTTTTACTGGTAATGGTGATATTTTTAGCTATGCCATTCTACTATTTTTAGAATTGTGCTATGCACAAAATTGATTTAAGTAAACGTTGGTCAGTTAAAGAACTGATGGGCCAAATTATTCAAAAGTGCCTAAAATTGGTCAAAAAGAAGAAAGAAAAAAACGTTATACGGAATCAGAACAGTAAATATGAATAAAGAAAAAGAACTATATAATAAATAAATTTATTGGCCCCACAGCTCCTTAAGGAGTCAAGGCCTAGTTACTTATACTCCCAACAATCAAACATGACATTACGATGATAGAGAAACATATTCGAGTTACTGGCAAAATTCTATCCGTCTGTCTCTCTGTCTGTCTGTCCGTCTGTCTGACTGTCTGTATGGATGTATTTTGGACTGCAACCTAAATAGTTGCGCCAATCGTCTTCAAATTTTGAACTTAAGGTTAAATAAATAAATTTATTGGCGCGACAGCTCCTTAAGGAGCCAAGGCCTAGTGACTTATACTCTCAACCATTCCTGTGTGTGTGTTGTTACTCTGCAAGAATGGAAGGGACCTACAGTTTACCGCCGAGTCCGAACGGCTACATGAGATGCACTTTTTCGAGACAAATTTTACTCTTGGAGGTTTTGTCAGTTCTTTGCAAGAGGCAGTACCCCCAGAAAAAATAGGTGGCTATGAGCTGGATTTGAACCCAGGTTCTTTCGCTTAGCAGTCCGACACACTAACCACTAAGCCACGGGGCACTACGAACTTAAGGTTATTTTGACATTCTACAGAAGAGTTTTTTCAATTTTTTTTAGCTCAAAAATTAACGGTAACCGTTATGAAAAAGCTTATTTTTCTCTTAAACGGCTCCAAGAGTTTTTTATAAAAAAAATCAGTATACTACTGTAGTTATGCATTATATTTTGGTAAAAAAAAAATTTAATATGGTGGGCTAAAACGGTACCTCCCATAGGACATGTTTTTTTTTCTTCGACTTTTTCGAAAACTGGTGATCCGATTACTATCAAAATTGATATTTAAGAAGATGTAGGTAGCCTGAATAATTTTGCATAAATTTTTTTTTTCGAAAACTTTTTTTTTTGTATTTTTAATAATTTAATTTTTTTTTTTTTTTTTGAAAAATCAATATTTTGAAAACGGGTAAGTGATTTTTTTTTAATTTTGTTTTGTACGTTATTTTTGTGCTTTAGTTTGTATTCTTGATTTATTTTTTTTTAATTTTTTTTTTAAAAACCGTTTTATTTAAAAACGGCTCTAACGATTTTGAAAAAAAAATTCACACTTGTTAACATTTTAACAAGCGTAATTTAAACGCCCAATACAATTTAACGTACTTCATTCGAACAATCAAAAGTCACAACAATGAATAAATGCTTTGATGTCACTTTAATTTTGTTTAATATTATTCTACAATGTGACCATACATATGAGTACGAGCGACCTAGTCGTACAATTTATTTTACTTAGTTTAAGAGTTTTTTTTTCGGAAAAACTAAGTATACAATAAAATTTGAAAACTAAATGAAAATTTAAAAAAATCGAAAAAAATTTTTTTTGGAAATTTTGAAATGCAATATTAATTGAATTATGAATGACTTTCTGTGTGCAAAATTTATTGAAATCGGGATAATAGTTTACGATATATGAGAGGTACCGTTATAGAACAAATTTTGAAAAATTCATTCTAAGTAAAAGATGTACTGTAGTTTTCAAGAAAATCAAACTTTTTGTTAAAAATTGTATGGTAAGTACCGTTGTTTTTCGACTCAGAGAAAAAATTAAAAACACGCTCCGAGATACTACCTGAGAAATACTAACTACCAAGTTTGAAGCAAATTGGCTCATCCGTTTAGGCTGTAGAGGCGCGAACAGACAGACAGACGGACGGAATTCCCGGACCCACTTTTTCCAACTTCTCTATTATCGTAATGTCATGATTGATTGTTAGATTTTCTTCTTTTTTTACACGAATCCATAACTTGTATTAAAGTACCTATAATCGCAGGTAAAAATTACCTAAACCCAAACAAAATCGTTTTCATTCAAAACCTTACAGGTTAAAGCAATTAGACCCTTTTTCCAATTTTTACTGTCTGCGGGCTTATCCATGTATCATAAAATCCGTGCATTTTTCAGCATAACTATTTTTAATTTTTATTTGTAACGGGTGATTTTTTTGAGGTTAGGATTTTCATGCATTAGTATTTGACAGATCACGCGGGATTTCAGACATGGTGTCAAAGAAAAAGATGCTCATTATGGTTTGACATTTCATCATGAATAGACTTACTAACGAGCAACGCTTGCAAATCATTGAATTTTATTACCAAAATCAGTGTTCGGTTCGAAATGTGTTTCGCGCTTTACGTCCGATTTATGGTCTACATAATCGACCAAGTGAGCAAACAATTAATGCGATTGTGACCAAGTTTCGCACTCAGTTTACTTTATTGGACATTAAACCAACCACACGAATGCGTACAGTCGTACAGTGCGTACAGAAGAGAATATTGCGTCTGTTTCTGAGAGTGTTGCTGAAGACCGTGAAATGTCGATTCGTCGCCGTTCGCAGCAATTAGGTTTGTGTTATTCGACCACATGGAAGATTTTACGCAAAGATCTTGGTGTAAAACCGTATAAAATACAGCTCGTGCAAGAACTGAAGCCGAACGATCTGCCACAACGTCGAATTTTCAGTGAATGGGCCCTAGAAAAGTTGGCAGAAAATCCGCTTTTTTATCGACAAATTTTGTTCAGCGATGAGGCTCATTTCTGGTTGAATGGCTACGTAAATAAGCAAAATTGCCGCATTTGGAGTGAAGAGCAACCAGAAGCCGTTCAAGAACTGCCCATGCATCCCGAAAAATGCACTGTTTGGTGTGGTTTGTACGCTGGTGGAATCATTGGACCGTATTTTTTCAAAGATGCTGACAAAGATGTTGACATGTGGTTTCAATAAGATGGCGCTACATGCCACACAGCTCGCGATTCTATGGCCATTTTGAGGGAAAACTTCGGAGAACAATTCATCTCAAGAAATGGACCGGTAAGTTGGCCACCAAGATCATGCGATTTGACGCCTTTGGATTATTTTTTGTGGGGCTACGTCAAGTCTAAAGTCTACAGAAATAAGCCAGCAACTATTCCAGCTTTGGAAGACAACATTTCCGAAGAAATTCGGGCTATTCCGGCCGAAATGCTCGAAAAAGTTGCCCAAAATTGGACTTTCCGAATGGACCACCTAAGACGCAGCCGCGGTCAACATTTAAATGAAATTATCTTCAAAAAGTAAATGTCATGGACCAATCTAACGTTTCAAATAAAGAACCGATGAGATTTTGCAAATTTTATGCGTGTTTTTAAAAAAAAAAAAGTTCTCAAGCTCTTAAAAAATCACCCATTATTATTGTTATATTCATTAAAAAAAAAATAATAAAACGTATTTTCTGGAGAAAATTGAACCCAAAGTCAAAAATTTGGCATGGGTAAAAAAAGAGACAACCTAAAAGCTGGATATCTTAAAACTGCGATAAGATATCAAATATATGTAAATGCACTTACGAAGGCTTGACCCATAATAATGGGTCAAGGTACACCCAAGAAAGCCTTTTCTTAAATCCCCGATAAATTATACCAAAAGTAAAGATAGGGCTTTACTGTGGAAAGATTTTTTTCTTATAATATACTTAAGAATCATGGCCCAAAATCCTGAAATAGCATTACGGCACGCCATGTATAATCAATGTAAGTATTGAGCTCTAAGTTCTAATCAAACATAATTCCAAGATACTTTATTTTATCTGCATTTTCTCTCACTTGGTTTTCAATTTTAACTTCATTCTTAATTTCTCCATTAATTAATCTACATTTTGTTTTTCCTACAAAACTTAACTTATTCATATGAAACCATTTGTTCAACTGCATCAAGTCAAAGTTTATTTTATCAACACATTAATTTTTATTTTCACCAACAAAATATAGCAAGCCTTCATCCGCAAACAACTTCTCTATTATCGTAATGTCATGATTGATTGTTAGATTTTCTTCTTTTTTTACACGAATCCATAACTTGTATTAAAGTACCTATAATCGCAGGTAAAAATTACCTAAACCCAAACAAAATCGTTTTCATTCAAAACCTTACAGGTTAAAGCAATTAGACCCTTTTTCCAATTTTTACTGTCTGCGGGCTTATCCATGTATCATAAAATCCGTGCATTTTTCAGCATAACTATTTTTAATTTTTATTTGTAACGGGTGATTTTTTTGAGGTTAGGATTTTCATGCATTAGTATTTGACAGATCACGCGGGATTTCAGACATGGTGTCAAAGAAAAAGATGCTCATTATGGTTTGACATTTCATCATGAATAGACTTACTAACGAGCAACGCTTGCAAATCATTGAATTTTATTACCAAAATCAGTGTTCGGTTCGAAATGTGTTTCGCGCTTTACGTCCGATTTATGGTCTACATAATCGACCAAGTGAGCAAACAATTAATGCGATTGTGACCAAGTTTCGCACTCAGTTTACTTTATTGGACATTAAACCAACCACACGAATGCGTACAGTCGTACAGTGCGTACAGAAGAGAATATTGCGTCTGTTTCTGAGAGTGTTGCTGAAGACCGTGAAATGTCGATTCGTCGCCGTTCGCAGCAATTAGGTTTGTGTTATTCGACCACATGGAAGATTTTACGCAAAGATCTTGGTGTAAAACCGTATAAAATACAGCTCGTGCAAGAACTGAAGCCGAACGATCTGCCACAACGTCGAATTTTCAGTGAATGGGCCCTAGAAAAGTTGGCAGAAAATCCGCTTTTTTATCGACAAATTTTGTTCAGCGATGAGGCTCATTTCTGGTTGAATGGCTACGTAAATAAGCAAAATTGCCGCATTTGGAGTGAAGAGCAACCAGAAGCCGTTCAAGAACTGCCCATGCATCCCGAAAAATGCACTGTTTGGTGTGGTTTGTACGCTGGTGGAATCATTGGACCGTATTTTTTCAAAGATGCTGACAAAGATGTTGACATGTGGTTTCAATAAGATGGCGCTACATGCCACACAGCTCGCGATTCTATGGCCATTTTGAGGGAAAACTTCGGAGAACAATTCATCTCAAGAAATGGACCGGTAAGTTGGCCACCAAGATCATGCGATTTGACGCCTTTGGATTATTTTTTGTGGGGCTACGTCAAGTCTAAAGTCTACAGAAATAAGCCAGCAACTATTCCAGCTTTGGAAGACAACATTTCCGAAGAAATTCGGGCTATTCCGGCCGAAATGCTCGAAAAAGTTGCCCAAAATTGGACTTTCCGAATGGACCACCTAAGACGCAGCCGCGGTCAACATTTAAATGAAATTATCTTCAAAAAGTAAATGTCATGGACCAATCTAACGTTTCAAATAAAGAACTGATGAGATTTTGCAAATTTTATGCGTGTTTTTAAAAAAAAAAAAGTTCTCAAGCTCTTAAAAAATCACCCATTATTATTGTTATATTCATTAAAAAAAAAATAATAAAACGTATTTTCTGGAGAAAATTGAACCCAAAGTCAAAAATTTGGCATGGGTAAAAAAAGAGACAACCTAAAAGCTGGATATCTTAAAACTGCGATAAGATATCAAATATATGTAAATGCACTTACGAAGGCTTGACCCATAATAATGGGTCAAGGTACACCCAAGAAAGCCTTTTCTTAAATCCCCGATAAATTATACCAAAAGTAAAGATAGGGCTTTACTGTGGAAAGATTTTTTTCTTATAATATACTTAAGAATCATGGCCCAAAATCCTGAAATAGCATTACGGCACGCCATGTATAATCAATGTAAGTATTGAGCTCTAAGTTCTAATCAAACATAATTCCAAGATACTTTATTTTATCTGCATTTTCTCTCACTTGGTTTTCAATTTTAACTTCATTCTTAATTTCTCCATTAATTAATCTACATTTTGTTTTTCCTACAAAACTTAACTTATTCATATGAAACCATTTGTTCAACTGCATCAAGTCAAAGTTTATTTTATCAACACATTAATTTTTATTTTCACCAACAAAATATAGCAAGCCTTCATCCGCAAACAATTTAAAAAATGTGTATTTAATAACTCTGGAATTTCATTAATATAAATTTTAAATAACAATGTTCCTAATACAGAACCTTGAGGAACTCCTAAATTGATGTTTATAGTTTTTGAAACTGCTTCTTCCACTCTCGTTCTTTGCATACGGCCCTACAAGTATGACTGGAACCATTTTAATTCTTTATCCTTGATTCCATATTTATGCAGCTTTCTTAAAAGATGCCATCGGCCCCCTAGGCCTTGTTATTCCTGAGCCGATTAATCGCCTTTTATATCTCTTCAAGGGTTGGTGGTTGCCGCACGAAGTGTTTCTCTTGAAATGGTCGAGTCTCTTTAATTTACCGGTACATGATAGGCACTTTTTCATATAAAGTATTTTGGTAAATTTTGCATTTTCCTTCCGTAAACTGGCATCTGATGACATTTTTTAATTGACGATAATGAGGCAAATCTTCGAATAATTATCAGCTACTCCAAAGCCTGTTTGAAACATTTACAGTAGCCGTGTTTTTAGGCAAAGTTACCCGCAGCCCTGCTGGATTTTACACACATTACAAAAAAAAACAACCATCTGCCGATAAAAACATTAAGCTGCCCATAAAAGTAGATGTTGAATTTGGCTGGGGATAGAATATTTGGAGATTAAAAGATTTCATTCACAACAGAGTTTTCTGTCATGATATAAGACTTGTTCATGAAATTATGTGTATCTGAAAGGCTGTGTTCATAAAGTACATTATGTGATTATAGGTATTCAAACAAGATTATGGGAAGTAAGAGAAATCATGATTATGTTCATTTTGATTAAATAACATTTCGTCTGCACCATAGTTTAATTCGTTTGGGTGACCTGTTTTCTCAGTTTATTCAATTCTGTTCATTTAACATATAAAAAACTAAAATCATGAATTAATTATAAAAAAACTATCATCGCATTTAAAGCACTTAAGTCCATTAAGTTGATATGATGCATCGTCATTCAGTGCTGACTGAAATAGTTTATGTGTGTAAATATTATTTACTGTTGGAATCCCAACCACCAAGCACAATTTTCATTTCATCATCCATAAACTTGTATGGCAAATACCTGATTCTACGAACAAATCCCGATGCCTTAAGTAGTCGAGATGTCAATTTTGACATTAGACAGTAGGCAGCTATATAATCAAAATATACTATAATATATATATATATAATATATATATTTCAAAAAAATTGCAAGGTCACCTTGCCGAGCTAATTTGACCAAAATGTGTGCAGTTAGACTCAATAAAACTTTTTTTCGTTGGATAAGAACTTACTTTTTAACATTTCAATACAAGTCATTTTGGACAGATTATAATAATATTTTAACTAAAATAATATTTATAATAATATTTTTTAATAATATTTTAACTATGTGTCTGTCAAATTCGATTTTCACAAAATAAAAGATGGTGAACCTCAGGGCTCTGTTTTGTCTCCGACACATTTCCTAATGCTTATCATCGGCTGATTGTATGAAACAATTAATCATGTTCTTCGGATTGAGAACTGCAATGGCAGCGTTTGCGTTTGCTATTCGAATATTTCGAAAAATGTTTGCATTTAAATAACTCCTTTTGATGCATCATTAAATACCAAGTATAAGTTGGTGGATTCCTAATAATGACTTTTCATAACAGAGTCATCTTTCTCAAGAATCCATTCATCAAACATGCTTGCATATTTTCCTACATTTGGCAGATAAATCTTGACAACAGAATTCGGTTTTTTTCTGGACTGCGATTCTTTAGTTCGAGCTCCATTTCCTTGTGCGATTCTTATGCTGACTTTTTTTCTGAGAAGCCGGAGTTCATTGCAAGCCTCGGTTTAAAAACAAAAATTAATTAGATTATATCAATATTTCTTAAGCAAACAAAAAATATTAAGACATCCCTCCTTTGGGTTAATCGGATGTAAAAAACAAAAGTCCATCAGCTCTAATCCCATTTCATATCGATCATTTCAACTTCCTCTAACTCGACTTAAACCCATTCAGCGTGTGTTCATACCTACTTCAAGCCCGAAATACACTTTCAAAAGTAAAACTTGCGCAAAGTATTTAAACAACTGAGGGATACAAACAAGGTATCCATAATCCGTAAGCAGATCACGTATACCTATAGAGGTGTCTTCTGAGTCACATCTTGGATAATATACTGGTAAAACCGGTTACTTGCTTATTGTATACTTTTCGCCATTTATTGTGGCTCCTTCATAGTGTGGCGGTGTCAATGGAAGCAGGCAATAACTTCCAAGCCCTCCAATCCCAGTCCAAACCATCAACAATAGCAGTTCATGTATCTTGTATCTGTATCTTATCCATCTTCTACCAAGAAAGAATACATTCCTTCTTCGTCATTTTGTTTTATCTGCACGTCAAGCGTCAAGTCAAAGACCCAGACAAAGAAAAGAATGAAAGTTTTTGCTTTGCTTTTACCTTCGTCATAATAACGGAACGTAGCGCTCCGGCTTCGGGCCGACACCTGCCTATCTTCGTGACCATGTTAAAGCTATCTGCGTTCTGAGTTAAATCACCGGTGGGTGAGCCATTCGCTTGAATTTTCATTGTGTATAGTATCTGTGTGGAAAAAAAGACAAAAACAATGAAATATTCTCTGCGGGAACTCGTGACTTCATAACAACACCTCACAAAGCTGTGTAGGTGTGTAATGGAAACAGGCAGGCTTAATTGAAATGAATTTAACGATTATTGTGTTTGAGCCACAAGACACAAGAAACTGTTTTTTTTTTGGTCAGAACTTCATCTAACGAAGTTAAAGTATTAAAATGCTACAATTACAGTGCTGTCGAAGGTATTTGTGTGGGTGTGGGCATAGTTCGACGGGAATAGGGATAACAATAAATTCAACATTATTTTATTAAATGTAGTCTGTTCCCTAAAAATTGTTAGTACAGGGCTTACAGGGCACAGAATTGAGAAAACTTCTACTGAAAAATACAGAGCCACTGGCTAACAAACATGGATTGTATGTATCTCTTAAAAAAAAACTCGTTACTCCAACATGACCGATCACCATCAACGTTGATGGAATAATGCTACCTACCTTTTCTGTGTGAATTGAAAAAAAAACATATTCCACCAAGAGAGTTACCTTTGCCAAACGAAAACACTACTATATAGCTTTTTCATTAGGTTTTATCATAGTGCTTTCGGTTTTGAAGCTTTTGAAGACAAATTTAGTAGTAGTATGAGAGGGTAGGTGTTGCCGTTTTTGTGTATTAATTGTAATAAAAGTTGGAAAATCATTTAAATGCAGTTAAATTTTGTTGGCTTTTGGTATTTTAATGGAAAGGAATTATTACGCGATTATATTAATTCGAAAAAGTGTTTTGAAGTGATATTGTGTTTTAATAAGAGTGATGTGGTAAATAAATATAAATTTATCTACAGTGGACTCTTCCTAAGTCGAATTTTTACGGGAAACCAAGATTTCTTCGAGTTAGGGGGAGTTTTGGAAAAAATCGAGTTAGAGAGAGAAATTTTTTTTTGTTTAAAATGTTTATTTAACTGAAAAAGGTTATCAGTAGGTATAAAAAAAGAATAGCTTCTTGCTTAATTAATATTAATATTAAATAAGAACACACTAATCAAAATACATAAAAAAATAAAAACAGAACTAAAAAAACACCTTATTAACATCATTACTTAACAAAAATTTATTTTTTTTTATTTGGTTGTGTTTGTTTTTTATAAAAAATGCTTTTGATTAAAAAGACAGTTTTGAACTTCATCCGGTACTAGATCAGTCAATTGTATTGCAGATTGCCGGATTCATTTCGCGTCTTCAATTGCAGTTCTTCCAGGAATTTCAAAGTCAATCATCTCGGGTTCTTTTTCTTCACCATCTCTTTCGTTTGCTTAATTTTTAACATCTATTATTTCCTCCAAAACAGATTCATTGTCAGGTATTTCAGTAGCTACGATTCCGTCTAAATTCTTACTTGCTGATATGTGCAGTCAAATTGTAGGACAAAATTTAAGAAAATTAAAGTGAACATAAAAGCATTTATTCGATTTTTGTGACTTGATTGTTCGAAAAAAGTATATTAAATTGTATTGAGTGAAATAATTTAAACGCTATTTTATTTCTTTAGGAAAAATAAAATAATGTATTTTTTTTTTAAATTGTAAGAGCGGTTTTTTAAATAAAACGTTTTTTTAACAACTTGTTTAAAAAATAAAAAAAAAATAACAAAAATAACTTACCTACATTTAAAAACAAAAATTAAACAAAAAAATCACTAACCTGTTTTCAAAATATTGATTTTTCAAAATATTTAAAAATATAAAAAAAAATTCAAAAAAAATTAATGAGAAATTACTAAGGCTACCTACATATTCTTGAATATCAATTTTGATAGAAATCGGATCATCAGTTTTTCGAGAAAGGTGAAAAAACCGGTCCTATGGTAGGTACCGGTTTTAGCCTACTATATTAATTTTTTTTTCACCAAAATACTGATTTTTTTTTTCATAAAAATCTTGGAGCCGTTTTCGAGAAAAAATATGTTTCTCTATCATTATAATGTCATGTTTGATTGTTATCTCAACATTTTTAATCTCCACGAATGCATAACTTGCATTATAGTACCTATAATCGCAATCGCAAGTAAAAATTTTCAAGAAACGAGACGAGAGAATGTGTTCGAGTTAGGGAGAGTTTCGACTTAGAGGTAGTACGACTTAGAGAATGGTTTTTGTATGGAAATCTGAGGGGAATGCTAAAATTAGACGACAAATTTCGAGTCAGAAAGACATTTGACTTAGGGAAAGTCTACTGTAGTATCTATTAATAAATATACTGAACTGAAATTGGTTTGAATTGTGTTTAAACTGTGAAGTGCTAATGTCGATCTTCTTAATACCGACTTTGTCATAACCTCTTGCTTTGTCGGGAGTCTACAACAGTTTCCAAAGTGGGTTCTTTGCACAGTTCCCAGGCACAAAATGCCTTCCTTGGCCATGTAGTACATATGTGCAGTACATAGAGCTATAAAAATTATCGAAATAAACAATGTGGTTCACTCGTCTTTCAATTGCCTGAGATAGCTTTGTCACAACATTCCCAACCGCTCCAACGTCCATCTCATTTACCAACATAGGACCGTTCTCTTTTCCTGAATAGATAATGCATTTCTCGTCAGTGAGCATAGCATATACAATTTGAATCCCCATTTATGTGGTTTCAAGGGCAAATATTGTTTCATAAAGTGTCCCATTTTTGTCGCGCACATTTGTTCATCAACAGATAGTGGCTGTTCCATGGGTACGCTAGCATATCTCTTGTTGAGGTGGTCTATTACCGGGCGAAGTTTATGGAGCCTGCCATGATTGGGATCGTTTACCGGGCTGTGTTTGTCGTTGTCATTGAAATGGGGAATTCGTCTTATCTCTTTAAATCGGTTAACTGTCATAGTTTCTTTTATGCTCTGGAATCCATATTTAGTATTCTAATAAGAACGACCGCTTGGGTAATGAAACACTGAAATAAAATATTCCAATATACTTGCGTAATTCATAACCTGTCAGCTTTCACACAATCAGGATGATCAGTCTGCTTTTGAATCGAAAATCTATTAGTTTCTTGATGACATCAAAAGTAATCTATATCTATTATATAACAATTATAATGTTTGTCTCGCAGGATCTCAAAAAGTACTAAACTGATTTATACAAAACAAAATTTTGTAATATTCTTAATTATTATAAGATGGTTTATGGTTACTTTTTTTGAATAATTTGTTTTTAAAATATAAAACAGGTATTTAAAAAATACATTGCCCATTTTTGTATAGGTTGTCTCACACAATCACTTATATCTTTTCACTTGTTTGATATTTTACAAAGATGAAAATTGTTCGATAAAATCAATACGATAGCTCAAATTTTAAGCAATGAATCATTTTTTAGTTACCTATACAAACTGATAAATAAACAAAAACATGTTTCAAAAATATTAACTTTTTATATTTATTTTACCCTGAAATTAAATTTCATTGCAATCGCGAGGTAGATGCTTTGTTTCATTTCATTATCATTCCAACTTCTTTGCTTTTTCTCTTCCTTTTATGCTCTCTTTTTTTTTTTTTTTTTTTTTTATAATTAACGCGCGCACAAGGGATTATGTGTTTCCCTTTTAATGTAGAACACACTGCGCGGGCATTACGGAGATAGGGAGGGGAGAGATAGGAGGTGCCGATTAACATTGGTTTTGAATGTTTGCAGATCAAAATGGCAAGGGAAAATCCCGCCGGGTAAACTATTCCAGATTCGTGTCGTTCGGCTAAAAAAAGAATCCCTATATTTCACGGTACGTCCGAAATTAGGCTCAAGGGTGAACTGATGAGCATTCCTTGCGAGACGAGTATTACGGGAGAAACTTTTAAGGGGAGGAATGCAACTGGCTACTTCGAGTGAACATTTTTTGTAAAAGAAACGATAAAATAAGGAAAGACATGAAACATTGCGTCGGTGTTCGAGTGGGGCAATTGTTTCAGCGGCAGTTCTATTACCTATCAATCTTAACGCTCGATTTTGTATTCTATCAAGCAGATGAAGCGATGTTTGCGAAGCACCTGCCCAGAGGTGGGAGTTATACTCGAGTTTAGGGCGTATAAACGCTTTATAAATTGTAGCCAGATCAGATGGGGAAAAGTACTTCTTACACCGATACAGAAAACCTAAGCACTTTGCAGCATTCTTAGCGATCTCAAATATATGGTCGTTCCAACGGAGGTCGTCGTTGACACACATACCGAGTACTGAGAGCTTTTCGGTTTCTTCGATGTAAGTGCCATTCATGGACAATGGCATTGGGGGAATGTTTAGCTTTAACGACAGAAGACAGCATTGAGTTTTCGAAGCATTAAACTCCACACGATTTCTATTACCCCATTTAACAATGCTGTATAAATCGGAGTTTAATGAGCTTGACATACGGCACAGTTGCAATTGTACGTCCGAAGGCGAAGGACGTGAATTATCGAACGAATATGAAAAGCTGAGGGTAGAGTCGTCAGCAAAACAGTTAAGTGGATTAGAAGTAACAGACAGAAGATCATTTATAAAAATGAGGAAAAGAGTCGGAGACAGAACAGAGCCCTGGGGCACACCAGCATTTATTTTATGGGAATCAGACTTGAATCCGTCCAATACAACTTGTATTGAACGGTCCAGAAGATTGCTTCTAATCCAACGAACAAGAGTATTATCGATCCCAAAAGCACGCATTTTCGATAAGAGAGCTTCATGCCAAACTCTATCAAATGCCTTGGAGATATCAAGAGCAATAATCTTACTTTCACCAAAGCGATGTAAAGATTTGTTCCATTCTTCAATGAGATATGCCATCAGATCACCAGTGGAACGGTTGCTGCGGAAGCCATACTGACGGTCATGGGTTGTGACTTTACTTAAATTGTAATAGATCACTGCCTTTATTTTGAAAAAATAAATTTACAGCCTTTAAATAAAATCTACTGCACTTTTGGTCTTACGAAAAAAATCATTCATTATATAAAATGTAATCCACAAAATAAATATAAATATAATTCTATCACTGAATGAAATCAAACATAAGTAAAACTTTTTTGACATTTAGATGCAATGGTGGTGCATGTGGGCACAATGACCTCAATTTTGCGCGTTGTAATATCTTTCTTTTATGTTGACATATCGGCTTTTGGGTCAAACTAAAAAACGACGAAAACGCTCTGTAAGGAAGAAAGAAAGTTGATAAAGATTGTGGGTCTCATTTCTTATAGATTATTTTAATCAGTTTTGATTCGTCGACGAACAATTTAATAAAATAAATAAATTGCACGACTGGATTACACGTACTTGCTCTTATGTGCGGTCAAATCGTGGAATAAAATTTTATGAGTTTTGATTGTTCGAAAAAGTACGTAAAATAGTTTATGTTAAAAATTGAAACGCCTTTTTTTTCTTTTAAAAATGTGAAAAACTATGATTTTTTCAAAATCGTAGGAACGTTTTAAAAAAGAACGTTTTTTTTAAACTTTTTTAAAAAATTCAAAAAAAAAATTAAATGCGAACATAAGCACATAAAAGACCTTCATTTAAAAACCGACCGTTTTTAAATATCACTTTCTCGAAAACTGGATAACCGATTACAATCAAATTTCATGTTAAGAAAAAAGTATGTAGCCAAAATAATTTTAAATTAAAATATTTTCGAAAAAAATCTGTTAATTATTTAGTTTTTTTTGTTTGAAAAATCAATATTTTGAAAATGGGTAAGTGGAATTTTTTTGAATAATGTTTTTAAACGTTATTTATCTCTGTGCTTAAGTTTGCATTTTTGATTTGTTTATTTTTTTAATTTTAAAAAAAATATTAAAATAAAATTGTTTTTTTTAACGGTTCCTAAGATTTCGAAAAAAATCATATTTTTTTGATATTTTGTAATATTTTACATAATTTTTCGGACAATCAAAGGTTACAAAAGTTGAATAAGAACATTGAAGTTCCCTATTTTTTCTAATTTTATTCGAAGCTGTGACCACTCATAAGAACAAGTACGTGCGATACAGTCTTGCAATTTATTATTTGTTCTGTTTTTGTTATGCTTTAAAAAAAAAAATTATGTTTATTTTATTATTTTAAATTACGTATTTTATAAATCTTATTTATATTTTGAAAATATGAAAATCTACTTCAGAATTGTTGAATCTACTGTTTTTTTTCTCAAATCTACTTCGCACATTTTTTTAAAAAATTCCCATCAAGTCATTATACATTCAAAGTTGCGTGTTTTGACTTTTCTTAAAGTTATTCAATTCCAGTGCAGTATAAGTAACTCACATATATATTACTCACTTGAATGAGTTGCACTTGCACTCTTGCACGGGGCAAGTACAATATTCAAAAAGCATATGAAAGGACGTCTTGGAAATGCACTTCAAAAAACAGCATCTAATTGCTTTAGCAAGCACTAGTATAAACATTTTAAATGTCAATCAGTTCTCGGGTACTGCCAACATTGTCTACCCTGAGGCTTTGAAATAATATGTACATTGTACAAACATCAAAAAAGACAATTTTCTTAAAAACTGTTTACCGTTAAACATAATCGAATTCTGAATACCTACTGTAAGCATATATAAACTTTTGGTTGATTGTATTGTAGAAGCCAGGGTAAGCCCAATTTAGCAATTCTTCATTTATATAAGGCAGTAATAAACACAAATTTGTCTTTAAACTTTGCGAAGCAACGCGAGCACGGGTCTGCTAGTAATAAATAAAGCAATTTAGCAAAATATGCAAAATATTGCCAAAATTTTAACTATTAAATGTTATTGTGTTTCTAGGTTTCATCATGATAGAATTTTTTTTGTTATCTGGCAGGCGCTTGTGTCAATACTATTTTAATCAACAGTACCTGGTGGCCCGCTTCGCGTGATCCTTACATGCCTCATTGTTTATACGCCGTAATGCTGGGTGTTAGCACTATATTTATGTATCTAAAATAATAACTAGTTTTTATTAAATATTTAGGAGATATTCTACGAAGGATAACTATTTAAAAGAATCTATTAATTGCGGATATTATGTCGAGGATATTTTGATGCTGATATTTTGTCCGTGGATATGGAGGTGTGATACAGAAAAAAAATACTTGTTTTTCACACGAAAAGTCAAAATAAAAATAAACATTCCATGAATTTACATAATCAAAACACTAACCTTTATTGATTTTATTTGGTTAATAAATTCTTTCCACAAAATTAATTGATAACAAAAAACAAATCTTTTGATTTTACTCTTTTTCCAAATTGCCGCCTACGAGTCAACGATACCGCACAAATCACTGATAACGGATCGATCCTAATTTTTTTTTTGTTGGTCAAGAAATAATAATAATAAACATATAAAAATGTTTGGTTGTTTCTGATCAAATTACAAACAATTTTAGAGCGAGTAAAAGTTATTGTATCATTTTTGATACAATATGCATTGATCTCTTCGTTGGATAGATTCCTATCATTTGGATGCGAAAAGTCCTTCCAACGGACTTCTCTTGTCGGGTGGTTGGAGAAACATGGCCAATGTCTCATGCTACTTTACAACGCTATCATTTTTAAGGCCATTTATGATCGTTGATTGGTAAAACATAAAAATAACAAAACTCATTCAACAGCCCTGGTAAAGTACTAAATAAGTGAAGAAAAAAAACAAATTAACACAACAAAAGAAGAATACTTGCATTTTGTGGTCGGAATGTTTAAAAGTTATCTGCGGGGTTATTGTTTCATGGCGCATCGCTCAAGCCCTCTTCAATCAAACAAAACTGAAAATAAAGGAACAACAGAGGCTATGAAGCCGACTATATGGCTAACATGACGTTGGCAACGGCAACAACACTGCAGGCTGCACGTTGACACGAAAATGATGAAAGAGCTGAAACAAAATGTGGAATGCACATTTTCCAAGCTCATTCGAGCAGATGAAATATGCTGTTCCAAGCTTTAGAAACGGCCTAAAGGGTACGAGATGAAACCTCATCAGGCTCGATGAGTAACATTTTATCAAATGTGCAAACCTCTGTATGTCTGCAATTTACCCAGAGTCCCAGAGCTGTTGCTTCATATCGAGCAAAAACCAGGCTAGAACAACATAGAGAGAGTGGTTTTGGGTTGAGGCAAAAAGATACAAGATACATGATACAATAATGGTCAATGGAGAGCTCTGGTGAGATTGAATGTTCCAACACTGTTTGTACACTGCGAGGCAATTTAATTTTTTTTTTCTCTTTTTTTATTGAACAATTCAGGCAAAGGATATTGGGTTTGTGGGTGTTTGCGTTAGTCTTCGATTTGATGGAAATGTGTCAATTCAAGATGATGAATAACGATCCGATAAAAGTTGTTTTTTATGTATCTTGTATCTATCAAAGTATTGGTTGTTTTTGCATGTGGAAAAGGGTTAAGTGGATTGAAAAAGTTGTGACATTGATGGGGATAGACGTCTTCGATATCAACAGAAGGGGGAGTGAGTCCTTTTAGAAAATTGGTTTAACTGATACCATCCTTAAACATTGTCAAGTTAGTCTATACTTTTCAAACTTTGAAACGAAGTTTACTTTATAAGTTTGGCTAATGGAATGGAAGATATCACATTTGTTCATGAGTGATTTATTAAGAGGACAATAAAAAAATATTCGATATACATAGGTATTATAGGCAAACAGGAAAAATTGAAAAATAATGTGATTAAACCACACCCTCGCTTTTTACTGTTATCGGGAGTGAGTTTCTTCAATCTATTACCTCCTTCCTAACTGTCTTAAGAACTCTCAAACATCCCTATTGTCCTTGTTGGAATATTTAATCAGCCTAATTGGAAAATCAAATCAGAACTCATTGCTTCATCAATCCGCAGAAACTCTAACCACTGCCTCAGATTTCTATTTCAAAAACTTCTCTAACGAAACATGCTGAGTTCAAAAGCAACAATATCAATATCAAACATCCATACCGCCATTTTGCAGACAAAGTTTAGAAGAACAAAAAACCACCAAACAAACAATGATTCAAAACACGTACTATTGTCAACGCAGAACGTTATGTATGCTTCGAAAATATCAAACAATTGATGTGCCCAGGAGAGGAGAAGTTCAAGAAGCATATTCAGCGATGATGAGGACTGTTCTTTTCAAAAATATATTCCCATTAATGGGTTTAAATTTAGCATAGAATCCATATTTGTATGGAAGCTGTTTGAATACATTCATTCATGCAATGTTTTGTGGAACGTTGAGATGGGGAGGTTACACATATGTTGAAACTTTTATTCAACCCTAGAGAGTTTTTTGGGAAAAACTTTTCTGAGTGAGAAGCATAGAAAAGTTGTCCATTGGGACTTAAGAATTCAGTTTAATTAATAGTTCACCTAAATGAAGCATTTTCTATGATATTTCTAAACATGAAAGCTTTCCGAGAAGAATTAAAATTTATTTTTTTAATAGGGAATGAAATGCATTTAATTTTTAGACCATTATCATTTTAAACCATTTTAATTATCTTGTGTGTGTGCCGAAGTTTTTCTAACCAGTTTCTAAATTGAGGTTAAAATTATAGAGCTTCAACGGCTATATTTACCCAGCAAATATCCGGGAATTTTCATTTGATATGATATCAGGAGGTTGTTGGATGCACAGCTATTGAAGGAGGAGGGAGGAGTGTTACAACTAAAGAAATATTCCTCGCATCCAGGTGGGAGCAGAAAATTGTTTAAATGAAATCAATGGTTGTTTCTACAGTTCCAGTCCGGTTGAATGTTTTTCGGAGCTCATGCTTATAGTCCGGGAGCCAGGTCAAAATTTGGTCAATAATTTCCTCTCAAGCGATAATTGGTGAAACGCATCAGGGAATAGTATTATAAAACCTCGTGATGATGAGGATTCATGAATGGTCATCAAACGGATGTGGTATACACTGACTTACGTAAAGCCTTCGATCAACTTAATCACCAGCTGCTTGTTAGAAAACTTTCACTTTTTGGTTGGTCCCAAAAACTTGTGCAATGGATTGCAAGTTATTTATCATCTTGTACTCAATATGTTAAATTCAAGTCTCATTTATTTAACGAAATAGATGTCAAGTCTGGCGTGCCTCAAGGAAGCCACCTGAGACCACTGTTATTCGTAATTTTTATAAATGATTTACCCTCTGTGATAAAATACTGTGATATACATCTCTATGCTGACGATGCGAAAATTTCATATTCATATAAAAATAATGCTGATTACCTTCAACTGCAATCTGATATTGATCATTTGCAGGAATGGTGTAATAAGAATGATCTCACACTGAACTCTAAGAAATGCAAAGTAATGACCTTCGCTAGAGTTAAAAATGTTTTCTTTAATGAATACTCTATAAATAATTCAAAACTTGAAAGAGTTAATTATTTTGTAGAGTAATATTTAATTAAAATTAGACTTCAGAATGCACATCGATTCTATTACTGCAAAAGCTTCTGTTCATCTAGGAATCATTAAACGATGGTCAAAAGAATTCTATGACGCCTATTTGTTGGACTGGTTCGTTCGACCTTGGAATATGGTTGCAAAGTTTGGTGCCCATATTACTCCTGTCACATTGCCCACATTGAATCCATTCAAAAACAGTTTCTATTATTTGCTCTCCGTCATCTTAACTGGGATAATCATCACCATCTTCCACCATATCGTTCGCGACTTTTACTGATTGGTCTTAATACGCTCGAGGACAGGTCATCACTTAATGCTGCATTCATATTTAAACTTTTGAAGGGTGATATAAATTCTCCTTATTTGCTTTCCTTAATAAAAATAAATGTGCCATTCCGTCCAAGTCGAAATTATAAAATTTTGCGAACACATGAAACTAATTTAAACTACTTAAATAATGAACCGTTATCTCTCTTATGTAAACAGTTCAATAATTATAATTCCTTCGTAGATTTTAATCTTACTTTATTGAAATCTTAACAAATTATACTTTTATTCAATTTAAATCGTCACTAATTTGTAAATGTAATATTATTTGTATAATCCAAATAACTGTGATCAATTATGTATCTGTAGCCTTTTTCGGGCCTTTTTCGATCAATTTTCTTATTACCTATAAAGGGGTCCTCCACCGCCATTGGTTATCAGCAAGTATTGAGATCCAGTGACAATATTTTCAACATGTCATCATAGATGCCGCCTCTGAAATGCTGAGTTTTACACGGTCGCCACAACAAATGAGTGTCTGCAAACACATGCCGCTAAACAAGAAGCATTCAAGGCGGTGCTGCACAGAAGGACCAGAATTGAAAAATCGGCTTTTCGGAGGGAACAAAAAAAGGCATTGTGAGAAGCGCGTGATTGATTAAATAGAGAGCTGTTGTTGCAGAAAATAAGTTTGAAAGTTTTACCAAAAGTCATAGCTACAGAGGTCGAACTAAATCTTGCAAGGACGATCCAAAAAATCAAGTGCATTTCTCCCGATATTTGAACAAAAGAAAAAAGTTACCATTTGATAATGCAACACTAATTAAGGAAATCAATTCGCGATGCTTGGACAGTTTAAAGAGGTGATGCTGGTCGCGAACCCAACATTAGTAAAGCTGTCGTCCATACACAGAGACAGCAAAAAGATCCTGATTTCTATCCAGGTCTTTTATTGATCTAAACAAAAGTCGCAACTTAAAAGTTAGTTTCGTGGAGACAGCCATCGAATATTTGTTATCGATGATATTTCCAATGAAAGCAAACGAGACCATTTGAAGAGATTCCTCCCGGGAAAGACCTGAATATCCTTAATAACGATAGCATAAAGCTGTATTCCTTATCTCTAACTGTAATCCAAACGTGGGCATCGCTAAGGCAGCACGACGGAGACCGAAATATATAGAAGGAATATATTTCACAATAGATTGTGGTTGTTCCAAACTTGATCCAATTTGCATGGGGTTAATGTATTTAAGCTGAAAAGTTTATTTTAAACTTATCAATTTGTATAATTTTTTTCCATTTATTTAACAAATAACTTACCCCATTATATTCCAAAGGTGTTCATGATTCCAAACTGAAACAAATCCTAAATCTAAAGGTTAATACGTGGTAAGTCTAGCAAAAGAAAAGGATCAACAAAACTTCCAAACTTGTGAAGGCAAACCTAGTCATCACCTGATACCCTCATCCCCATAAAAAGATAGACTTTCTACTTACACTTCCAACATTGGTGAAAAAAAACTTTTCCCTATAACCACAAAAAAGGGATTTATGTTTTGCAAGCCAGCGGTTTAATGAAAATTGTTTGAGATTTTCAGAATTGCTTATAATTCGCCTGATGCCCTGTAGAGATATAGCTGAGGTAAACTCATTGATGGAAAAAGTTTTCCTTCGAACCATCATTTTGCATTCTGTTATCCATTTGGGAATAAAATGTTTTCATAAATTATGTTTTCAACTCGTAGAGAATTTATGTGAAAAGGGCAATTTTATCGAAATTTTCTTAAGACGGCACGGTGTTTTATTCTCGATGAAAGTTCAAACAAATTAAACAAATTACTTTGCATGGTCTATTGAAAGGTATTTTCATGGGTTTTGAATAACGTTTTGGTATTAGGTAATCATTAATTTATAAATCCAGCGAAGTTTTTTTTTAAGTATTTATAATGCTGCAAATATTGGAAATCAGAAATATTCGAACGTAGAAAAGAAATATAAGAAATCTAATTTGTCAAACTGAACCAATGAATTTTACACAATTCGCTAAAGAAGTAAACTTGGGCCGTACCTCGGAAACACAAAACAATAGTTTTTTCGAATGCCCTGGCAATCGTGGTTTCCAGAAGCAGCAAAAGTTAATTCTACCAATTTGGTGCCTGGCGTTTAATAATGTCCAATTTCACATTAACATTAGCATTACTGTAGTGGCCTGGAGCTGGAACACTATCCTGATTGGTAAATATTTCTAATAAACTTTATAAATAATATTTAAGGAAACATTCCAAATACTTAGTAGATTAGATAAAGTTTTTTATTTTCGGAACTTACCGCGTTATAAGAAATATTTTCTTATTTATTTCTACCCAACGTTTCGAAGAAGTTTCATACTTCGTGGTCACGGGATGAGACTGACGTTTGATTGCTGTTGTTTAAGTTATTGGTTTTTAGCTCTCGCTCTCAAGTAGTACCGGTGCGTAGATGTTGATGCACTTGGATTGCTTGTGGGTGGTGGTGGTGTACTCGTTCTAGGTTGTTGTTGCGTTGAGTCGATGTATTTTTGGACACATGCAAAGCTCACGACATCGGCTATAGGTTTTTTGATTTGCTTTACTATGGTTTTGCTTATGAGAGGATCCCACGTTGGCGATAATTTAAAGCTAGAATTTCTATTGAAATTTGTATGTTTCTTAATTTCAATTGCTTCTCTGACGATTCTTGGTACATAAAATCTTTCATTTGCGATTGATCTAGCTTGATCAAAACGTATAAAGTGATCTTCGTTGTAGGCCAGATGTTCACATATTGCCGATTTTGTGACAGCGTTGTTTTGGATAGCTTTGATATGTTCGTTTAAACGTGTTTTAATACCTCTTTTCGTTTCACCAATATAAAAAGATCCACAGCTACAGGGAACAGAGTATACACCAGGATTTTGTAGTGGAATTTTGTCCTTAGGCGATCTTAAAAATTGACGAACCTTAGTTGGCGGTTTAAAGATGGTTTTAACATCATATTTTTGTAAGATTCGCCCAATTCCATCCGTTATGCCTTTGATATAGGGTAAAAAGGCCCTTTTATCAAATGCTGGAGGTAGCGAATGTTTCTGTGAGCTGGGTTTGGGTTTCCAGGTTCTCTGTTTGGAGTTGTAGCCATTCTTTTTAAGTGCAATGTCTATATACTTCAACTCTTGCTTGAGGTGTTCGGGGTCACAAATTTTGTGAGCACGGTTCACAAGAGCCGATACAACCGATGTCAAGTTGGCTGGGTGATGATGTGATGTAGCATGTAAATATCTGTCCGTATGAGTGTCTTTCCGGAACACCGTGTGGCCGATCGAACCATCTTGCTTTCTTATGACTTTAACGTCTAGGAAAGCCAAAGAGTTTTCTTGTTCTCTTTCCATTGTAAATTTAACTTTTTCGTGGATGGAATTAAGATGAATCAGAAAACTTTCTACCTGATTCTCTTTGAGTACGCAGAAGGTGTCATCCACGTACCTTACCCAAATTGTTGGTTTCGTTAAGGATGTTCCTAATGCCAATTCCTCAAAATGTTGCATCCATATGTCTGCAATTATTGGTGCAACAGGTGAACCCATTGCAACACCATCAATTTGTAAATAATATTTCCCATTGTATAAGAAATATCCTGATGTAAGGCATATATCAATTAACTCTAATAACTTAGAGTTGTTTTGAGAATTAGACAATTTCGATTTTATAACATTGAGGGTTTCTTCAATTGGAACCTGCAGATAAAGGAAACTGTACAGTTATTCTTCACTCCAAAGAATATGATGCTAAAATCCTTTCTCTGCTAAGTGACAAACTTACTTACAAAGAAGTTACGTATGATCCAACATCAAGAGTGCTTAAAAAAGTTCGACAAATTGTAAATGACAGTAAATCTGTTTTACAAAATCAGAATTTAATACTGCCATGTCCACAAGCACCAAGAGTTTACGGCCTTCCTAAGGTACATAAAGAAAATGTACCGTTAAGACCCATCGTCAGCCAAATAGATTCACCAACATACTTGTTGGCTAAAGAATTAACCTTTAAGCTTAAGCCACTTATTGAAAACTCAAACTCAAAAGTAAGAAACTCGAAACATTTCGTGTCCATGATCAAAGACCTTCACATTAAACATGATGAAATTATGGTTAGTTTTGATGTTACCTCCTTATTCACCACTGTTCCAATTGAAGAAACCCTCAATGTTATAAAATCGAAATTGTCTAATTCTCAAAACAACTCTAAGTTATTAGAGTTAATTGATATATGCCTTACATCAGGATATTTCTTATACAATGGGAAATATTATTTACAAATTGATGGTGTTGCAATGGGTTCACCTGTTGCACCAATAATTGCAGACATATGGATGCAACATTTTGAGGAATTGGCATTAGGAACATCCTTAACGAAACCAACAATTTGGGTAAGGTACGTGGATGACACCTTCTGCGTACTCAAAGAGAATCAGGTAGAAAGTTTTCTGATTCATCTTAATTCCATCCACGAAAAAGTTAAATTTACAATGGAAAGAGAACAAGAAAACTCTTTGGCTTTCCTAGACGTTAAAGTCATAAGAAAGCAAGATGGTTCGATCGGCCACACGGTGTTCCGGAAAGACACTCATACGGACAGATATTTACATGCTACATCACATCATCACCCAGCCAACTTGACATCGGTTGTATCGGCTCTTGTGAACCGTGCTCACAAAATTTGTGACCCCGAACACCTCAAGCAAGAGTTGAAGTATATAGACATTGCACTTAAAAAGAATGGCTACAACTCCAAACAGAGAACCTGGAAACCCAAACCCAGCTCACAGAAACATTCGCTACCTCCAGCATTTGATAAAAGGGCCTTTTTACCCTATATCAAAGGCATAACGGATGGAATTGGGCGAATCTTACAAAAATATGATGTTAAAACCATCTTTAAACCGCCAACTAAGGTTCGTCAATTTTTAAGATCGCCTAAGGACAAAATTCCACTACAAAATCCTGGTGTATACTCTGTTCCCTGTAGCTGTGGATCTTTTTATATTGGTGAAACGAAAAGAGATATTAAAACACGTTTAAACGAACATATCAAAGCTATCCAAAACAACGCTGTCACAAAATCGGCAATATGTGAACATCTGGCCTACAACGAAGATCATTTTATACGTTTTGATCAAGCTAGATCAATCGCAAATGAAAGATTTTATGTACCAAGAATCGTCAGAGAAGCAATTGAAATTAAGAAACATACAAATTTCAATAGAAATTCTAGCTTTAAATTATCGCCAACGTGGGATCCTCTCATAAGCAAAACCATAGTAAAGCAAATCAAAAAACCTATAGCCGATGTCGTGAGCTTTGCATGTGTCCAAAAATACATCGACTCAACGCAACAACAACCTAGAACGAGTACACCACCACCACCCATAAGCAATCCAAGTGCATCAACATCTACGCACCGGTACTACTTGAGAGCGAGAGCTAAAAACCAATAACTTAAACAACAGCAATCAAACGTCAGTCTCATCCCGTGACCACGAAGTATGAAACTTCTTCGAAACGTTGGGTAGAAATAAATAAGAAAATATTTCTTATAACGCGGTAAGTTCCGAAAATAAAAAACTTTATCTAATATGAATATCGTCCGCGAAAATAAAAACCTAAAATCTCATACTTAGTAGATATCGGTATAAGTGTAAATTATCTCTAAAATTTAAATATTTAAATGACTTAGTTTGGAATAACGCAATTAATCCGTCACAGCTCGCAGAGAACAACTTTCCTTTATGATTGTCTGGAAAAAAAAGACTTCAATAAATTGCAAGTAAGATAAAGAGTTTATTTTTGTATTTCTTCTCCAGTTATGTGGTTTTCGTGCAAAATTTTAATAAATGATTTTAGAAATTTGTGTTTGAATTAAACTTTTTTAGTAAGTTAAAAGAAATTAATTTATTTAGTATTAAATGTTGCTATTTTGATCTTTTTACAATTTTTTACATTAAAAATTGTTTCTTACAAAGTAAGTTATTGAGTGCTTGTATCTAACTATATTAGTTTCTAATATAACATTAGAAGGAAGGCTATTATAAATTTGTAGCCTTATTATACTATTTCTAAAAAAAGGTAAATGTAAATTATTATTATTTCTCAGATTACGTGATCTTATTTCACCTCTTGTGATCAGTCTTCTTTTTAAATATCCCGGCATTAAGTTATTCTTTACTTTAAAAATAAACATCAAAGTGTTCAAAATAATTCTTTGTTTTACAGATGTACTTTTTCAATGTACTTAACATATTGCTTAAAGGTGTATAACGATTACAATATAGTATGCACCTCATTCCTTTATTTTGTAAAATTTGTAGTTTTTTTATCATTAATTCAGACCCCAATAATAGTATTGTTGGACAATACTCAAAATGTGGCTGTATAATGGAATTGTATATTTTAATGGCCATAGAAATACTAATTTTTTGGCGTATTCTTCGAAAAAAACCTATTTTTGTGGCTATTTTTTTATAGATGGAAGCATATTTTAGGGTCTAAAGTCTTCACATTTATTTGAATTTGCAATTTTCTGAACTGGTGTTACAACAGACGTTTTCCATGTGTTTGGAAATTTACCACTTTCAAGTGAGTAATTTATAATATTTAATTAAGCAGGGCCCACTATTGTAAAACTATATTCTATCATTTTTATATTCATTAGGTTAAAGTCATTTTTTTTAGACATGGTTTTAATTATTTTAAAGAGCTCTTCTATAGAATTTAACTTTTTAAACTTAAAAAATGTTCCGTATTTTCGAAGAGATTTGACCATTCAATACTAGGTATTTGTTTATTTATTTCTACTACACTTTTTATAAAAAACTCATTGAATTTATTCGCAATTGTTTTATTGTCAGTTTCTTGGTTTCCATTTAATCCAATACAATTAATTTCCGTTATCGTCTGCCCCAACACTTAAGTTTTTAACATTTTCCACATTTTTTTTTTTGATCACTGGTTCCGTTTACTTTAGCTTGGATATAGTTTCGTTCTGCCACTTTCAGATTTTTTTTATAACCATTTCTTAATCTTTTACTTTCAGCATTTCTTTTCCAAACTTTTCGCTGTCTACTTCACTGATATTTACCAAAGTCTTACTTTTACTTATGTTGGCTCAACTAGAGCGTGGTGCTCCTAGGCCTTCTTCAATATGCCACTCCAGCCGGCTCGATCCCTGGCCTGCCGTCTCCAATTTCGTACACCAAGTTGTCGGATGTCTCCTTCTACCTGGTCGCTCCATCCAAGATGAGGTCTACCTTGGCTTCTGACTCCCTCTGGTTTGGTGTCGAAGACTTTACGTCTGGAGCGTTGATGTCCATGGCCCAGCCATCTTAGTCGTTGTATGCGAATTTTTCTGGCTAAGCTTATGTCGCTGTACAGCTCGTATAGTTCGTCGTTATATCTTCTTTGCCAAACGTTGCCTTTTCTCTCGAAGACTCCAAGTGACTTTTCATCCGATTGGGAGAGGGTCCATGCTTCTGCACCATATAGCAGGACCGGGATGATAAGTGTTCTATATAGTGTCTCCTTGGTTCTTGTCGATAGGGCTTTATTCCTCAATTGCTTATTTAGCCCAAAAAAACAGCGATTAGCAAGAGATAGATAGATAGATAGATAGATATAATTTTATTTCCATTAAAAGGTATAACAGAAACTTTGTTTATGCTGGTATAAAATTATTTTTGACAATAACATAAAGTTGCCTGTCAGGTTAAAAAAAAGTTACTATAAAAAATTTAGCTAAGTGAGTTCATAAATTAAGAATATTCGCTTAAAATGAGACTTCGATATTTAAGAGAAGCTTTCAAAAAGTTATAGAGATTTGAGTAGCAGCTGCCATTTAATACATTGAACAATTGTGTGCGGGAGAGTTCGTTATTACCGAGGAATATTCGTCTATATCTTTTAAAGATCGGGCAAACTCCAACGAAGTGAAAAGTATTCTCAGAGGCATCTAAGTTGCAGAGTGTGCATAAACCGTTTGTGTTTCTTTGGAAGGCTCTACCATTCAGATTGAGAAGTCCACATCGCGTTTTTAATATAAGGCAGATCATATCACGGGGGTTTGCGTCATTAAAATAGTTTGGAACTTCAGAGTAGAGCACATTGCAGTATTCATCGTGAACTTGGGATTGCTTGGCATTACTCACAAATCCGTTCCAATGTTTTTCCTTAAGCTTTGACAGTAGTATGTTATGCAATCCTTTCCACTCGTGTAAATTTATGGTGAACGCAAAATCAATTGATGTTTCGTGGAAAAGATCAAGCCAATCCTTAGCCCAGAAGATTTTCTTTCTAATAATTGCTTTAGACAGTATTCTTGGTAGCCTACTATTGAAAAGATGCAGTGTTTTCCATATATAAGAAAAATGCAACTCTAGGGTTGTTAGAAACGCTTTAGGAAGACCAGTTTCGATATGCAAGGCATATTTAGGCGTTGTATCTGGTAGGAGAAAACATCTTTTAATAAAAAATCGTTGTAACTTTTCAACTTGTATATGTTCACTATATCCCCATACTTGAGCACAGTACAACATGATAGATCGCGTAGCAGCATCGTGAATTTTAAATTTAGCTGAGTGTTGAACTGATTTATTACTAAGCAGCTTGGACCAAGTAGCGTTTATGAAGTTTTTTGAAGATGCAAGCCTGTTATTTAAATGTTCGTTCCAAGACATGTTGTAGTTGAACACAACACCCAGATATTTATAATGGTTCGATACTGTTACTTCTGTGTCATTGTAAAACCATTTCTCGCAAGCAGCTCTGCGTCCTCCGTTTCGAAAAATAACTATTTCGGATTTGCCAAGATTGACTAAAAGATTCCACTTGTTACAATATACTATAAAGCTGTCAATGATCTCTTGTAACTTCGAAGAGCTATCAGATAGTAATACAATGTCATCGGCATACAGGAGGGCATTGATTGCAGTTCCATCTATAGTTAATCCATGTGGTAGATTGTCGTTCAGATCATTTAAATAAAGAACGAATAGCAGTGTACTCAAGACACATCCTTGTTTGACACCTTTTTTGGTGTCGAAGAAATCAGACAAGTCTTTCCAATCCCAGACAGCGGCCAAAGTATCCATTTAAAGTGCTTTGATAATAGTAACCATTTTCGTAGAGATTCCCAATGCAGAAAGTTTATGAAATAACGCGTTTCTGTTAATATTATCAAAAGCAGCTTTAAAATCGATAAAAAACGCATAGAGTTTCTTTTTTTGATTGAGTTGAAGTTGTATAAGACAAGACAGATTATAAACTTGATCAACGGTGGAATAGTTAGATCTGTATGCCGCTTGAAATTCGTTAATAGTGTTATTTTATTCTAACCATGTCGTAAGTCTACTAAGAAGAACGGTGGTAAATAGTTTATAGATCGTGTCAAGGAAAGACAGTCCTCTATAATTAGACACCACATTTGAATCTCCTCTCTTAAACAGTGGATATATGATCGATGTTTTAAACGAGTTTGGAACAATTGCAGTTTCAAATATTTCGACTAAAAGCTTATGAATTTCTATGACAAGAGACGGACTTGCATTCTTATAGAATTAAAATGGTATTCCATCCATACCCGGGGTTTTTTGATCCTTTGAAGATGATATTGAGCAATAAACTTCTCTGAGCTCAATGATTCGGTCTAACTGAGGCGTTAGGATAAGAGATGCACAAGAACTGATAGAGCTATAGTTTGGCGATGAGGACAGTAAGTTTTGAAAGTAAATCTTGAATTCAGTGGCTGATATGTGTGTTGTATTAAAAGTGACTCCACGTATCTCTCTGGCAATCTTCCACCACTCTCTAACTGTGCTAACATTTTTTAAGCTATCTGCTAAATTTTGAAAATAAGATTCCTTTTTAGTTTTACATAAATTCCGGTATTTCTTATTAGCAGCATTGTAATTATTTCTGCAAGTATCAAGGTTGTGTTTTCTAAAAGCTTTGAGGTATTTAAACGCAGTTTTCCTGGCCAAATAACATGCAAGGTCGAACCAAGGCTTCTCGGGTTCAAATCTGATTTTTTTAGTAGCAGGTACGCCGTTTGCTTCATATATACAGTTTTTGATGCCAATACAACGTTCTTCAATGCTATTAGTATCTACTATTTTCAAGGGTACGAGTAATTCAAGATTTGTCTTGTAGGAAGTGCATCTATTTTCAGACCATTTTATTCGCGGAAGTGCGCACATGTCATTCTTGCACGTGCTTAATTCAGAAGATTTTATGGAGCAGATCAGAGCTATGTGGTCAGAGAAGGTTTCACAACCGACAACAAAATCGTCTAACATATGTGATGCAGCGTTTGATGATTAGCAAGAGTTAGTCTGCGTTTGATTTCAGCGCTGATGTTGTTGGCTGAGTTTACAGCAGTGCCCAGGTAGACAAATTGACTGACTACCTCGAAGTTATACATATCAATGGTCACATTTTGACCAAGCCGGTGGTGGGATTGGGCTTTTGTTGATGAAAACATATACTTCGTCTTGTCCTCGTTTATTTTCAGCCCCATTCTGCTTGCTGCTGACTCCAAAGTAGTGAAAGCACCGGTTACTGCTCGCTTTGTTCTTCCTATCACGTCTATGTCGTCTGCAAACTCAAGTAATTGTGTCGATTTATTGAAAATGGTGCCCGATGTACTGGCATGGGTGTTTCGTATTACATTTTCAAGCACGATGTTAAAACAGCTGCATGACAGTGCATCGCCTTGTCTAAGCCCTCTGGTGGTTTCGAAGGTTTCAGTAGAGTCTCTACCAACTTTGACAAACAGCAAGCATTCTCCAACGTCATCCTGATAAGGCGTATCAGTTTAGCAGGGATTCCAAAGTTAGACATAGCACGATACATTTCAACTCTATTAACACTATCGTACGCTGCTTTAAAATCGACGAACAGGTGGTGGGTGTCGATGTTATATTCTTGGGTTTTCTCGAGGATCTGGCGTAATGTGAATATTTGGTCGGTGGTAGATTTTCCAGGTCTGAAGCCGCATTGGTAAGAACCTATTAGATCATCAGCAAACGGCTTGAGACGTTCACATAAAACGCTCGACAGGATCTTATAGGCAATGTTTAGAAGACTAATGCCACTATAGTTGGCGCAGAGTAGGCGGTCTCCTTTTTTGTGGATCGGGCAGATGGTACTGAGGTTCCACTCATCGGGCATACTTTCCTCCGACCATATTTTGCAGATGAGTTCGTGTATGCTCCTGACCAGGTCATCTCCAGCGTGTTTAAAAAGCTCCGCTTGTAGACCATCACATTCAGCTGCTTTGTTCATCTTTAGTCTGGTGATGGCTACTTTGATCTCATTTTGGTCGGGCGGGTGAAGTTCGTGGTCGTCATCTAGATTAACTGGTACAAGTTGATCTTGGGCGGGATCTTGGCTGTCATCGCCATTTAGCAACTGGTTAAAGTTGTCTCTCCATATGGCTAACATCGCCTGTGTTTCTACAATGGTGTTTCCATCCTGATCTTTGCAGGGCCCAGGGCGGCTTGTGAAAACCGATGTAGTTTGTTTCACTCTTCTATAGAAGTTTCGCACCTCTTTTCTGCTATAACATCTCTGCATCTCCTCTTCTTCCTCCTGAGCAAGCGTTTTTCAACCTTCCTTCGCTCAACGTAGAGATTTCTGGACGCTCTAGTATCTCTCTGGAGCCATGACTTGTATGCCTCGGTTTTAGCTTTGTTTGCCTGAGCACATTCGGAGTCGAACCAGGGGTTTCTAGGGGGTGGCTGTGAGAAACCTAGTACCTCTGACGCAGCACTTCTTATGGCTTGTTGACATAGCTGGCATTGGTCTTCCGTGTTCATATCCTCAGTCGAAGGATTTCTCGCAAGCTCAAGGGATACGCGGTCTGCATAGGCAGCGGCGGTCTCTATCGATTGAAGTCGTCCAACATTGAATTTCCTCGGCGTTGTTTGCGTTCGCCTAAGAGCTTCCAATGGAGATCCGTACTCAAAACTTTGCACCGACTAAGTAGTGATCCGAGTCGATGTTTGCTCCTCGGAAAATACGGACATTCAAGATGCTGGAAGAGTGTCTTCCGTCAATCGCAACATGGTCGATTTGGTTGCAGGTTCGACCATCTGGGGATCGCCATGTGCCTTGTGGATGTCGGGACGTGGGAATCGTGTGCTACTCAGCACCATGTTTTTTCCCGCTGCAAAATCGATGAGCCTGAGTCCGTTATCGGAAGTGGTGTCGTGCAGGCTGTGTTTTCCGATCGTCATACCAAAGATGTCCTCCCTCCCAATTTTGGCATTAAAGTCTCACAAAAGGATTTTAATGTCATGTTTGGGGCACTGCTCATAAGTTTTTGCGAGGAGCTCGTAGAAACTTTCTTTGGTAGCGTCGTCTTTCTCTTCTGTAGGGGCATGGGCGCTTATGAGGCTCAGGTGGTGGAGTTTGGCCTTTATTCGGATCGTTGTCACTCTTTCGCTGATTTCGCGAAAACTCAAAACGTTTTGCCTAAGTCTTACTCTGACAGCGAATCCGCACCCAAACAAACGCGATCTCCCATCAAGGTGGCATTTCCCACAGTCTTCTGTAGTTCTCAGGCCCGGTCCATCCCATCGCAACTCCTGGAGAGCTGTTATGTCAGCATTGAGACTGGCGAGGGTTTCGGCCAGTTATTCGGCTTTACCCGGCCTGTTAAGTGTTCGCACGTTCCTCACACGTAAATCGTTGTCAATTTTTCGTTTGCGGGGGGGGGGGGTCATCCGAAGCATATCTATTGATTTTCATCACAACATCATTTCACTTTCATGACCGGTTTGTGAGGCCTGTGCATGACGTGTAGATCGTTGGTGGTTGGATCTTCAGAGCTTATCTTTCCTCCTGCTCGTAGTTCCTGAGAAGAGAACTCAGGTATCTACAACCAATGGATCCGATGGATCCAACGCTCATCGTTAGTTCACCTTTCGGCTATCCAGTTTTGCCCACCATTTTTTTACCAAAGTACTTATTCTATTTATGTCACTTGTTCTAATATTTTGTATAAATCTATGTTTATTGTATTTTCGTTTCTTTTTCCGTTTCTTTTTTGTTACATATTGGTAATTTAGAAACTATTGTCTCATAATCACTTATTTTCAGTTCATTTATTACTTTCACATCAATTGCCTCTATATCAGACACCACATAGTCCAATAAGGTTCTTGTATTAGCGCATATTCTTGTTGGTTTATTTACCATTTGTTTACACATATTCTCCATAAATAAACACTCTAAATCTTTTTTTGAAATTTGAATTCTCGAGCCAATCTATATTGAAGTCTCCCATAATTATTATATTTTTGTTTACCGTGTCCTGTAAGTAATCACTAAGATGTTCACAAAATTCACTTTTTGGAGTACTGGGTGACCTATAAAAGGCTATGCATTTTATTTTACATATTTCCACAGTTAATAACCATATGCTCATATTTATTTGAACATTTTGTATCACTAAAAAATCATTAGTATGTTTTTTCAAATAAAAAACAACTCTCCCAGTATATGATGATGATGTTTCACAACGTATAATTCTGTAATTCTTTATATACACTTCCTTGTCCATCACTGATCTACCGAGATGAGTTTCAGTTAAGACCACTATATCGAAATTATTTTCATATAATATATTTTTTAATTTATTTAAATTATTGACTAAACCCTGAATATTAAGATGTATGCATTGGAGAAATGTTGGTTGCTAATATGCAACCTTCTCTCTTTCTCTTTCAAGTCTCCTTAGATATACTGGACAATTGGCAGCTCTCACTTCATGGTTTGATTCAATATTTATGTTTAGTTTTTCAATGGTCATAGCACAATTTTTGCATTTTTTTATTTTACTTTTACAATCATCTATTTTGTGTTCACCACTACACTTTGGACAAAATATTTTATTTGAACTACTTTCAGCGTTGTGGTTAAATCCCTAACAATTGAAACACCGTTTAACGTTGATTTTATCAAACACTAGGCACTTGTTCCATCCAATATTTAGGAATGGTTTATCCATGTCAATTATTTCTTTAAAAATATTTTTTTCAGTTTCTATAATTGCATTATATTTTTTTGTACTATTAAATTTTGTATAACACTTCAAAAGTTTCATCTCTCCTTCTAATTTGTTTTGGCTTTTTAGCACTTCTATTAATCTTCCTCTTTCACCTCTTTTTCTACACCAATCACTACTATTTTTGGTTTAATTAGTAAAGGTATGTTGGTATTATATTTTCCTTTTAATTTTTCATTTACTTCTTCAATTTTTTTTATTGTTTCCTCATCCCCACACTTAATGACAATTGAACCATTTGCACTTTTTGCTATATTTTTCACTTGAAGTCCTAACTCAACTGGATTTTATTGTTCTTTTATTTCATTTTTAGTCGTTTCACTATTTTGTTTACAGTTTGGTTTTATTATTATTGGCGGTATATTTTTAATTCCAATTTCAGCATGTTTTCTTTTTCTTTGCATTTATCACCTCATCAGTTAACTCTTTCTCGCACATAAGCTTTACACAATTCAATATATTTTTTTATTTCCTCTTCTTGTTTATTTAACGCTATTTGGTTCTCCTTCACCAAAGTGGTGTCCATTTTTTCCATCATATACACTCATCACATACAAACATTACATTTTTCATTTTTAGTACACCGCTTTCATACTCTCCAATGCCCGAACATTTTGAGCAGAATTTTTTTGTACAGAAAGCTGAGCAAGATGCAGCTATTTTTACTTGCGATTAAAGGTTACAAGTTATGCATTCGTGCAGATTAAAAAATTTGAGATAACAATCAAACATGACATTACGATGATATAGAAACATATTTGAGTTACTGGCAACATTCTGTCCGTCTGTCTGTCTGTCTGTACGGATGTATATTGGACTGCAGCCTAAACGGTTGGGCCAATCGTCTTCAAATTTTGAATTTAAGGTTATTTTGGAATTCTACAGAGGAGTTTTTTTCAATTTTTTTTTTTAGCTCAAAAATTAACGGTACCTGTCATATAACCGTTATATAAAAGCTTATTTTTTCTCGAAAACGGCTCCAAGAATTTTTATAAAAAAAAATCAGTGTATTATTGTAAATATGCATTATATTTTGGTGAACAAAAAAATTAATATGGTGGGCTAAAAACGGTACCTCCCATAGGACCGGTTTTTTTTCTTCGACTTTCTCAAAAACTGCTGATCCGATTACAATCAAAATTGATATTCAAGAAGATGTAAGTAGCCTTATTAATTTTGCTATAATTTTTTTTCGAAAACTTTTTTTTGTATTTTTAATAATTTTAAAATTTTTTTTTTTTGAAAAATCAATATTTTGAAAACGAGTAAGTGAATTTTTTTAAAATTTTGTTTTTAAATGGACGCCATTTTTGTACTTAAGTTTGTATTCTTGAATAATTTTTTTTAATTTTTTAAAAAAAGTTGTTAAAAAAAACCGTTTTATTTAAAACGGCACCTACAATTTTGAAAAAAAAATTCACACTTTTTTACATTTTCTAGAAAAACAAAATGGCGTTTAATTTATTTCGCCCAATACAATTTAACGTACTTTATTCGAACAATCAAAAGTCACAAAAATCGAAAAAATGCTTTGATTTTCACTTTAATTTTTTCTTAATTTTATTCTACAATGTGACCGCACATATGAGCAAGTACGTGCGACCCAGTCGTGCAATTTATTTTTTATTGACTTCTTACACTCAGCGCAATCTGCACTCATTTTGGTGTTTTCAGTAATACACTCGGCTCGTTATATATTTATTTGGGGTTTGTCCACTAAAACGGTTTTTTTATAATTTTTTTTATTCGTGTTATTACGCTTTTAAGTGACTATTTATTTAAATTTGTAGACTAAATATAAATTATAAGGTTTTTTAACACCCGCTTCCAGATTATATACTTTCGATAAATTGTTTTCCTTTATTTTCTCCAAAATTCACTTTATTTTCATCAGCTCTATATTCGCACTTTCACACTTGATCGCCATTCTCTTAAAATTACAAAATTAGACAACTTTTTAAAAAAATACTACTTCACTGCGCTTTTTGCAATAAATTTCAAGAAAGGTTGCTAATGGCGATTTCTTATAGTTTTGGATTTTGGTCTGACTTCGAATTATGACAGAAAGTTGGGTAATTCTATAGAAAAAAGAGACAAGAACGACAACAGAGAGCATAATTCTCTATTTGCTTATAAACAGCAAAATATCCCACACGTATTCAAATACACAAAATAAAATTTCAGTGCATTTCGGTACAGGTCGCTGTTCTTTTATCTTTTTTCTATGGGCAATTCGGATCTTCATATACGGATTTTGGATATCTTGTGTTCGCTGGTGTTTATTTGAAAGCAAGTATAGGTATTAGCGCAGTCTGAAAATAAATTAATTATCCTAATAGTACCTAGTCGCTTTTAGTAGCAAAACCTGCCGCATATCAGAGCTGTAAAGACTGCAGTCTTTTGGGTACTTTAGTCAATTCAATAAAAATACTGCTTTTCAAAAGTCTTTTAACATACTAAAAGACTTTAACTATAAAACTACAGTCAGCAGTCATTTTCAATACTCTGACTGTTCCAGTATTTTAGTCATTGCAGAGTCCTCGGTACTTTTACGGTTTGGCTTATATTCTAAAAGTCTTTTAACTGCAGTCAATTAACTGTAAGTCTGTTAACTATTTTTAAGTCTTTCGAATTTCAATACCATTTTTACTTAGATTATAGAAACGATAAGTCAAGTTATTCATTCGTTAAAAATAAATATAAGAAAAGAACCACATAAAACAATAATTATTGTAGGAAAAATTAACTATTTTGAAAAGAAATATAATTAAAATGCAATACAGCAATAGAAATAAGTTTATAATTGGCACACTTTATTTTTACTTGCGACTATAGGTACTATAATGCAAAGTTATGCATTCGTGCAGATTAAAAATTTTGAGATAACAATCAAACATGACATTACGATGATAGAGAAACATATTTGAGTTACTTGCAAAATTCTGTCTGTCTGTCTGTCTGTCTGTCTGACTGTCTGTCTGTCTGCTTGTCTGTCTGTCTGTACGGATGTATTTTTGCATGCAGCCTAAACGGGTGGGCCAATCGTCTTCAAATTTAGAACTTAAGGTTATTTTGACATTCTACAGAGGAGTTTGTTCAATTTTTTTAGCTCAAAAATTAACGGTACCTGTCATATAACCGTTATGTAGAAGCTTATTTTTCTAGAAAAAGGCTCCAAGAATTTTTATAAAAAAATCAGTGTACTACTGTAGGTATGCATTATATTTTGGTAAAAAAAAAATGTAATATGGCGGGCTAAAAACGGTACTTCCGATAGGACCGGTTTTTTTTTCTTCGACTTTTTCGAAAACTGGTGATCCGATTACAATCAAAATTGATATTCAAGAAGATGTAGGTAGCCTGAGTAATTTTGCAATTTTTTTTTTTTTTAAATCAATATTTTGTAAACGGGTAAGCGAATTTTTTTTTAAATTCTGTTTTTAAATGTACGTTATGTTTGTGCTTAAGTTTGTATTCTTGAATTATTTTTTTTTAATTTAAAAAAAAGCTGTTAAAAAAAACCGTTTTATTTATAAACGGCTCCAACGATTTTTTTTTTTTTAAATTTGAGAATTTGAGAATTGGTATTGGCTATTATTCGATTAGAACCAAATTTCCGGGAAACGTCTATTAACGGTACCTTTCATACAACGATTTTATTTTAATTTTGGACTTTTTTGGTAACCGCTCTTTGGATTTCTGTCAAATTTTGTATTTGAGAAGATCCAGGTAGCGTAATTAATTCTGCATATCAACATTTTTAATAACTTTTTTTTCTAATTAAAATTAATTTTTGATTTTTTTTTTTGAAAAATCAATATTTTTAAAACTAATCAAAAGAAAATATTTAAAATTTTAAAGTCAGATGTATATTAATAATAATAAAAAACTACATACATAAATTTCCAAAAAAAAAAAAATTCAAAAAACTAAAAATAAAAAAACAGGATTTTATCAAAACCGATCCTACAATTTTCGAAATACTTTTTTTCATAAATTCTTTGTTATTTAAGACGTGAGATGGCTTACTTCATTTTTACTAAAAACCGGTAAGTATTATGGTTTTGATAATTTTTATAAGTTCAAATTGTGTTATTTTCAACGCAAATGTTACTTGTTTCTGTCAAAGATCTTGCTTTCAAAAATGTAATTAGGCACATAAGAGCAAGTACATGCGACCCAGTCGTGCCCATTTTTTTAAAATAATTTTTGGAATAGTGATTTTTTAGTTCTTTTAAAATTCAATGTTCGATATTTTTCTCCCAAAAGTTTGTTTTTATGTAGTTGAGACCTAGTATTTCTTCAAATAAAAGCAAGCGCATGTGTATTCGTCGTCCTCTTGTATCATGTACCTACTGACGCTATGGTCTCATAATCATAACAGCTAACAAAATAAATGTTTAAAATACCAACGAAAAACACATAAACATATAATAAATTCTAACGAATACAAAACTGACTGCAGAAATTGCGATCATGTAGCCGAAGGTCATGTCATTTTTGTTACTTAAAAATAAAAGGTACACCAATAAGGTGTTCCTGTTAACAATTTATCAGCTAGCGTTTTTTCTCTGAATAATATTCATTCAAAATATGTTTTTTTTTAGATATTTTTAACTTGTTATATACATGAATCAATAAAATATTAATATTATCAATATAAATCAAGAAACAATAATATCCTTTGTTTTCTTGTTTAGTACACATTTGAATTATTGAGAAACTCAAATAAAATACTAAAGGCTTTTTTTTGTTGGGGTTATTAGATATATTACAACTTAGATCTAATCCGTCGACAATTCTACAAAAAAAATAAAAAAAAGCACTGCATCCTCAAACTTTCAACAATACGAGACGTTTATTCAAGACAAAGTGTAGGAATCATCAGTCATTTCAAATTTATATTTTGAAAATAATGTAGGAGTCTGTACAATTTTAGTCGAATGACTTGAAAATAGTCAAAAGACTTACAGTTAATTTACTTTTTGAATATAAGCCAAACCGTAAAAGTTCCAAGGATTTTGCAATTACTTAAATAACTTACAGTCAATTGACTGCTTTTTTTTAAGTGCACAGTCAGAATATTTGCAATGACTGTTAACTGGTTTGTTATAAAGTTAAAGTACCTAGCACAGTATTAACTTATATTCGAATTAATAAGTCAATTAACTGCGACTTAAATGACTGCAGTACCAAAGTAATGCAATCTTTACAGCTCTGCCGTATATTGCATTGGATTTGAATTTGGTTGTGGCAAGCACGTACATCCAGGTAATACGGTTCCTTGCGAACAGCGTATGACCTTAGGTTCTGCTAACTCGCCGAAACAAATGGTATCATGGTTTGTGGGATGACTTAACCTCGTTTGCGAAGCTATTTTTACTTGTTTACATAAAACCTAGAAGCAAAAGTGTTAGATAGGCTTCACTTCTCAGCAAGGAAACAGGTAGATGCCATAACCTGTTACAAAAAATTGCTTCTAGAGTGCACTGGTCCTGGAATTAGGCCGTGTCTACGAAAATCCAGCTGTAGAAAAATGTTCTGTAAGAAGACCTGTGATGACATCACAAAGTGATTTTCTATTCCGAGTTATATGGAATTACTAAAGCCAATTAATTTTAAATTAGCCTTAAAGCAGAGCCGCTTTTAAGACGCTGTTTGAATGGACAGATAACTCTAGAAAGAAAATGTTATATTTATGTCGCATATCCGCATCTTCTCTGAGATCTTACCATTCGGTATAATTAATGAAAACTCAATCAAAATTCCAAAATAATACAACAAATCTCTTTATTTTATGAAACACAACATCTTTGAGTCAAAATAACACCAAATATAACTTATTCCACTTATTCACAATTCAAATACGTTTTTATAATTCAACACTTTTTATTTAATCTCAATTTAATAAATTTTTACTAACTCTTCCAGTTGTTAACAATTCCACTTTTGAAAATAAACTAACTCTTAATGTCATCTACTCTTCTAGAAGAACCAGACGGAGTTCTCTGTCAAAATCTAAGCTTTCGGTTGTTTGTACTAATTCGAGTTCGAATTAGTACTTCGGGTTCGAATTAGTACTCAGTCATACATTATGGCAAATATATAGCATACTTTAAGGAGCATGGTTGTTGTACACAATAAATGTTGCTTGTTGTACCCACGGATGTCGTTAATTTACAAACAAAATGTATCCTCCGAATATCTAAACATTTTGTTGCCAAAGAAAACATATGTTACATATTGGAAAAGTAATGTGCTATTTGTGTTTTATTTAAAAAATAAAAACAATTTTTAATGTCAGATTATTCAAAAAAATTATATCTGCTCCAGACGTTTCAAAGACCTGTTCATTACCTTCAACATGACATATATAGTTAATCTAGTTTAAGCCTCTTTTTCATGTTCCACGCGTATTCACAGAGCGGTTTTCAGCAATTTTACGAAACGAGTTACCGAATTGTTGAAATATCACGAAAACAAAATCAAAGAATTAAAAAAAAGACCTCGAGCATTTGAAAGCCAAAATACCATTCTTAGGATACACAATTTAATTATTTGTAATACATTTACTACGGACTTTATTCTACACATATCCATTTGAGCATTTTCTCGTTTTTATTTTCACAAAAAAAAAAGGTTGAGTCATTTATTTATGGGACATGTAACGGGATTTCTTGGTTTTTGAGTATCCTATGTGCTCTCTTGGTTCTGTTGATTGAAGTTTTTAATGTTGTGCCTAATCCCATTTCTAAAAGCGTTTAACATTTATTAGTTAAAGTAGTGGTGAGATAAATCTATCAAGGACATACATATAAAATTGTTTTAAAGCCAACTCAGAATGTTTAATTTATTCGCTAAAAATTCGTTTTATTGAATAGTTTTATGGAAATAACTAATATTCATTAATTAAAATCCCACATTTCCGGTCCAATACACAAAATTTCAAACAATGCAGTTTCCTTGAAAAAGGATAACAGTACATATTTGTATCTAACGAGAACTATAATTTTGTTTTCACTTCAATAGTTTATACAAACAAATCTACATATCTCTCTCCTCCATAATCCAATAACAGTAAAAAGGACTCTGCATATTTGCCTACCAAAGCGTATCCTGTAAATAACTAAATGAATAGAAACCCTGAAATATCCGTTTACCAACACCAACACTGGGGCGATGAATGGAAAAACTAACTGTTAATTAAGAACAAAACTATACACAGGCACACGTTCGGATCCTTTTCATATGTTGCATTGAAGCAAACAAAAAAATGCCAAATATTTCATCCTTCCTTCCGTAGGTATTCCTCTTGGAATTGGAGGAATCAGTAAATGTGAGCAAAATGCGATCCTGGTTTACATGACACTGACAAATGACAGAGAAAATTCTGTTATAAATTGCCTTGAAAAATAAACTTTTTCAATCGGAATCAACTTTCAATTTATTATCGGGATTTCCAGATTCACCATCAGCAGCGGTCTTATATTTATGCGCACTCGTTTCATTCTAGGTGACTATTCGAGGACGCGAACGAAAACTTTATGAAGTGGAAAGAAGTGTGTGTGTATGTGAGCTTAGACCTATTAATGGGGAATGCCAAATGAAGGAGAACTGCCAATTTGGCAAACTTTTATAAATAATGTTTCACTATGTTGCTCATGTCATCCTGTGAATGTTACATACACGGAGAGGATAATTTCTCTTTTAAATTTATTTCAAGGACTCGGACGATTTTGTTTTATCCTTTTTAACAAGATGTCGAACTTAGGATTTGTTTTATTCCTTATTCACATCAAATTTGATCTGAATGTGTAATGAGGTTAGACTATGTTTATTTTATTTTTTTTTTAATCCTTGAATGTGTTCTACATGAAGTTGCCATAGTTATTTTGATATCTTCTTTATTATAATTTATACTTTCAAGGATACAAAAATGCTGCACATGAATACATTGAGGTGGGTGGCCTTGCGTGAGCAGCAATAATTTGCCTATTTAGTATGATTTGGCAAATGTATGCAATGGCTGCGTTGGGCGCCATTTAATTGGGTTTTATGAAAGAACCAAACGTGGTGTACGCAATATAAGTATAGCAGTCTGTCTATTTGTCCATTCAATAATGCAACAAATCCTTGTTTAAGCAGTGTAATTAACATAATTTATTCAAACCTTGAACAACTAACGGGATTTCTTAATGAGACAATTAGTGGACGTTGGTATAACAATCTAATGAATTTTCAGTTGTCAACATAGTAAACAGCATTGAGTGAAAAGTCTTATAATAAACAAACTACAAGTTCGGTTAATTGGGTAATAAAAATAAATAAAATAATACAGAAGACAGAGAAATGAACCCGCATTGGGCGCCATTTAAACAAAAACAAAAACTCTGCATGAATTGAGTTTTGTTATTAGATAATCTCCTTATTCAAATTCAAATAAATTTACCATCGTCCCTCCACATTGCCATATTGTTGCTGCTGCTTATCACCAAAAAGTTTTCCCAAAACTCTTCTCTGACATATGACATAAAGTTGACAGCATATGTGTTCCTCTTTTCCAACACCACAACTTGCACGTTGGAAATGGGAATTTTATGCAAAATTAAAACTCATCAATTAGAATATATTGCAGTGGCAGGAAGAACCATTCGTAAACATTTACTTCTTCATATCTTGTGGGTTTATAGTCTATGGTATTTTTGAAACATATATGTATTTAAGGTTCTTAACGCTATCAATATGTCTGTCGTCCGTATTTGGGTGTGTTCTATATGATTGTTTATGTTGTGTTGACTTATGTCTATATGCATAATGAAACAAAATGGTGGTTAGTATGCTTGAGTACCGGTAAGTTGACATATATATTTCTTTTTACTCAATAATGGTCTTGAAAATATGGTTCATTTAAGAGTTAAGTCTGCATCAAGTTGTCTGGCTGGAGTTTTTCATTTGGTTATTCAATTAGCTTCTGAACTTGTTGGAAATCGGTTTATAAATAAGAATTAAAGCATTAAATTATGTTGACAATTATCTGAGGATGCATTGTGTTTCCACCTGAAGACAAGCACTGAATTCACCCATCGTACTCTTAACTTAAAGAAAACAATGACAGCAACTGAAAATATTAGAATCTTCTGCAAAAAAGAATGTACCAGAATTCCCCTTAAAGTCGAAAAGTATTCAAATTTTTTAAAAAAAAATCAAAAATTTTCAAAAAAAAATCAAAAATTTTCAAAAAATAGATCAAAATTTTACCTAGACTCTAGACTTCAGATTCTAAGGGATATAACAAAATTGATACAACAATCAAACATGACATTACGATCATAGAGAAGTCTAAGAAAGTTAGTGGCAAAAAATGTCTGTCAGTCTGTCTGCCTGTCTGTGAGTATGTATGTATAACGAGATACAGCCTAAACGGCTTAATCGATTATCTTCATATTTGGTGCGCGTGATTCTTTTGGCATTCCTCAGAGAGGAAATTGAAATTTTATTTTTAGGCCTACAGCAATTGGGTTTGTGTTATTCGACCACATGGAAGATTTTACGCAAAGATCTTGGTGTAAAACCGTATAAAATACAGCTCGTGCAAGAACTGAAGCCGAACGATCTGCCACAACGTCGAATTTTCATTGAATGGGCCCTAGAAAAGTTGGCAGAAAATCCGTTTTTTTATCGACAAATTTTGTTCAGCGATGAGGCTCATTTCTGGTTGAATGGCTACGTAAATAAGCAAAATTGCCTCATTTGGAGTGAAGAGCAACCAGAAGCCGTTCAAGAACTGCCCATGCATCCCGAAAAATGCACTGTTTGGTGTGGTTTGTACGCTGGTGGAATCATTGGACCGTATTTTTTCAAAGATGCTGTTGGACGCAACGTTACGGTGAATGGCGATCGCTATCGTTCGATGCTAACAAACTTTTTGTTGCCAAAAATGGAAGAACTGAACTTGGTTGACATGTGGTTTCAACAAGATGGCGCTACATGCCACACAGCTCGCGATTCTATGGCCATTTTGAGGGAAAACTTCGGAGAACAATTCATCTCAAGAAATGGACCGGTAAGTTGGCCACCAAGATCATGCGATTTGACGCCTTTAGATTATTTTTTGTGGGGCTACGTCTAGTCTAAAGTCTACAGAAATAAGCCAGCAACTATTCCAGCTTTGGAAGACAACATTTCCAAAGAAATTCGGGCTATTCCGGCCGAAATGCTCGAAAAAGTTGCCCAAAATTCGACTTTCCGAATGGACCACCTAAGACGCAGCCGTGGTGAACATTTAAATAAAATTATCTTCAAAAAGTAAATGTCATGGACCAATCTAACGTTTTAAATAAAGAACCGATGAGATTTTGCAAATTTTATGCGTTTTTTTTTTTTTAAAAGTTTTCAAGCTCTTAAAAAATCACCCGTTACAAGACGTGTGATGGCGTATTCCATTTTTATTAAAAACTGTTACGTGTTGTGGTTTTGAAATTTTTTTTTTAATTCAGATAGTGTTATTTTTCTACGTTGATGTTAATTATTTTTTAAATTTTATTCGACGATGTTTCCGCACATATTTATGAGTAAGTACTTACGATCCAGTCGTGCAATTTATTAAGTTATTGCTATCCTCACTTAATTTTGGTCAGGTGGACGGAAGTTTTATCTGTCATCGTCCATGTTGAATGGTTCAATCTGCATGACAGCGAGATTTTGGTCTTCATCGCCGTTTAACAGTCTGCAGAAATGGTTCTTCCATGTACTCAGCACCGATTTTGATCTGGGTGCCGCTAAGTCCCTTTGTGTATATCGAGATGAGGAAACCGTGTGCTTGCAATGGTGACGTTACGTGCCGCTGCGAAGTCACTTAGCCTAAGTCCTACCAAAGATTTCCTCTTTACATACTTTGGCGTTAAAATCGACTAATATGATCTTAAGTCGTATTTAGGGCACTGTTAATAGGATTTGTCGAGGAGCTCGTAGAAGTCATTCTTGGTGGCTTCATCTTTGTCCCCTGTAAGGGCATGAACGCATATTAGGATTATGTTGGCGAATTTGAATTTATGAGCACTGCCGTTGGGGCTCATCTACCACCATCTCAATTTCAATAACCTGACTTGCATTGAATTGTTCCAAATACCTTTTTCTTACCCTAGGTATTGCTTTAGTTCGTTGTGATATAGGGCTCATACAATAAAGCTTCTCAGCACTGTCATTAGTACATTGCTTACAGTTTGGCTCGCGAAGTTGGTTGAGAACCTATACATAAGGCTCGGTGTTCTTCTTTTGTTCTATCACCATCCACAGATGTGCACTTTAAGATTTTTTGGTAAGTGTTTGATTGAATGTTTACTTTTAGCTCGATCTGTGTCATTGTACATCCCGTCTAGTTGCTCACTGTATCGCCGTCACAATGCTGCTCTTTACACGAGGACCGGTACGATGAGGGTCTTATAATGGAACCCTTTAGTTGCTCGATCAAAAGAGGTCTTTGCTTACCAATGGTTTTTCTAAGGCATCAGAAGGTGTGATTGACGGAAGTTATTCTTGCTATTATGCTATTGGAATAGTCATGAACTGAAATACAAGCTCATGTAGACAAATTTATAATTACCCCATCAAAATTAATTCTGTCTATAGTTAACTTTTTCGTTGACATCAAAGAAATCGGGAAGATCTTGACTGACCTTGAAGGAGCATTTTGTACTTCAGGATCTTTATAGCTCATGATGTCGTGATGTAGATGTTGAAAAATCTAGTAAGTGCAGGTAATCAGATCTCTTTTTGATTTCCCCGGCCATAAGATATAAGACTTGGTATGCACTATCATCTCGAGCAGGCTGCAAGCCTTCCTTAACCGTTGTCTGCGGTACATTCTGAAGATCCGGTGGCCGCAAACCATATCGAACGTTGAACTGTGGAATAGGACCGGACAGAGAATATTGGACGCCGACATCAGACAACGGAAGTGGCGTTGGATAGGCCAAACACTAAGGAAACCAAATGACAACATAGCGAAGCAATCCTTCGAATGGAATCCTCAGGGTAATAGACGCGTTGGAAGACCGAAATCAACTTGGAGGTCATCTGTTTTGGGGGAAGCTCGATCTCAAGGTTTTCAATCGTGGCCACACCTAAGGTCAGTCGCGGCGAATCGGGGCAGATGGAAGGATCTTGTTGCTGCCCTATGCTCCAGGAGGAGTTGAAGCCCTGCATTGCAGCCGGATAACATATATGCATCATCATCATCATCATCGGCGTACCAGCACGGGCCCTGTATAGGCCCAACCCCAAGGCTTCAAGTGTCCTGGTCTTCGCCATACTTACAACTTACAACAAGCTAAATATGCCACGTTGTCTTCTACCATAAAAAGGACTGCATGTGAGCCCAGCCCACCGGAGTCTACCGAGCTTTATTTTTTCTACAAAATCTGCTTCAAAAGTAGATTTCATACAATTATTGATTGTAACTTCTCGTCATACCTCGCACACGGGGCCAACATTTCTCCCTAAAACTTTCTTCTCCTGACGGTTAAGAAATCAGCCGCTCGTGTTCTGGATCCTCTATAGTATAATCGGCAACCGGCTGCTACTTTTTTATCCAAAGTAGTGACAGGATTGCACTACTGCTTTCCCCAACAAAAGGTAAGCTGGAGCATACTTCTTACCAATTAAGCCCTATAGCTGGGCAGTAAAGCTATCAGCTAAAATTGGACTTAGAGATAGGGAAAGCCTTATTTTGTTCAGGTTTGGTCTTTAGAAATAACTTTCTATATCCTGAACCTCTCCTAGGATTCTCTCATGATTTAATCCTAAATTAGCTTCTAAAATTGGTTGAGCTCTCTGTTTAGCTTTGCTTTTTTTTCTTTTAGTGAAGCTTTCGATTTTCAAGTCTCATTCTTGCGTTAATAAATCTCCATTTTCTCAATGGCTCTCATCTTTCTTTTCTTTCTGCTTAGAGTTAAAAGTTAGAACTTGGTATTTAACCTCGTCATGGCATTTAGAAAATGTTACTCCTGAATCTCTATTTCTGTTGTTGGCCGCAAGAGATATTTTTGGAGGTTTAGAGTTCTACCTTTAATGCCTTTACCTTTAATGAGCATATGCTTAACGCTTCACTTCTGAAAACATTACCACTGACTCAATTCTTGATGATGGCTCCCGTAGATTTCTTTAGAGATTATAATATCTAAATACCATCTGGGATTTCTTGCGATTGCAGCCGAACCATTACAAAATTTCTCACCGTTTTTCATTTGGTTTGTATTGGTAGTTGGGATAACACTTGCTGAAACTTTGATACAAAGAGGTAGTGGTGCGATCATTTCCTCGGTCACACTACATCCTGCACTTAGAATTCGAAGATTTTCTTCTTATTTGTATATTTTCCCAATAGGAGTTAAATGAAATTACAAAAACCAACAATGTAAACAAATATCTTCTTTGAGGAGATGCTGGATGGGGAGTGCCCTTTCCTTCTTCTAACTTTGTATTAGAAATCTTCAAACACACGGTGAGTTTATTTATATTCTTATGGAAAACCATTCTGATGCCAACAGAACAACTTCATGCCAAGGATATTAATGGCAATAACAGTACAACAACTCACCGTTATCAACGCCCGTCGTCGTCTTGTCGTCGTTCTCGTCTCCATCCAGCTGTGCAAGATGAAGAAATGTTTCCACTTCTACTCCAACACCATTGACATTCTCCTTGGAATAATATTTCTCACTTGAGCGTCACTCCTTTCAAAATGGCTCGGTTAATTTTCCCAACGACTTTGACTTTATTAGGTTTTTCGAAATATCGACTCTGTTGACGCGGGCGACCAAAACGGAACCAGAACCATCATCGAAATCATTTATATTACATCATGCTTTCCTTGTCGTTCGCAGAAACGACCGACGACGACGACAGAGAACTGAAAACTTTCTACAGTTATGATGGCAAATAACCTCTGGCGGGTTGCTTTGATTACATTTCGCTGTTCGTCCTTTGGTTATTGAATACTATTTTTTCTCCATTTTATCCTCACGCTTTGCTGCGTTGTAATTTCATTTCTATACCACAGCATCTGAATTCTATTTCCGGTTGCAGATATTCCTACTCCAGTTCCACCAATATAGAAGCCTTGCAAACGGATGTAATTTAGTTTAACATTCTTCTGGTATTATTGCTGACTAATTTAAGCGGAAGTTCCGACAGAAAAAGAATCAAAATTAAGTAAGCTATTTTTGGATTTAGGTGGATATCCATTGTGGATATTGGATACTCTGTAGATCCAGTGGTAAATGATGCCATGCTTAAAAAAAAACACAGGAAAACTTAATGAAAGGAATAAGATTACCCGTGAGGAAATTTTTAAAATATGCAACTACTACTGGAATTTTGATTTCCTTTTAAGGAAACGGAGGAAAGTTATCAGAGTTATAAAAGAGCTTTTTATGAAAACGAACCAAAAAGAGTAAATTCAACTTAAGAATGGATAATTGAGTTTTATTAAAAATATTTTTACTGAAAGTAAATGGAAAAACCATGATAATTAGGTGTTATCTTAAGGATAAAAATGTTAATTATTCATAACCATACGTTTTATATTGAGCGTCTCATAAATAATAGTTCGTTGCGGTTTGTCAAACCAGCATTACAAATTAATACATAAAATCTAAATTGCCATCATTATGTAAATTGAGAAAAAATATATGTTTTTTTTAAACTTACTTTGTTTTTTCTTTTTTTTTTTTAATAACTTCAATTGGTCATTATGCTTCCTCGGTAGTGACGTAGATTGTAGTGCCGATATGATTACAAATATTATTCTCCTTAGTATGAGAAAATTTATTCCTAATAGGCTAAAAAGTATCAAACCAGGTGTGCTTCGACGCTGGAAAAACCAGTGTGTAAGCTTTTCCATCTGTCGTATTCTACAGGCCTCTATCCAAGAGGATGGGAAACTGCATTTGTCCAGCTCATACTTAAAAAAGGCCTATCTTCATCTCCCTCTAACTACCGACCATTGCACGTAAATCCCCTCTTTTCAAGGTCATGGAAAACTTAAATATCTTGAGACACGGAAACTTCTTAATGACCGGCAATACGGTTTTCGTAGCAATAGGTCCACTGTTGATATGATGGTATATCTCACCGAACAGTGGAATCAATCTTTACATCGTTTTGGAGAAAGTAACATTATTGTACTTGAAATTTCAAAAGCATTTGATAGAAATTGGCATCAAGCCCTTTTATCGAAAATGCGTGCATTTGGAATCGGCGATGGATTAGAAATTACCTTTCGGAACGTTCAATTCGCGTTGTTTTGGATGGCTTCCTGCCTGATAGTCACAAAATAAATGCTGGTGTTCTGTCTCCGAAACGGCGGTGCGAAATAAGGCCCCAGACAAAACGGCCCTAAGAACAAAAATGAAATAAGGCCCCAAAAATGGGGTATTTTTTCATAATGAAATAAAACCACATTTTTCTTTATGAAATTAGGCACCAAAAAATGAAAAAAGACCCCAAAAACGAAATGAAAGAAGACCTTACATACTTAGGCTAAACTAGTTTTGCCTAGGCATTTCTTGAGATTTTATCTCCCAATCAGTATGAGGCAGGTATGGGGGCCATGCTATTATTGCCAATTTTTGTATTCGGCATAATATTTTTGTGGGGTCTTTTTTCATTCTTTGATATTAGGGGCTTTTTTCATAATGAAATATAATCCCAATTCTAAAAATGGAATAAGACCCCAAAAAGTGAAATTACACCCCAAAATATAGATTTTTTTGTTGTTGTATTCTTAATATACTTTTGGGGCCTTATTTCATTTTTGTTTTTGAGGCCGTTTTGTCTGGGGCCTTATTTCGCACCGCCCTCCGACACTCTTCTTGTTTTTATCAATGATCTCTTATCTTCTAATCCATTAAATTGCTTCTCATACTCATTTCCACATTCACTTCCCTTTTCTTCGGATGTGGAACTGCAACTTATGATTAGTTCATTAAATTCCGATCTGGCCAACATGCCACTATCCATGAGTGGTACTTGCATCGAAGAAACTGAACAGCTTTGCTTTCTAGGTATGCGTATCACAAAGCACCTTCTGTGGAATGAACACATACATATATGACATCGGAAAATATGCTGCGAAATGCTTTATCATATTTAAAATATTTTTTTTGATTAGTTTTAAAAATATTGATTTTTCAAAAAAAACAAAATTCAAAAATTAATTTTTATTAGACAAGAAAAGTTATTAAAAAAATGTATATGCAAAATTATTACAGCTACCTAGATAGAGCGGTTACCGAGAAAGCCCAAAATTAAAAAAATTAAAATGAAAGGTACCGTTAATAGAATTTTGGTTCTAATCAAATGATAGCCAACACCATTAAAAAAAATTCTCAAAAAATTTCATCAAAATCGTTGGAGCCGTTTTCAAGAAAAATAAGCTTTTCCTAAATGGTCATATGGCAGGCACCGTTATTTGTAGGCCTAAAAATAAAATTTCAATTTTCCCTCTGGGGAATGCCAAAATAATCACACACACCAAGTTTGAAAATAATCGCTTAAGACGTTTAGGCTGCAGCTCGTTATACATACTGACAGACAGACAGACAGACAGACATTTTTTTATCACTTTTTTAGACTTCTCTACGATCGTAATGTCATGTTTCATTGTTATCTGAATTTTGTTTTATATTCACGAATTCTAAACGTGCCTTATAGTTGCAAGTAAACAGAATCTGGGAGTTCAGAAGTGATTCACTTAGTAAATTCCTGAAAAAGTCTCATGACGGATGCTTCTACCAAATACTCTTAATGGAAAGCAGCGAAGCGCCTAACGAGACCAGGGTACGATCTAATAAATGCTCGGGTTTTAAAAGAAATGCCATGAGTAACTTCGAAAAACTCCAATTTATAATTACCGCATGCCTTAAACTAAGATATGTGCCACATCATTGGAAAATTGCAGAAGTCATTGTTATACCTAAACAAGATAGTAACTGTTCTTACAGACCAATATCGCTTATACCTATTATGGCAAACGTTTTCGAAGGGCTTAGCAAAATAATAGAAGAAAGAAGACAAATTCCGATTTTGTTCGTTTGGATTTAGAAATAAACATTCCACGAATTGACCAAGTGCATCAAATTATGGATATGTTCTGGAAAAATCACTTGAAGAAAAACAAGTATGTTCGGCTGTATTCTTAGATATTGCTAAAGCCTTTGACAAGGTTTGGCACTTGGGACTTGAGTGCAAACTGCATAGGGACCTTCCCAGGCAGTACTAGGAAATACTGAAATCCTACGTTACGAACCGATTTAGAATAGGGTACTGCAAAAATTATTCTGAACTATAGAAAATTGAAGCCAGTGTACCACATGGAAGTGTCCTAGGACTAACCCTGTTTTTGTTATATACAAGGGACATTCCAGTGGATAACAACGCTATCATGCCCACCTTTGCTGATGATACTGCAATATTGGCTACTCAAAAAGTGCAAAATGCAGTCGATAAAGTCAGAGGCGAGGCTTGCAGCATTTTGTGTTGATTACTTCGGGCCGATGATAGTTCATTCTGGAAGGAAGACGGAAAAGCGATGGGGTGTTTTGTTCACTTGCTTAACAATTCAAACCCTTCATTTGGAGTTAGCATTCAACTAAACCGCTGACTCATGCATCCTCCACATATGGACGGATGCTGGGAGCGAATGGTACGTTCTGTTAAGAGGGTTCTTCAAGACGTAACAAAGAACCAAATTTTTAAAGATTAGTCACTCTGCAATTATAATCAATTAGTGCTGCTAATAGTCGATTAGCGCTGCAATTGAAGTTGCAGGTATAATTAATTCTCGACCATTTACCTATGTTTCCGTGGAATCTGAAGACGCTGAAGCTTTGACACCTGGTAATTTTTTGGTGAAAAGTTCAAATGGCAATTAACCTCCTGGAAATGTTTGTGTTGAGGACCTTTTACTTCGAAAAAGCTGGAGAATAAGCTAGCAGATAGCGTATATGTATGTATGTTCTGGAGAAGGTGAGTGGTTTCAACCGGTAAAGAATATCGAAACAAATGACATCGTTGTTGACAAAAATATGCCAAGAGACTCCTGACCAAAGGGAGTCATCATAAGCACAATAAGAGAGGTCGATACGAAGAAGACTTTTTTTTAATTTGTATTTTTTTTCAAATATGGGTTAGAAAAGGGATAATAACGTTTCCATCTTTTAAAAAGGTCATTTCTTTCAGATATCATCTTTTGAATCCTGCGAGTAAACTATGCACATCGACGACTCCGAGCAGTAAATGTTTTCGTTGTTGACAAAAGTGAAAAAGAAAATTAGGTTTATAAAGTAAAATTAAAAATATAGAAATAAAAGTTTTGAAAATGTTTGAGAATTTTAAAGTTATGCAATTTATAAACAAATTTAAAAGAATTAGAATTTTATTTTTATAATTTGTTTTATGGAGATGGCAACATGTGTCCAACAATGAATTTCCATATTCAATAAATCAGCGTATGCTCTGCAAATCTGTCTACAGAAATAATGTCGACTTACAACTTAAAACCGAGCCATGAAGCACTCCAGATCATTGTGTTTATACATGTGGGATTGGCCACCAATGCTAATGCTGTGATGCGACACTCTACAAGTGACTAGACAGTAATTAACCAAACGCAACTATAGCCGAAGAAACAAGTACTTGTAACTTGTCCAAGCTGATGACTGATCCTAGTAAAAGAAGCCGTACGTTTGCCTCTTTCCAAGTCATTCTAAACCGTTTTCTCTTTTGTATGCTCATTCGCTTCTATGATACATTTTATACACAAAATGTTTTATCATTCCATCAACTAAAACATACACACCAAAATGAAATTTGACTATTTCAAAACATGCATCCTTAAAACCTCTTAAAAACCAAAAAAAAAAAAAAAATAGCAATTTTGCGGTCACACAAGATTATGTGCCACTACCATGGTCTGCAATTTAAGCTCCCATTTGTCCGGCTTAACCCAAAAACATTCATCCGACCAAAACCGCTGTCCCTTGATTTTTCTTTACATCCAGCTTGAAGGACCATTGTATGTTTTTTGGCAGAAAACAAATTAAAATTTTAAGCAAATTATACAACTTGGATTTCAATTTTTTTGTTTATACTATAGATACGATGCCCAAAGGTCACCTGAAAACTTTTCAACTTGTTTTCTAATTATCCTCTGCAAAACCTCTAGACATGTTTCCAACTCAAACAAGGGTTTCATATTACACTTGTGTGGTTAAATGCAACCAAATTGGTATTTTTGTTCATTCCTGACGTGGTAACGTAACCGTTATTAATTTAACGTTCGAGTAGATACTTTTCAAAGCCCAGAAGCTATTCCAGCTGTAGATGCAGATACTTTCATTAAACTCAACAGAATTTTCTCCACTCAGCCAAAATTATTCGGAAACTGAATACTAAGGCTGTGCACCATACACCTATAAGAAGTATTCTTGGCTTTCAGCCAAATTTACTCTTTGTCCCATTAACAAGGATATGGATATTCATTGGAACATAGTAAAGAATGCATGCGAGGGGATGACTGTGGATGAGTGCGGAGCGGAGCTACATATCTTCCCAATGCGAATATTTGTTATGCAACACCGCAATGTCAATGAAGCATCATCAGGGAGTGCTTACTCCGTTTTAATTGGCCATTAAACTGTTCAGAGTTCTTCTTCTGGCTTTCTACTCCCCTCATTCACCATCACCTTCCACAGATTGGTAATTAAATCCTTGCGCTGAATAATCACTTAGTAAAGTATCTGTCTATAGCTACCAACTCCATGGCATCCTGTCGATTTTAAGAACTTGACTTGGACAAAGCTTCTTTACTTCCTCAGTTAACTGTTAAAACGGCCATCATTGTCTGAGGGTATTAAGGAAGATTGTATTTATTGATAAGACAATAAAACTCTTTTGCCATCGATGGATGATTTCCATGGCGTCGTCGTCCTTGGGTAATCTTTGAATTAAGTTTGCTCAAAAAATTGTTAAGAAAGTATGGAAAGTTTGCACAGGGTGTTCTTTATTTGATCCAAATCAAGATGGATTAAAAGATAACAATAGATTGCTTCAAATGTAATTATTTCTGAGAATGGGTGCTGGAAGAAAATTAATTTTTCTCCTCGAAAACGGATTTTGTTTGTTTTACTTTTCCCGAAGTTTTGACGTTTCAAAGTCAAAAAAAGTTTTGTTCGTTTTCCATTTGGCGATGAAAAAAATCGTTTCCCTGACAAAGTGTCACTTTCATGCAAAATAAACATTGATTACTAAAAAACGCGACACTATCGCTCTCTTAAAAAAAAAAACTATAAGTCTATCTTGCCTCATCCCAGTTCCAAGATGAGGCAGTAAAAATAAGATAAGAATGAAAGTTTGTATTTATTTTTAACGTCAAGCTCGAGTCTCGGTGTTATTTGTGTGTGACCTTGGTTTTTTTGATTATTTTTTCACATGGGCAACCTTGCCACAAACAAGAACCATTGCCCATAATGCATATTTAATTTTTTTAAATCGACATAGATGCCGACAGATAATGCTTTATTTATTTGGCGCCAAAACAGCTCTTTCGAATTGACGTTCCTAGTTGTGGCAGGCAGACATATTAAACCTACTTTCCGATTATGGTTATCAGTTTATACGTATTTTGATGGCAAATTAGGTATTCAAATTAAGATGTGTTCTCAGAATTTTTGTGGAATGAAACAATGGTGGTGGGAATAGGTGAATCAAGAGAAATTATCTGCGGCTTGGTCGCATGAACTTGTAGTGGAACGTACAACTATTGAGTGATGACCATAATTGATAACTCTCTTTTGTTTTTTGCTTCTCTGAGCCAACAGTCAATTACGATGGCCGAATTCACATTTTTACCAGATTTTCAATTTTGGATACCTACCCAAAATCTTATTTTTTGTGAACGAACAAACCCAAACACATTAATGTTACCTTTTAAAATTCGAAGCAAAATAGAAACACAGTCAGCTGTTCATCACATGTTCCTTCAGACAGAAAAGTTACCAACAAATTTTAGGAAACCTTTGGATCTTCACTCTGCTTCCATAATGTTCTTCAAGCAGCTGCGCATCAGCTGATTATAACCATGCTTATTTCAACAACAGCAATGAATTCAATGCAAATAATACAAAACGTGAACGCACTCATTCAATCATTTACATATGTACATATATACAATGATTATTAATGATTGATGCTATATACATATATATGAGAAATGTCAAAACAGGGACAGCTAAACTTAGCACGTAACTCACAATGAAATTAGTTTTCTGTCTTCTGTCTTAATTTTTTTTTCGCACTTCATTTGTTCATTTATGCATGCCTCATGCTGCACTGTGAAATACCAGATTAAGCTGATACAAAATATTTAAGGGTTGCAATTAAAGGGTCGTCCAATTGGGACTTCCAAACTTTGACAGTTAATAGCAGCCATGTTATTGAAACTACATCTATCAAATTGGCTGTCATTATTCAAACAGTTTTGTCAAATCACCATGAATGGATATCGACTTCAACAACAATTGCAAATGATGAAATTGTTTTATAAAGTGAGGTTCACATGGGACAATGTTTCCCGGACAAGGCAATTGTCATTATATTGTCCATTTCTGAGGACAATATCGACATCATCCAACCGCGTAGAAGAAGCTCGGACAAGACAATTGAGTACTGTCCCATTGTCTTGTCTGCGTGTGAACGCTGCTTAAAAATGGGTGTTCGTTCGGGCAACGTTCCGAATATTGAAATAACTGTAGATAAGAGAAAGTCATGAAATATTCCGCCAATGTTCGAGTTAGTTGAAAAAGCATCTGTCCAGATATGGGAGTTGTATGCTCTAATCTTGTACGGGTAAACGCTTTGTATAAATAGAGTAGCCACATTTAGTTTTAGTTTTTTTGGAGAAAAGTTATCCGTAGCGTAGTGCGATTTATCAAAAGAACGCACCCGCAGCAGTCTGGTTTTTTATCAATTTTGATACTCTTGATAAACTAACTGTCAAACAATTGATCTACAAACCATTGTATAGGAAATCTATAGTAGTATCATGAGGCAGCTTCTAGTTAAGCAAGGTAGAGCCGCAACGTCGCTGCAATAGACTGTTTTTAAACAGTAAAAACAGTAAAATAGTAATTTTGGTACTAGATTTTTAGGACTAAGTACTAGAATTTAGTACTAACGTAGTTTTGGTACTATATTTATAACTAGATTTAGTAATTTATATACATCCGACTAAAAGTCTACGTTGCAGTTTTCACTCAGAGAAAAACTTTAGGGAGATGTAGACGAACTAAATGGCGCTAGTTTTCAAACCCGGATAGTACTACTATAGGTTCTATATACAAGGCTTCAAACAAAAAACATGAACAGGGACACAGGGACAGCGGGAAAGTACAGATACAGAAATTACTTTTGTGACAAATAAAATGGAAAATTCAAAATTTACAAGAAAATGTGTGTCTACATAACTGCAGCTGAATTCAACTTCTGCTTTTACGGTAGTGGCTAGTGGGATATTTGTATTAGTGTATATAAGATCCTACTGCACTGCTGATAATCAATCAGTGGTTTAAATGACCTTTTAAAGAAGAAACGTAAGTGCAATCAATTGGTAGTTTTGCGGGGAAGAACGATTAGCCTTTTTAAGGTATGTACAGGGTGGGCCAAAAGAAGTCATCCATCCGATGTTGTTTGGATCTCTTTTTTTTTCTAAAAAACTTCGATGTATGTATCGCTACATGGCTTGTTCACTTGTATTCTGCATCTGTCTAGTCCACAAATGTCAAAACAGATTTGACATTAGCGGCCATTTGCAAAAAAAACCTTGTAAATATGTATAGACTGGACAAAAGCTGTTTTCCACCTACTCGAAACGTGCCCTGACGAGTAGGACAAGTATATAAGTGACTTTGCCAGAGTAAAAGAATGCTTCTTCAGAACAATAGCGGGGATACTTTCTGGAGCAGCGGATTTATGCATGTCGATATCGAGTACGGCAAAAGCAACATTTGCAAAGTTTGCCAAATTAAATCAGGGGACAGATAGTGTTCTAAACCTCAGCAAGAGGAATCGGTTGTCAAAGGAGTTGCCACTTATTGACATCCCTCGGGAAAGCATGACCAAAGAGTTCAATTTTATTAAGTTATTTAACATTGAACTGAGCAACAAAAAGGAATGGCAAAGTGAGGAAACACTTACTCAATAAAAAGCCATGCCTTAAAATGGTACACAAATGGTTCAAAACAGCGGAAGACACAGGAGCAATTAGGCCAAGAACAAAATCAACCCTACAAATGGGGCACCTATATAGCATATTACAGGGGGATATCTATGTGATATGCAAGTTGGCTGAAATGAACTTAAATAGATTTTTGAAAGTATTTGTATTGTAGATAACGGTTTTTCGTATTGTGATGTGACAACAAAATGTTTAGATATTGGGAGGATACATTTTGTTTGTAAATTAACTACATCTGTGGGATTCATTGTGTACAACAACCAACATTTATTGTGTACAACATCCATGCTCCTAAAAGTATGCTACCTATTTGCAATATGTTTTGACTGAGTACTAATTCGAACTCGAATTAGTACAAACAACCGAAAGCTTAGATTGTGCCAGAACCAGACGAAAGCTTCAATAAATTTGTATAAATACAAGAGTAGATGGCATTAAGAGTTTAGTTTATTTTCAAAAGTGGAATTTTAAACAACTTGAAGCGTTAGTAAAAAGCGATTAAAGGTAAAATTTGGTGTTATTTAAACTAAGAGACTTTGTGTTTCATAAACTAAAGAGATATGTTGTATTATTTGGGAAGTTTTAATTGAGTTTTATTTGTCGAACCCCAGGCCAAATCTTCACAATATTATCAATACCATTTTTAGAAGAAAGTCTATTAATATCTATTTAATAAACCAAAAGGTTTCTTGAATGTTTGACTTTCAGGAAAATTGCTTAAAATTTCTACAACATTTCATATTTGAAAAGACCTGCGGAATAAACACAGCATACCGACATAATATGGTATTTTTTATGGCATACTTCATTTTTACTAGACATTTGTTACAATTCACCCACCAAAACAAATAAATAAAATAGTAAACTTTCCAATATAACTTTAACGATAATAATCATCATTGAACACAGAGTTTAAAGCAAAAATAAAGATAAGTTTGCAAACCCTCTAGGAAATCATTTCACCACGGATAGAACCATTAGGTCAACTTGTTCTCTAAAAAGTTTTATCTATGAACTTTGATATTACGAATTTATTTAAACTTTGTTTTTTTCTTTATTAGATAAGTACAGTTGCAAACTGAACTTTTTTCTGAAAAGGAAATTATATTTTCAGAACACACAATGTTTTAAATTAGAAGTTTCATGCGAATTTCCTTCATTTCTACAAAACAAAAAAAACTGTGTCTGACAGTTAATTTGCTGAATTTCGCACGTTTGAATTTCTGGTCCTAAATTGAATGCCTTTGAAGACTGTCTTCTTCCTTCTGAAAAGGAGATTGAATTGATTTTTCTATTTGCAAAATTCTTTCATAATAATATCTAACAAAAGTCTTTGAACAATCTGCTGAGTTTGAGTAACTTAATATAGTCTTTGAAGGTTTCCTACAGACAGGTTATTAAAAGGTATATCACTTGATATCTTAAGAAAGCGAATACAATTCAAGAGCACACTTTTGAACTTTTATAGAAAAAAATGACGATAACCCACACATTTCTTAAAGTAATTTGCAATACAGGGGATATTCTTAAAACCTCTTAGCAAGCGCAATAAAAGACTTACAATTTAAAAAAGTCTTCAATCAGAGTTTTCGAACTCCTGGCAATAAGTTTTTTTTTTTTCTTAGAACAAATAAGAAGTACAAGTATCTTTTCTCATTCAAGGATGTTTAATGAGTTTTTGTATTCATTTCACTTTCACTTATTTTAATCGAGGATAAAATGTTCTATAAAAAAGAAATCATGTTGAATGATACAAAGAAGTTAGTAGCTAAATGGAAAATAGCTTTAATTAATTAGTAGCTAATTTGTTTGATTTGTTGCCATCGCTTCCAACAGGACAACGATATAATCGGATTTTCTTATAGACGTCGTGTCGTTTGATTTGAAATTAACGTTATACTTTTAGAAGATTAAGCTTATTTCATACCTTTGTGCTCTTATTAATTGGCATAAAAAATGGCCTATTTGTGCACACTAGTTGAAAAAAAATTACTCGGCTGGATCGCACGTACTTGCTCATATGTGCGGTCACATCGTCGAATAAAATTTAAAAAATAAATAACATTAACGTGGAAAAATAACATTATCTGAACTTATAAAAAATGTCAAAACCACAACACTTTAGGGTTTTAGTAAATATGGAGTTTGCCATCACACGTCTTGTATAATAACAAATTTATGAAAAAAGTTTTACGAAAATTATAGGATGGATTTTGATAAAATCTTTTTTTATTTTTAGTTTTTTGAAAAAAAAGTTTTTTTTGGAAATTTTAGTATGCAGTTTATAAGAGTTTATTAATATACATTTGATTATAAAATTTAAAATATTTTTGTGATTAGTTTTTAAAATATTAATTTTTCAAAAAAAAAAATAATTTTAATAAAAAAAGTTATTCAAAATTTTAATATGCAGCATTTATTTGGCTACATAGATCTTCTCAAATACAAAATTTGGCAGAAATCCAATGAACCGTTACCGAGAAAGGCAAACATAAAAAAAACGTTATATGAAAGGTACCGTTAATAGACTTTCCCCGTAAATTTGGCTAGTACCAACAAAAAAATTATCATCAAAATCGTTGGAGCAATTTTTGAGAAAAATAAGCTTTCCCTAAACGGTCATATGGCAGGTAACGTTATTTTGAGGTCTAAAAATAAAATTTCAATTTCCCCTCTGGGGAATGCCAAAAGAATCACACACACCAAATTTGAAGATAATCGCTTAAGCCGTTTAGGCTGCAGCTCCTTATACATACTGACAGACAGACAGACAGACAAACGATATTTTTTGACCCTAACTTTTTTAGACTTCTCTATGATCGTAATGTCATGTTTGATTGTTCTCTAATTTTTTTTATATTCACGAATCCTAAACTTACCTTATAGTCCCTATAATCGCAAGTAAAAATGTTGCCACAATCTGAAGTATGTAATAAGATGTTATTAAATATTAATTAAATATATATTAAATAGATCAAATTGCATCAAACTTAAAGATAACGCATATTTCGACTAAAGAGAAAAACCGGAAAAAAATCAGAAAAGATAGAAAGAACTGCAATGTTCATATTCGTCAAACCAAATATTTACAAGAACAACAAATTCGGCAAAAAATACTGCAATGTCCCAGAGGCATATTGTCATTTGTAAAAGAATTCTTCGTCATCATCGGTTCCTACACTTGTTTGCAATGATACGCCTGCTGTCAGTTTTCAAGAAAAAGCAGGTATGCTTGCAGCCCAATTTGCGGCAAACTCAACGCTGCCAGCTAATGTTAGAAATCCTCCTGTATCCGAGAGCGTAAATGATTTTATGGGACCAATCTTCTTTCGTACTCGTTCAGTCGCAAGAGTCTTGAAAGATCTCAATATACAGAAATCCGCCCTGATAGTATCCCTGCTATTGTTCTGAAGAGGTGTTCTTTATAACTGTCAAAACATCTGCGTAAGCTTCTCCATCAGTCCTATTCTTCTGGGCTCTTTCCGAGTAGATGAAAAACAGCATTTGTCCAGCCTATCCCTAAAAAGGTGAATCTTCTTCACCCTTAAAAACAGATCATCAAGGAAAACTTCTCACCATTTTCCACAACACCTGACAATGCCATCCCTCAACCAGATCAGCTACAACAATTACTAATTTATTATCAAAACGTAAATGGACTTCGGACAAAGACCAATAACGTCTATCTATATGAACATTAACAACACTACCCATGATTTTATTATACTCACTGAAACTTAGCTTAATTCATCTTTTCTGGACCCAGAGATATTTGATTCCAGCTTTTAAATTTCCCACCGTGATCGCCATTCCGATAATACTACAACTGTTGGCGGAGATTTGTTAATAGCTGCTCGTAACCATCTTTTATATAGTCTTGTCGACGATTTTTTTGGATTCCAACCTGGATATTCTGTGTGTGAGAAAAAAAAATCTGTCTGGTCAACTGAATGTGATGTATTTCTACCCGTCAACGCGACAAGCGATAATGAATTCTTTATTATCGATGGAATGGCCTCTCTTGGACTTAATCAATTAAACGGCTTCAAAAACCAAAAACAACACAAACCTTGTAGAGGAAGATCGTCACCATCCTACTTTATCTATTTCACTTAGCTTAAATATTTGTTGTTCATGTAATATTTGTAAGAATCAGCATGAATTCAATTTTAAAAAATGTAATTTTACGCAATTGTACAATTTACTTAATAGTATTAAGTGGGATATTTTGTTTCTTAATATGGATCTTGACAAGATGATTTTACGTTTCTATGAAATTCTATTTGATTGCTTTTCAAAACTGTTCCTTTGCGTAAAATACGAGTCTTTAACAACAGCTCACCATGGTTTGATCTTCTTATAAAAACACTTAAAAATAAAAGAAATAAGGCTTGGTTAAGGTTCAATCAATATAGGACTGATGAAGCTCTTGATAATTATACCGAACTAAAAGATGAATTCATTAACTATTCCAATTTTAACGGGTGATTTTTTAAGAGCTTGAAAACTTTTTTTTTTTAAAAAACGCATAAAATTTGCAAAATCTCATCGGTTCTTTATTTGAAACGTTAGATTGGTCCATGACATTTACTTTTTGAAGATAATTTCATTTAAATGTTGACCGCGGCTGCGTCTTAGGTGGTCCATTCGGAAAGTCCAATTTTGGGCAACTTTTTCGAGCATTTCGGCCGGAATAGCCCGAATTTCTTCGGAAATGTTGTCTTCCAAAGCTGGAATAGTTGCTGGCTTATTTCTGTAGACTTTAGACTTGACGTAGCCCCACAAAAAATAATCTAAAGGCGTCAAATCGCATGATCTTGGTGGCCAACTTACCGGTCCATTTCTTGAGATGAATTGTTCTCCGAAGTTTTCCCTCAAAATGGCCATAGAATCGCGAGCTGTGTGGCATGTAGCGCCATCTTGTTGAAACCACATGTCAACCAAGTTCAGTTCTTCCATTTTTGGCAACAAAAAGTTTGTTAGCATCGAACGATAGCGATCGCCATTCACCGTAACGTTGCGCCCAACAGCATCTTTGAAAAAATACGGTCCAATGATTCCGCCAGCGTACAAACCACACCAAACAGTGCATTTTTCGGGATGCATGGGCAGTTCTTGAACAGCTTCTGGTTGCTCTTCACTCCAAATGCGGCAATTTTGCTTATTTACGTAGCCATTCAACCAGAAATGAGCCTCATCGCTGAACAAAATTTGTCGATAAAAAAGCGGATTTTCTGCCAACTTTTCTAGGGCCCATTCACTGAAAATTCGACGTTGTGGCAGATCGTTCGGCTTCAGTTCTTGCACGAGCTGTATTTTATACGGTTTTACACCAAGATCTTTGCGTAAAATCTTCCATGTGGTCGAATAACACAAACCCAATTGCTGTGAACGGCGACGAATCGACATTTCACGGTCTTCAGCAACACTCTCAGAAACAGACGCAATATTCTCTTCTGTACGCACTGTACGCATTCGTGTGGTTGGTTTAATGTCCAATAAAATAAACTGAGTGCGAAACTTGGTCACAATCGCATTAATTGTTTGCTCACTTGGTCGATTATGTAGACCATAAATCGGACGTAAAGCGCGAAACACATTTCGAACCGAACACTGATTTTGGTGATAAAATTCAATGATTTGCAAGCGTTGCTCGTTAGTAAGTCTATTCATGATGAAATGTCAAAGCATACTGAGCATCTTTTCTTTGACACCATGTCTGAAATCCCGCGTGATCTGTCAAATACTAATGCATGAAAATCCTAACCTCAAAAAAATCACCCGTTATATATAAAACGAAAAACGAACTTAAGTCTGATCCACATAATTCCTGGAAATACGTTCATTGTAAAAGAAAATCTGACGCGGTTACCCAGCCAACATGAGCTATATTAATTCAACTAGCCATACAGCAGAAATTATAGCAACATGTTTGCCGAATACTTTCAGAGTGCTTTCAAAAATACTTCTACTAATAATCCAAATACAACACCTAATTTTAACATTGATCATTTTCCGCACTTAAACTCAGTTAATTTTGTAGTCTCCGAAGCAACTATACTTAACTACATAGAAAAGTTAGATGCAAGTTTAAGGCCCGGTCCTGATGGCTTGCCTTCATTCATGCTGTTCAATCAGTTAATAAATAGTTCTACGTTTCCAGTTCTGTGGAAAACCGCATTCCTTACTCCGATTCCGAAGAAAGGCAAGAAAAACTTAGTATCAAACAACAGACCGATCGCCAACCTGTCTGTCATTCCTAAATTGTTTAAATCCATTATCTGTGATGTATAGTCTTTTCATTGCACCTCTGTTATATGTGAAAACCAACGTGGTTTCGTAAAAAAAAAATCTTAGGACACAAATTTATTATAAATCACCACGACGTTCGTTCTGTATTGATTCATTCGAAAAGTTTCAACAAGTAGATTGTGTTTTCACCGACTTCAGTAAGGCGTTCGTCAAATTGAATCACGAAATACTGCTCCACAAACTACATACTATTGGCTTAAATGATCGTTTTGTTTTGTGGATATCCTTATATCTTAAGAATAGATCATAAAGTGTTGTTTTTAAAACTGTAAGACTGTTCTAAATATTTTAGAGTCAATTCAGGTGTGCCACAGGGAGATCACCTTGGTCCGTTATTATTTGTCTTTATTTATGCCGATGATGTGAATTTTTTTCGAAAAATTGACTCAATCGTTGATTGTGAACTTCTTCAAGAAGACCTATACAGATTTTGGAATTGGTGCAAAGCGCCGGATTTAAGTTTTTTGGGCCCTAGACCTAAAAGTAAATGGTGCCCCTTTTTTATATTTTCTTTTATATTATCAGATTTATTAACATATGATAATTTTGGAAAATATGTTTCACATATTTTGTTCAGGCTTACAGACTGTATATTGTGAAACATTGTTTTCTGGATTTCTTGGTAGCGAAGTCTTTTATAATTTCATCAAAATCAAAAGTGAAGGAAATCACTCTCATTGCAAAGCAAAGATAGGGGCATCAAGCCTTTCTTGCGTCATCATTGTTCGACAAGGACTTTTTAAACGCTTTAATTGAGATAATGATCTTTCCGCGGAGCAATATGTCACCATCAAACTTAAAAATAAACGTAATGCCGTGTCTACGTTTGGAAAAGCTGATATTATTTTGTCTTCCCACATTACTTTGCATAAATTAGCTTGATTAAAAAAAAATTTAATTATTTCCATTTTTATGCATTATAAAACGATGGAACTGTACAAGTTCTTCAACAAGTCCGGAATTTAAATTTTCACAATATTTTGACACCAAACGATGGGCACAGGCTTTAACATCGATTTTATGATTGCTTGTGCAGAGAAAATCAAATCGTCCAGAAATTTCGCTTTAGATCTCGCCTGTGGAATCCATTCGCATTTGCGAAAAGCGTCTATTCGAAAATATTCCTTTGGGCCCAAATGAACATCGTTATCCATTTTTTTCGAATGCGTTCTCATGTAACCGTGTACGTGTAGTTGCCATCAGGTCTTTAGAGCGTATTTCAATATTATTGAAATTATCTCGCATGTTTTCCAGTTGATCAGTTAATGATATATGCAAACGTAATGTTACGTTTTCACTTTGCAAGACTTTGTTGACTTTTTGAAAACTTTGTAAGATATCGAGCATCTTCGAGCATCTCTTATAAGTGTATTATCTTCAGACATATCCTTTACAGTATCTAATAGTTTATTATATGATTTAATTATTACAGAAGTAGCTGCAACATGAACTTCCCAACGTCTATCTGAGAGAAATTTTAACATTTTATCATTTTGAAGAGCAGATTTTAAAGTTTCCCATCTATTACTTTATGCAGAAATCAAAAAATGTAAAGCGATTGTAGGACAGAAAAAAATCAACTGATAAGACAGCAATCCACAGCACTGCGACCAACATGATTTAAATATTGTGATGCGCAAGGTACATAGACTGGATATGGGTTTGTCAGAAAAATTTTTTTGTTGCATGCCTTTATACTGACCAGATATTTGAAGCATTTTAAAATTGATATGTTATTTTCACTCAGACACTTAAGTGCTTGATTGGCTATACCATCCCCAGTTTGAGAATTCATCAGCGTAGGTATAACAATACTCAATTGATCCACAGGCAAGCTAAAATATCCAGAAATATTTATTTGTTGAATGATTTCTTCGCGAATTTTTTTGGCCATTATCTCTATCAATTCTTCATTTATAGTTTTAGACAGACACGAAGTTGCTCCTTAACCAGGATGTCCGAATTTCAAAATATGAGTGGTCAAGGAATTGTCAAACTTTGCTATTAATTCGATATGGCCCATAAAGTTGCATTTATTTGACTAACCAATTTTTTTCTTCAGAACCTCGTTCAGATAATTTGCAAATAACAGCGACCACCCTCTTAAGTATATATTTCCAGTATGAACACGACTGTTGCATTTGTTTTTTCCAAATCTGTCTGATTTGCGAAGTTGGATCTAAGTGTAATGCAATCCATCACCTTTATGACTGAGATTTTTCATGATTATGTATTGAACAAGAACTTTTCCAATCAGGAAAACCTTTAAACCAGTTAAACCTGGCCTATTGTGATCACAAAATAGCTTACAATAAAAGCTGAACAATGGTCCTGTTGAGTGGGAATACATAACCCATTTACGTTGATAGGTCTCACCATTTGCTTTTTACCAATAAAATAAAAGCACTGACAAACTCTAGTTTTTCCTTCTCATCGTTCATCAAGATTTAAAAAAAGGACCATCATTGATTATTGCATTTACTAGGTCCAGAGGCGATCCAATATTCAATATCATCTGCGGAAAATTTAGTCCATAGCGCAGGATCAGGATTTTTATTTACATCATCATTTTCCACTGTTCCGCTGTTCGATCCAGACGAAACATCAACTTCATTTTCATAAGTAGCTTGATTATCGTTATTCGATGCATCACCGTAAATTAATGACTGACTTGGTATTTCTCCTACAGAATCAGAACCCTCACCATTATGTTGATTTTCTTCGTTTGAAATCTTTTGGTATTTTGTCAAAAAATTTTGCTCCTTTTGTTCTTGTCTCTTGGACACTATTGAGGTATCTCCAAATCTGCCCATCTCCATACCTCTACACTCCCAACCAAATAACAAAACTGCCTCGCTAACTCAGGAATATACCCTTAAACGTTTCGGTATTTTGTGGAAACTCTCGGAATGGAACAACAGACTGAAAAAACTAGATGACGCTAGTGGCTCAACTTTTCAATGCAGCAGTTTCACTCTTGAAAGAGTTCCTTCCCATGCGGACTCAAAGTGGATCCACGACTTTTTTAGAAATAAGTTTGATATAAACGTAACTAAAATTGAAAAAATTAAACCCAACGCTTTCTTAATATCTTTCCCTTCCAAATATGAATGGCTGTTCCTCAACCTATCAGGTGGTGTTTTCAAATTGGCCAATATGTTGATATCCAAACATCCCAAGTCATTAACACCCAAACCTATATTCCAAGCGAATAAACACCGCCCTCGCTCAGATCCTAACTGGTCGTTTAAAACGCACATAATGCCAGATTTTACACCTCGACTGATAATTCCAAACCAACCCCGTCATTATTCACAAACCGTTTCCGATGCAAGACCCCAACCTAAGACTCAACATAGACCCCAACCAAATCACCAACCTACACCCCTAACTAAGCCCCAACCTAAGCCTCTACCTAAACCCCAAAATATACCGCAACTGAGGCCAAGACTGTCTTTACTTAAATCCAAAGTTAAAGACCAGCAAACCCCATTAACACCGAAACACGCTCACCAACGAGTGTCTTTCAACATCAATCCTGACTATCCTTCATCACCTTTAAATTCCTCGAATCCTACTAAATCTCCTCAGTTTCCAAGCTTAAACCTCACCACAGGGGCAAAATACCCTAACTTTGTAAGCTTCCATATTTTATACCCAAACTCTTCTCTGCCTCCAACAGATTTACCGTCCAACCACCTGCTTTGATCCTCTCTTACCACCTAATGTAAAACTAACTCAACAGACCCTTGTGGATTCCACTGAGTCCCGTTATGCCCTTTCCAAACTAAGAGATAACAAACTGTTAGACAACATTCGCCTGTACCTAGCCTATCTCCACGATAAACCTGACGATTTGTGCATAGACGGTTAAACGAAAAGTTATGTGTCAGCGTCTATTAAAAAGGAAGGTCTGCCTACTGATATGGTACATTAAGGCAGATATACGACAAATATCACGAGCTTCTGAACATATCCTCAAAAAGAATCTCCAAAGATCTCTCCGCCTTTTCTTGGTTTTTTCATTCTAAAAGAATTTCCTACCTTCAAAGAGTACGATCCAACTCTGATAAATTTCATCGCTCCTAACACTGTCTCTCCCCAACCACTCTTAAATTACCACTTCCCTTTATTAACAAAATGTAAGAGGTCTTCGCTCTAAAACACACTCTGTGTATACACAGTCACAAGCCCTACCCTATGACGTTTTTGGGCTCACTGAAACAAATCTTTCTAAAGACATTAAAAGTCAAGAGTTGTTTCCTTCGTTCTTTAATGTTTTTCGCGACGACGAAGAGTCTGTTCTTAAATCTCCGTGCAGAGGCGTCCTTATTGCTGTCCACAACAAGTTCGATTCGACCCTGGTTTCTTCTTCCTCTTCAAACATGCTCGACTACATATCCATTAAACTATCACTCCCAAATCAGTCCCTATACCTTGTGTGTTTACATTCTTCCTGGCCAACCCGTTCAATCTTACAAACTTGCTGTTGATGCCATTGATGAAGTGCTAGCTATTTCTGAAGCACAAGACGAAGTTCTAATCTTTGGAGACTTCAATCTTCCCCAACTTCTGTGGAACATTTCTTATGATGTTCCATCCTTCGCTGCCAATCCCGTTTCATCAAAGGAATCTGTTTTTGTTGACGGTCTTTCTGATTCCGCCCTTTACCAAGTGAGTGGAATTCAGAATTACATGGGCCGGCAACTCGATCTTATCTTCACCTCTGACCCGATTTACTCATCTGTTTCAGAAAGCACCATCCCATTATCTGTATTTGATCAATTTCACCCACCACTCATTCTCTCTTTTTTCATTTCCTCTCCATCTACTCTCCCTAATAACGTTGGCAGAAAATCCGCTTTTTTATCGACAAATTTTGTTCAGCGATGAGGCTCATTTCTGGTTGAATGGCTACGTAAATAAGCAAAATTGCCGCATTTGGAGTGAAGAGCAACCAGAAGCCGTTCAAGAACTGCCCATGCATCCCGAAAAATGCACTGTTTGGTGTGGTTTGTACGCTGGTGGAATCATTGGACCGTATTTTTTCAAAGATGCTGTTGGACGCAACGTAACGGTGAATGAACCGAACACTGATTTTGGTAATAAAATTCAATGATTTGCAAGCGTTGCTCGTTAGTAAGTCTATTCATGATGAAATGTCAAAGCATACTGAGCATCTTTCTCTTTGACACCATGTCTGAAATCCCGCGTGATCTGTCAAATACTAATGCATGAAAATCCTAACCTCAAAAAAATCACCCGTTATTTCTAACTATTCATTCATTCATACCTAAGGCTAATTTCAAAAAAAATAAAAGGCACGACTGGGTCGCACGTACTTGCTCCTATGTGCTAATCCTTTTTTAAGTGCAGGCGTCGTTTTGACAAAGATTTTATTTTAATGTTTTTTTTTTGAGTTGCATTTTCTTTAGAATCGTTGTGGTTTGAAGCTCGAACGAACATGCGTCACGATAAAGGGATAAACACATAAATATATAGGATTGTTAGCTTTTGCAGTTGTTTAGTGTATCATATTTCCACTTGTTGTTTACTGTTTGTAATATAATTGGCTAATAGAAAGACTTTTTCAGTTTAATTTTCATTTTGGTATGGAAAAATTTGAACAACTTGCATAAATATTCGTGGGAATCAGCAGTAGGGCAATAATGCTAGGTATAGATACCTATATAGGTAAGAATAATTTACTTTTTGAAATCAAATTAATTAAAATAGCGTGGGTAGGTATTAATGGAATTTACTAAGGATATTAGTTACCTCTACATATAATAAGGTTGGAAGGAAGGTGGGTATTAAAATTAAGATACACATTCCAACTACTGTTAACCGAGTGGGTATAGAGATATTAAAAGTTAATACTGTGGTTTTGTTTATTTATAGGTAGGTGTAAATTTCTGTTTTCTCGATTGAAATTTTTGCATTCAGTAGTAATCGAAAAGTTTTTTTATTTGTTAGTTGTTAGGCTTCCTTATTTATTCTGTGTGCTTTTATGATGATAAAATGCTTTAAAATACGTAGGTTGTCACCTTCTTTTATTTGACTAAAGGCTAGGGCTTAGCCGAGCGATATGAAATAAAATTTTGGGGAAATTTTTTATGAAATCAAAAAAACACTATTCATAACGTTTTTTTGGAAAAAAATGTTGTAAGCCATCTTATTTCTTTTGCTGTTTTCTATTTTATGATTTTTTCATTTCAAAATCGTTCGACCAGTTTTTTCAAAAAAATGTTTTTTTTGAAAAACTTTTCGAAAACATATTTTAAATTTTTTTCGAGTATGTCAATTTAAAGAAATCTATAGTTTATAGTAGGAGAAAAAATCTACAAATCCGTTTTCAAAATATTAAAAAAACAAAATATTTTTTTAAAAAAATTATTAAAAATTAAAAAAAAAATGTTTTTGAAAATTTTAATAAGCAATATTATTTTAATTATAAAGTTTTATTAAAATCGTAGGAGCCGTTTTCGAGAAAAATAGGTTTTTCGTTAAAAGTTATATGGCAGGTACCGTTAGTTTTGGAGCTAGAATGCCAATTCGAAAAACCGTCGGGTAGAACACTCTAAAAATACTATATACCAAGTTTAAATCAAATCGGCCCAACCGTTAAGGCTGTAGATATCGATACGGACAGACAGACAGACAGACAGACAAACAGACAGACGGGCGGAATTTCCGGACCCACTTTTTTTGACTTCTCTATCATCGTAATGTCATGTTTAATTGTTAGATTTTTTTTTTTTTACGAATGCATAACTTGCCTTATAGTCCCTATAAATCGCAAGTAAAATAACTACCTCATCCATACCTCATTCGATTTTACAAATCTGTCACTTAATAAAGCAACTAATCTTTTTTTATGAAAAAGTGCACTTTTGCATAAATCTTTAGGTTCCCCTTTCGCGTAACAGGTCCTTTTCAACTTCTCCCCCGTGGTAAAGTCATAAACTACGCGAGCTGCAAACAGGAGAAATAAGCTTTGAGTTAAATATCTTCGCTCTCGTTCAATTCTCGATTACTCCGACTACTTGGGAGTATTTTATAAATTTTGGAATCTATATGAAACGCTCTACAATGACTTTGCTTCCAACACCCAAGAAAATTTAATAACGGATCCTAAATCGTTTTATAAGTTTATTAACTTTAAAAAAGAAAAATGATGGTTTCCCTCCCTCTCTTCTCTACAACAACCAATCATCCAATGATCCATCTACCATCGCCCATTTCTTCGCCAGTTACTTCAAACAGTCATTTGCACCAAAAACCTTAGATCCTGACAAATCTTATTTTTCCTACCTTCTTCATTTTAATACTGGCCCCTTAAAAAAATGGCATCCTTGAACTTAAAGACGAGTATACTCCTGGTCCCGATGGTATACCTGCAATTTTACTTAAAAAATGTTGCTCGAGTTTGGTCCTTCCTATTACTAACTTGTTCCACCTGTCCTTTCCACCGGATCTTTCCCCGATTTATGGAAAATATCCACTATCACACCAATTCATAAAAAAGGTCCCAAAAACGAAGTTTGTAATTATCGGCCCATCGCCAAACTTTCTCATATCCCCAAACTCTTCGAAAGCATTCTGTATGATTCACTCTCTTTCCAATGCAAATCTCTAATATCCTCAACTCAACACGGTTTTTGTAAGGGAAGATCTACCACAATAAATCTTGTTGAGTTCGTTACATTTTCACTCTCTGCCATGGAAAAGGGTTACGAAGTAGACGTCATCACTACAGATTTCAGCAAGGCTTTCGACAAAATCTCTCACAGTTTAATTTTTTTTAAGCTTTCCTTTCTTGGATTCACTCCTAACCTTCTTAAATGGACATCCTCGTATCTTGACAACCGCCAATACAGAGTCCGTTTTCGTTCTGTTCTTTCAGTTCCTTTTGTGGCCACTTCTGGGGTACCCCAAGGTAGCCATCTTGGACCTCTTTTATTTATCCTTGCTATTAATGATGTTGAAAAGATAATCCAATCATCTTCTATCTCCCTTTATGCTGATGATGCTAAAATTTTCAAAGTAATCTCCTCTGGTCGTGATTCTCTCCTGCTTCAAAATGACCTCAATTCATTTGCCAATTGGTGCAGTAAGAATTTTCTCGAACTCAACATTGCCAAATGTGAGCTCTCGAAAAAGTAAAAGGCCTTCCCTTAGATCTTATTATCTTTAAACCCTTTCCATTAACCGCGTACAGGTTATCCGCGATTTAGGCGTCCTCTGTGATTGCGAATTAAATTTTCGCTCTCATATCGGTAATGCTATATCAAGAGCTAACTCCGCCCTTGGTTTTATCAAAAGGTGGTCCAAAGAATTTCGGAACCCATTTGTAACCAAATCCCTCTATATTTCCTATGTTCGTCCTCTTCTTGAGTATGCATCGCAAGTATGGGCCCCCTTTCACGCGGTTCATATCTCTAGAATTGAGAGCGTTCAACGTCGTTTTCTGCTCTTTGCTCTCCGAAGTCTTTATGACCCTAATAACTTCTCATCTCTGCCACCCTACCTTGACCGACTCAAAATTATAAATCTACACCCTCTTGAAGTCCGTAGGAATGTGTTTGACATCAATTTCATTCATCGGATTCTTAAAGGTGCCTTTGACTGTTCCTCACTTTTTGATCTCATCTTGTTTAACACTAACCCATGCAACTTAAGATCATCACGTCTTTTTTACCTTCCTCCCCATCGTACTTCCTATGGTCTCAATGAACCTTTAACCCGCATGTTGAGTAAAATCAATTCGATCTCTCCTCTTTTCGATTTCAACCTTCCAAGTCCTTGTCTGAAAGCCCAGCTCTTACATCATCTTTCCTCCTTATAAGTTAATTTACTTTAATTAGGCTTTAAGTTTAATTAAGTTTAAGTTAAGCTTATATTAAGCTAATAAATGGGGCGTTAGCCCCACCAAAATTTAAAAAAAAATAAATTCTCTTTAGCTAGCTCCCGTTTTTGAGCTCCACTACAATCACTACAATTAAATAATTAAAAAAGCTAACATGACACTTGGTTTTATTAAAAGGTTTGCCCATGAATTTCGTGATCTGTATGTCCTTAAGATTCTTTATATCTCATTTGTCAGATAAATTTTGGAATATAGGTGCATTGTATGTGCCCCATACTACTCGGTTCATATCAACAGAATAGAGAGTGTTCAAAGAAGAGTTTTGAGATTTTGTTTACGTTTTCTTCCGTGGTTTGGTAGAATTGTTTTATTACCTTACTCTCATAAACTTTAACTAATAAAACTTCCATCCCTTTTTTTTATAATTAACACACGCACAAGGAACTATTTGTTTCCCTTTTAATATAGTACACACTGCACAGGAATTAGGAATATAAGGAGTTGAGAGATAGGAGGAAATTGGGCTCAAGGGTGAACTGATGAGCATTCCTTGCGAGACGAGTATTACGGGAGAAACTTTTAAGAGGAATGCAACTGGATACTTCGAGTGAACGTCGGAAAGCTGCAATCGCAAGAAACCGCCAGAACCTATGCCGATCGAATATCCCGTAACCTCTCAAGAAATCCAGTACCGCCAGCATGAAGTGCCGAAGATCAGTGGCAACACTGCCAACAAGCCATCAGAGATGCCGCAACTGATGTGCTAGGTTTCACCAGACCACCACCACGAAACCTCTGGTTTGATGACGAATGCAGGCAGGCCCATGCAGCCAAACAAGAGGCATATAAAGCGACGCTGCAAAGAAAGACGAGAGCTGCTCGCGAGCTTTACGAGCAGAAAAGACGGGAAGAACACCGGCTTCTCCAAAAGAAAAAAAGAGAGCATGAGAAGCGCGCGATCGAAGATATTGAGAGATGCTACTCCAGGAACAACGTGCGGAAGTTTTACCAACAGGTAAAAAGAACATGCCAAGGAAAAAAATCCCGCACAGAAGCCTGTAGAGATAGGAATGGAAACCTCGTAGTAGAGTCACAGTCGGTGCTGAGTACATGGAAGGACCATTTCTGCAGACTGTTAAACGGCGATGAAGGCCAAAATCCCGCTGTCAGGCAGAATGAACCATTCAACATGGATGATGACAGACAAAACTTCCGTCCACCTGACCAAAATGAAGTAAGGATAGCAATATCTAAACTCAAAAACAACGAAGCTGCTGGACCCGACGGAATACCCGCCGAACTTTTTAAAGCGGCCGGAGATGACCTGGTGGAGTGCATACACCAACTCATCTCTAAAGTTTGGTCAGAAGAAAGTATGCCTGATGAATGGAACCTCAGCATCGTTTGCCCGATTCACAAGAAAGGAGACCCTCTAAACTGCGCCAACTATAGAGGAATAAGTCTCCTGAATATCGCCTACAAGATCCTCTCTGCCGTACTATGTCAACGCCTGAAACCTTTCGTCAGCAACCTGATTGGCCCCTATCAGTGTGGTTTCAGACCAGGAAAGTCCACAATCGATCAAATGTTCACGCTACGGCAGATCCTGGAAACCACCCAAGAATTCCAAATCGATACCCACCACCTCTTTATCGATTTTAAGGCCGCGTACGATAGCATTTATAGAGACGAGCTATACAGAGCCATGTCAGGTTTTGGCATTCCCACAAAACTCGTCCGACTGTGCAGGATGACGATGGAGAACTCTCGCTGCTCCGTCAAGGTTGGTTCCGACCTCACAGAAGCTTTTGACGTCAAAAAAGGATTCCGACAAGGTGATGCGCTATCGTGCGATTTCTTCAACTTAATACTTGAAAAAATTATAAGAAACTCGCAAGTCAATTGTAGTGGGACAATTTTTTTCAAGTCTGTGCAATTGCTAGCATACGCTGACGACATAGACATCATTGGCAGAACTCGGCGAGCTGTCACTGGAACGTTTGCTAGCATTGAAGCTGAAGCGGCTAAGATGGGACTAGCAGTCAATGAGGCCAAAACGAAGTACCTGCTGTCCACAAAAAGGGACACACAACACCGGCGGATTGGACAAAACATCACAATAGACAGGTACAACTTTGAGGTAGTTAGGGACTTTGTGTACCTCGGATCCGCTATAACATCTGACAACAACATCTCGTCAGAAATAAAGCGAAAAATTACTCTTGCCAATCGATGTTTCTATGGGCTAGGAAATCAATTGAGTAGCAAAGCCCTCTCTCGAAAGACAAAGGAGACTCTTTATAAGACCCTAATCATCCCAGTCCTGCTCTATGGCGCCGAGGCATGGACTCTATCTAAAGTGGATGAAGATATCCTTAGTCGTTTCGAGCGTAAGATTCTTCGGAAGATTTTTGGCCCTATCTGCGTTAACGGGCTTTGGAGGAGAAGGTTCAACCAAGAACTATACGAGCTGTACAGCGACATTGACCTGGTCAAAAAAATACGCATATCACGTTTAAGGTGGCTAGGTCATGTAGAGCGAATGGACAACAATGCTCCGGCTCGCAGGATCTTCGATTCCATCCCAGAGGGTAGACGCAGTCAAGGAAGACCTCGCCTTAGGTGGCGCGCTCAAGTGGAGGACGACCTCAACCAACTTGGAGTGCAAAACTGGAGGCAGCTAGCCAAAGACCGAGTTGGCTGGAGAGGCATGTTGGTTGAGGCCCAGGTTCGTCCCGAACTGTAGCGCCACCTAAGTAAGTAAGTACTTCGAGTGAACATTTTTTTGTAAAAGAAACGATAAAATAAGGAAGGACATGGAACATTGTGTCGGTGTTCGAGAGGGGCAATTGATTCAGAGGCAGTTCTATTTCCTATAAATCTTAACGCTCTATTTTGTATTCTATCAAGCAGGTGAAGCGATGTATGTGAAGCACCTGCCCAGAGGTGGGAGTTATACTCGAGTTTATAAATTATAATTATAAATTGTAGCCAGATCAGATGGGGAAAAATACTTCTTACACCGATACAGAAAACCTAAGCACTTAGCAGCATTCTTAGCGATCTCAGCTTTAACGACAGAAGACAGCATTGAGTTTTCAAAGCATTAAACTCCACACGATTCCTATTACCCCATTTAACAATGCTATATAATTTGGAGTTTAATTAGCTTAACATAAGGTACCGTTGCAATTGTACGTCCGGACGTAATTTATCGAACGAATATGAAAAGCTGAGGGTAGAGTCGTCAGCAAAACAGTTAAGTGGATTAGAAGTAAGAGACAGAAGATCATTTACAAAAATTAGGGAAAGAGTCGGAGAAAGAACGGAGCCCTTGGGCACTCCAGCATTTATTTTATGAGAATCAGACTTGAATCCGTCCAATACAACTTGTATTGAACGGTCCAGAAGATAGCTTCTAATCTAACCAGAGTCATCGATCCCAAAAGCACGCATTTTCGATAAGAGAGCTTCATGGCAAATTCTATCAAATGCCTTGGAGATTTCAAGAGCAATATTCTTACTGTCACCAAAGCGATGTAAAGATTTGTTCCACTGTTCGGTGAGATATGCCATCAGATCACCAGTGGAACGGTTGCTGCGGAAGCCATACTTACGGTCATGGAGAAGCTTTCGATCTTCGAGATATTCCTTAAGCTGACGGTTAATCAGCGTTTCCATGACCTTTGAAAGAAGGGATGTCAGTGCTACGTTTCGGTAGGAGGAGGGGGAGGATGGGTCACCTTTCTTAAGGACAGGCTGGACAAATGCTGTTTTCCATCTTCTAGGAAAGATTCCAGAAGAGTAGGAGTGATGGAAAAGCTTACGCAATGGCTATGCCAGTGTGGAAGAACACCTCTTCAGAAAAATCGGGGGTATACCATCCGGGCCAGCGGATTTGTGTATATCGAGATCTTTGAGAACTCTTGCTACTCTACGAGTCCGAAAAAAATTTGTTCGATGGAAAAATTTACATTCTCAAGTACAGGGGGGGGGGGGCAACGTTGCTGTGAGGCAGCGTCGAGCTGGCAGCGAAATGGGCGTCGAGGAAGTTTGCCTTCTTTGAAGAGTAAACAATTGGTTTGTTATGGTCGATGAGCGTTGGAACCGAAGATGTTGAGGAGTTTTTAATATTTTTTTAAAATGACCAAAAAATTTTACTGCCTTTGGGACATTGTAGAATTTTTGCCGTAATTTTTGGTCATGCAAAAATTTGGTTCTTTCCATAACGGAGTTGCATGAGTTCCTTTCTTGTTTGTGCTTTTTCCGATTTTCCTCTGTAGGGTTGGCTTTGTAGGATCGGAAACTTACTTCTTTAAGCCTGATAGCTTCTTTACATTCAGGATTAAACCATTACTTTTCTTTAGGCTTGGCGCATTTTACACTGTTAGGAATAAAAGCACGCATCCCTAGAAGTATCACATTTGTGATCATTTCAGCACTGGCATCAATGTTACTATCGAGGAAGAATAGTGGCCAGTTAAAGTTATGGACAAAATATTAAGGCCGTCCCAGATGGTTTAAGTCATCGTGAGTATCTACAATTCTGTTTTGTTGTGGGGTTAATTAATGGATCAATTACAGCTCCATCAGTCCATTTTCGTATTCATTTTTGTTTTAGCCGTTTCGTTCGTTTAAGAAGACAATTGCGTCTGCGTAACATTTTCAGTAGATCCAACTACGGCGCTAATAGCCCTCTTAAACTCTTGATCAATATATTCAATAAAAACTATGCCAAATTAAATGCCACAAATGAACTGTTTAATAAATAGATTTTTTATCCAAAAATTATAATATACTCGTAGATTTAAGATTTATGTATGCATTAACCTCTGAATATACCACTAGTTTTTGTTTAATTTAAGAATGCACCGTTAGCATTTAACGTATTCAAATAAAATAATATAAATTAACATTCAGCACATTTTGTCCATTCTGGTTATTAAAGTTCAGTTTTCAAAAAAAAATATATATCTTTGTTGGTATCTTGACACTCTATATAAACTGGTCATATTCCATTAAAACAATAATTTCATTACTTTCCCTTGCAAACACAATAACCACCATGCTTCCGGAATTAGGAAGACATGCCGATGCCAATTAGTGGTGTACTTGATTAAAATTTACTACAGGATATTGTACACCCAGCCACCCACATCCTTTCCAACAGTTTCCATTATTAACAAGTTCGTCGCTCAATTATTTATAAGAAATTCATTTCATCATTTGCCTCCGACATTTTCCCATTATCCAAGAATTACTAATTGTACTCACTTCATTCTCTTTTTCTGTTTTCCTTTCAGATTATCCTGCCAACTAGCTTACTACCACCAACAGAGAAAAGTCACTAAGTGCAAAAAAGTTGGATTATTTCAAAATCCTTATACATATTATATATTATACCGTTAAAAGGAAAAAAACGGGAAATAGTTAACTCAAAAAATATATAAAGAAGTAATTTCCAGAAACGATTTCCTGTTTTGCTGTTTTGCACTTTGTATAATAATTTCCGGAAGGACGAAAATCTGTTGCGCTGGCGAATCGATTCAATACGGTGCCCGTCATAATGGAAGGGCCCGAAGTAACGTTCCTCTTTCAATTTGGGAATATACGTGACGGTATATCCGTTCCATCGACATCGTTAACTTTGAAATCGCTCAAGGATATGGCATGTGAATTTATCAACTCCAAGGTAAGTCCAGGCTCTTAACTACTTATATACTGGTTTGTAAGTATCCTGACGATATGGAATAATATAGTTTCTTCCCTATTTTCTTAGGGATTCAGTATGTCTATAAAACTCAAGTTAGTTTTTTGTTTGCAAAGATGGGTTGTGAAACTTTTTTTTTTTTGCAAGGACCTCAATTATCTATGGGAAATTCATTGGCAGATAAAGTTTTGGAATAGAGATGGAAAAGTTTTGGTCCTTAAAGGATATCGCTTTGTTTAAATAAATTCGATTTTATTGAGTACCATTTTAGTAGTCTAAGGACACTTCAATCGTGTTCTCAACTACATAAGTGGGCGGTTAATCTCAATTATTTAGAAATATGAATTAAGCAGGGATTTCCATTGGGTTTTTAATAGATTATAGTACACAGCAGTTATTTCGGCATAGTCTGAGTCATTACCATCACGAAGAGCAACGTAATTTGTCCAAACTCCATAAAATGGCTTCCAAAGTCACATCATCACATTTATTCATATAAAATTCACATTCCAATTATATGTCAAAAGGTTCAAGAAGTACGTGATATCCTCAAGAAAAAAAAAGTCGCCAAGAGTGTTCATAGATCTGGAGTCATCCATTCTCGGTAAGGATATTAAATGGGATGGGAAATGACATGTGGGAAAACATTCATGGAATACATGATTGGCAATCTCAATTTACTGGTTTTCTTGGTGTCCTTTAATGAGTCCGTTCCCTCTAGGATAATCTAATGGGAATATTATAAAAGTTTGCCAAACAAATTTACCAACCAATTCTTCAAAAGGTCAAGTATTGGTTTCGAGTGAAAGAAAAATTAGAAATATTGTCTGGCAAGTTTCCTATCTTAAAATCCCCAAACCGAATGTATATTTTAAGCTAAATAAAATAACTTTGTAATTTTGTGGAATAAATGGTTAATGAAACTGAAGGAAAAAGATGAAATCCTTAATCCTCTCTTCCAGACCATAGAAAAAAAAGAACTGCGACTCGTACGTACCATGTTCTGCGAACCATGAAATTTTAGTTTGTCTAAGTGAATTTTTATTTATTTATTTATTTATTTAATCATCAATGGATTTACAAATCTGCTAATTACAAAAAAGATAAAGTGTACATTTACAACTAAAATATGTTGGTTCATCTTGAGTGAAATAGATTTTGAGCAATATTTTTAAAACTAGCCCTACTCATGGAAAGGTCGACTTCACTACACATAGAGTTATACAATGTTAACGAACGAGTTACAGTATTATTTAAACCATAATTTGTACGATGACTGGGAACATAGAACAAATCATTTCGATTTCTTAGATTTCCTTCTGGAACATAAAATAAAATTTGTGAAACAAGTTTTTCAGATTTTATACAGATATTTACTACATCTGTTATAAAAAGAGTTTTCAAATGTAATAGGGCACATCTTGATAAGTAAGCAGGCATTTCATCGGACCATCTCAGATTTCTTAACGCAAACCGCTTGAATCTTTTTTGTATTCGTTCTATTCTTGTAATAGCATTTTTATAAAATGGACACCAAACGACACAACAATATTCTAAGATGGACAACACTAGTGACAAAAAGACTGCCCCTTGAGAGTGGTTCGGTTCCAAATTTATAAATAAACCTAATGGGAGTTAACGTTCTATGAGCGCTAAAAATTTTACATTTTGATGTATTCAGCTCGATATGGTTTTGTACGCACCAATCGAAAAAACAAGTCAATGTCGTTTTGAAAATGTACAGAAGGAATTACACGATACAATTTTACGTCATCTGCAAACATCTGACAGTCACAAGAGATGAGAGAACCAGGAATATCATTAACAAACAAATTAAACAAGAGTGGACCTAGGTGACTACCTTGTGGAAGACCGGATTTCACATCTATAAACATTGAAGTAAAAATCATCAGGTTGTCCAACCTGTTTTCGATTAGACAAGTAGGACCTCAAGCATTTCAAAAAATCTGTATTTAGTCCTTATGTTAATAGTTTTTGCAATAAAAGTTCGTGATGCACTCTGTCAAATGCCTTAACAAAATCTGTGTATAAGACATCTCTGTACTTGCTTTTTCTCCTTCATTGATTTAATGCTAAATTGGGAAAAGAGGATCAGATTTGTCGAAGTTGATCGGCCACTAATGAAACCAGTTGTTTTGAGGTTATCGATTCTTTGACTGCGAAAAATAACCTCTGAGTCACTAGCTTTTCAAAAATCTTTGGCGTGTAATTTTTGACGAGGTGTCTCAAGCCACTTTTATAAATTGGGTTGACAAACGATAACTTCCAATCGTCAATAAAAACACCAGTTAATAGCGACTTATTAAAGATAAGTTTAAGAGCAAAGCAAAGTGTTGGGGCACATTCAAACAATAGGACCGGTTGGATTTTATCTACTCCCGCTTTTTTTTGTTGAATCGAGTTCTCTTAAACCATCAAAAATGTTCTGAAAAAACATTTTAAATTGAAATCTGTAATGGGTGTGAGATTCGTGTGAGAAGCAGCCAATCAGCCATACATTTCGTGCCCACATAAATGCAAACGTATTAGTAGTCATATAAGAAATGAACAGGGACCGGTACACATATGTCGCTGAACGGGTATTTTTCAGTTTCTAGACGAAGAGAGAATTATCTTCCCAGTTGTCGTTCTTGTTTCTTTTTTCTATGTTCCTAGCCTTAGGAACAAATTAAGGAGGCTTTCCGACAGAGCCCAGAATAACAATGAGATCTCTTTAAAGTCAGTAAAAAATAAATACAACAAACGGAAGACTTGTGTATACAAAGAGTGCAGAATGACAAAAAATTTGTACGAGCATAGAGTCTACAAATGACGTTGCTATGCTCACTATTTCGGGCAGGTATGCAGGGCAAGGAGAATTTTAAAGTCACTTAAGAAAGCTGGAAAGCCCACTCTCAATGAACCAAAAGATTTCAGACCAATAAGAATATCCTTAGTTCTTTTTAAAACTTTAGACAGAATAATTGAAATCCACACTGGCTCAGGTTTAACTGACAATGATCTCTCGCGTACATAAACAACAAATCGATTGAGACAGCACTTTATGAGGTCGTCGGAACTATTGAAAAATCAATTCATTTCTTAGAATTTACATTAGGTCCATTGCTTGACATTGAAGGGGTCTTTGAAAAAATTTAGAACAGTGTGACTTGGCAAACCCTAGTCTTTGTCAACATGAACAAATATGCAATAATATATATATAAATATAGGGATTCTTTTTTTAGCCGAACGACACGAATTTGGAATAGTTTACCCGGCGAGATTTTCCCTTGCCATTTTGATCTGTCAAAATATTACTGCTTCCATATTAAATTGAACACCACTTCTGGTTACCCAAGATAAAGCAATCAATTTCAAAGCCACAATTAAGACTCAAACACTAGCGTGTATTGGACGAGGGAAAACCCAGCCATATGCAAAACTGATATCTAGGTCTATACAGATGGTTCTAAGGCGGAAATAGGGCCCATTCACCGTCTGCAATCGATGCGTTTTCTCTGAGTATTTCACAAAATCGTTCCCATGAAAGAACTGCAACCGCAATATTTATAATATTGAACCTGTATGCTCGATAAGAAAGCCAGGTTGCATTTTCTTATGGGAATGAAATAATTCCTTTAGAAAGACTTGAACCTCTTATATGCCCACGAAAGTGTTTACAGAGGTTTCAAAGTGAAAAAAAAAACAATATGTAGCATATAGGAACAGGAAATGGCCGATTAACTGACCAAAATCGTTTCATCTCTGGAACCGAGCCCCTATCTTGGCCTGGATACTTGTGCCACTGGAAAAAAAGAGAAGAAAAGAGCTCACCAAAAATTCCATACAAAGCCGCAAACGATATATAGTCAACAATTGACAACAGTCGGGTTTTGAGAAGTCTTTGACCCAATATCTTAAAGAAAAACAATATACGTTCTAAGCTAAGCAGGCCTCATCTGCCCCCCCCCCCCCCCCCCTCTTGATAGGTATTCTTACGGACACAACTCAATGGGAACACGTATGAGGAGAATGGGAATTAGCCCATCAGACTTATGCAGAGGATGTCAAGACATTGATGTGGAAGTGGGTTCATATCACTTCCTCTGTGAATGCAGCCCTCGGAGAGTACCTTTACGACGAACTGGGTGCGATGTTTAAACAAGCCACTTTAAAATATCCTAAAATTCATTGCTAATTCAAGATGGTTTAATGATCCACAACATACCAAATTCTCCACTGAATTCGTCACCATTCAACATATGTCATTCCTTTCCTCTCCTGAGTCCTGAGGACCTCAATGGATACTTTGAGATCTGAATTCGGTCGTGCGGGCTGCCGTTGCGCAAATGGATCCAAAGTCCTTTAAAAAGTATATTGTTAAAGGAATATAGCTGACGCAAACTGACGTATTATGGGAAGTTAAAGCGCTGTCCTGTTGCCGGAGGTTTTTGAAGCCAGCCTATACAATCTTGATTCCTATGCAGCAAATTCATTCGCTGGCTCATTTCCCCAAAATGTTACTGTGTTCCATCAGCTATAACTTAATGCTTCATTATTGGAGGGAGAGCCGTTCAACCAAGTTGATATTACACATTATGAAGATCGTTGAGTGTAGTGGTAGTCCCTATACACGAAACAATAAACAAAAAATGGAGAGAACCTTTAGCTCTTTATTAGATTTGCACATTGAGCTGGTTGATTTTGAAAAGGCGTTGGTAGACAATCATCACGAGCTCTGATATGGATTGCCCTAACGCAATGCAGAGTTTTGGAAAGTGAGATGCTCCACAACAGTCGCCGATTCAAATCAATGTCTTCTGTCGTTAAAGCTAAAAATACCCCCAATGCCATTGTCCATGAATGGCACTTACATCGAAGAAACCAAAAAGCTCTCAGTACTCGGTATGTGTGTCAACGACGACCTCCGTTGGAACGACCATATATTTGAAATCGCTAAGAATGCTGCTAGGTGCTTAGGTTTTCTGTATCGGTGTAAAAAGTATTTTTCCCCATCTGATCTGGCTACAATCTATAAAGCGTTTATACGCCCTAAACTTGAGTATAACTCCCACCTCCGGGCAGGGCAAACATCGCTCCACCTGCTTGATAGAATTCAAAATCGAGCGTTAAGATTAATAGGAAATAGAACTGCCTCTGAAACAATTGCCCCTCTCGAACACCGACGCAATGTTTCATTTCTTTCTTTATTTTATCGTTTCTTTTATAAAAAATGTTCACTCGAAGCGTTAATTCTAAAAAAAAAAAAAGATGGTGTGCACCAGGGAAGTGTCTTAAGAGTCATTTTCTTCACTTCAAATTGAACTCAACTTAAGGTTTTTTATTCCCAACTTGTGATTTTGTTTTTCTTCGCTCAAATTTGACATTTTCAACTTTAGATTTTCAACTTTCGGGTTAATCAACTTTTGATTTCCTCAACTTCCGAAAAATGTAGAAGTTGAAAGAGCAAACTTGAGAGTTTTCTGTGTTTTTTTATATGTTTTACATTTTGTCGCTTCTTCTGTCAAAAAAAATATTCTCGGTTTGAATAAAAAATATTATTTGTATCACAAAATTTTTCGAAAAAAAACTATTATTATTATGTCTGTCGAGCTTGAAAAATGTTAAATTTACGTATCTGTCAAAAATATCAAAGGGAAATTTCGAAAAACGGAAGAAGGTGAACTTTTAAATTTCAATTCTCGAGTTGTGACTTAATTCTCAAGTTGGTGTCAACTTAAGAGTAGCCTAACTTGATAGTTTCCGGCAACTTTTTATTATAAACATATACATTTATTGGCGCGACAGCTCCTTAAGGAGCCAAGGCTTATACTCTTAACCATTTCTCTGTGGGTGTTGTGAATTTGCAACAATGAAAGAGGCCTATAATTTACCGCCGAGTACGAACAGCTACAATTTTTCAAGACAAATTTTATTCTTAGAGGTTTTGTCGCAAGAGGCAAGAGGCTTTTTACTATCGTCAGGGTAAAATGGCGGACCCGACAGTTAATCAATTATTCTTTGCTGACGATGGAGTCAAGATAAGGGAGGATCCTACAAGTGCAAATTGTAATAAGCACTTGATCTATAGCTGCAAAGGAAAATGGATGCATATAACGCTGCCGATTTCCTGATCAACACAGGACTGGTCAGTTTTCTGGTATTGAACTTCCGATAGGGATAACGGGCACATTAGCTGTCATACAAATGAATAGTTTTTGACTTATTTTCCAGTATACTTTCGAAAATCACGATACAAAGATTTACACCAAAACAACGTCTACATAGTGTGGAAATTTATTTCCAAAATTCGCACTCTGTTCGCCAAACTGATAAAGCACTTCGTCAAGTTTACCATGCACATAATCGTCCATCTGAATAGCTAATACGCAATACTCTGGATCGATTCATGATTGCATTTATCATACACTGCCGTTCACCAATTGGCCAAACCTATTTTTTCGCCGGCATATTCTACAAGAGATTTAGTTACAGGGATTTTTCTATCACTAATGAACAGTGTCAGTTTATCATGCCCTTGTTAGTACGGAAACTTATTTCTCTCATGCCCATTTCCTCTTTAAATCTCAAATGGAACCAACATTCTCCTATTCAAAGCAATAGTTTCCATACCATATAGAAGTACATTCGTAATCATACCAGCATTGGAATCAATTTGAATACCGAGAAAACAAAGTATCAGTAAGATTTTCGAAAGAAGTTGTTGAAATCATACTTTTTTCGCAGCAGTAAAGTTAACAGCAGATACATTCTTTCTTATTCTATGAATATAAGCTTAATCGACCCTAAACTTAAAAACCAATCGCCTTTTTGCCCTCAAAACTTAGCTCTTATGGAGTTCACTGAAATGATAGCGTTGCTAGGTTTATGCTTGCTTCTTCAAAATTATAAAAGTTAATCAGGAATCAATCCTTAGAAAATCATACGAAAAATCCACCTGCTATACGTATCTTGATCAAATGTATTTTTTCAAGTAGATACATCCATGTCATGATGTTCTTACTTATCCAAAATATTATTGTGAAAGAGGACCAATCCAAAATAAATTCCTGGAGAATCAGCCATTTCATCGTAAAAGGCAATACAGTGGCAACACTTTCAAACAAAAGAATAAAGAGTATAAATGAATAAGAAACAAATGAGAAATAAAATAAAATTGCTGAATAGAGAGACTGCCGGTATAGAGTAAATATATTATAAAGAGGAAAATCTACTGCCTTCTTTCGACAATGCCTACAATTTGGTCAAATAAGTATTGGTGTGGAACTGTCAAATGTTTGACGAGCTCTGTGTATGTAGTAGTGCTGAACTGTCAAATAATTGACCTCTTCTTTTAAGTTTCTTTTTCTTTTTCGCCATGGGCGTGTTGGAAGATACTTTCTGACAAAAAGCGCCATCGCGAAATTTGACGTCATCACTGACCCAAACTGAATAAATTAAATACCATTTTTGGAAAAAATCCGAAGTGTTAGTGGATTTAAAATGTATATTAAATCAAGCAGATAAGACATTGGACCAAACCTGCATCATCTAAAACGGAAATAATTTTTTTCACAAGGGTCACGATGACGTAAAAATACGAAAGTCGCTATCTTGTTTTCTTGTATCATGAGGAGATTCTAGCAAGTTACCAGAATGCAAGTTGTTATACTTTATTTTAATTTTATTTTTTTTTAATTAAATTGGAGAAATTTGTAATTTAATTTTAATATTTTCACTTTTTTTCTTCAATCAGAAAACAATTTACTGACAGTTGTTGTCAGCAAGAAGAAAATAAAATGTCAATATGATCAAAACTCACCAAAGTGTGACGCTGACGATCAACTGAGAAAGTCGTGTTTTATTTTAAACGAGAATTCTAACGATTGATTTTTATTTAAGAACTACGCAGTTTACAGTACAATACGATAGAAACAAAATATAAGGACTCAGGTGTTGAACCGAGCCCATACCTTTTTGCATAGCAGTCTGAACTACTATAACCATTTTTTCACATACCACAGCAGACAAATTTTATAAGAACGAATAAATTGATAATTTTTTCTTCTGATTTGCTAGCAGCCTTTCTAAAATGTATTCTGAAAACCACACTGACATTTCCAACTTCACACATTTGTCTTATATTTCCCTAAAGTCATCCTGTTTTAATACCAAAGCTTACTTATTTGCAATTAGAAACCAAATCCCTCTTCTGGACACAACACGTCAGTCCTTCCAAAAAGGGATATCATCATCATCATCAATCGGCAAATAGAGATCTCCCCGAGCTATGAACAACAATGCACAAACACATCCTACTACATCATAATGGCTATTTGAGTTGGTCACATGAATCCTGGCTATAAACCCATGAATATCCCTTAATCCTTGGGTTAAATTATTATAGCCTAATCTTGTTTTGTGTTATGAAGACAGACACAAACAAGGAAAACAAGAAAGCAATAAAAATACGGAAAACAAGACAAACATATATTTTAGTGTTAAATCGATGAGAGAAAGATTTCAAAAATATAATACCCAGACCATCACACACCCCCCATCGAACATACACAATGTCATTTTGACAAGGATATTTTGGTTTTTAAATATATTTATTTATTCAAAACGAAAACAATCCGAAAGATACTCACTCCGAAGTGGAGGTATTAATCAATGGAAATTCCTTTTGTTTTTTTCACTTTGTTTTATTCAGCAATTATGAGAGAGATAGCAATATATTTTAGCTTGAGTACATACGAGACACGAGGAAATAGGAATTCAAAACACTGTGTTTTCTTGTTTCTTTTCATTTTTATTATTCTGACAAGGACGAGGACGACTATCCGGAGTCGACCTTGTGTAGAACAGCTCCTTTTTAACTCACCAAAAGGAAATCGATTTTATGGTAGTTTGGGAGGCAAAGTGGGCCTTAGGTGTCCCATCACTACTTCCTTATCCTTTTGATGGGGACTATTGCAGATTTTAGTTCTGGAATAACGTAGGGGATAGTGTTGGGGCCGAGGAGGGGGGGCTAAGCAGTTAGTTTGTTTCTAGGAATGGACAAAACGACAGAAGGTAGACGATGATGTGGTGAAGGCATTGTGGAAAGCCAAGCAAGCATTTATAAAGAGTAAACCGTATGTGACAGGAATTAAAGTGAACATAAGTTTTTCAATAGAACTTCTGCAGGAACGTTTTCTCCCCAAGGTTGCCATAATGCTGTGTATGGTGTTGAGCCAACAAGCGTAAAAAAGGTTGGTTGTAAAAGGCTAAAAGAGTACCGTGTACATTGTGACTTATAGAAGTAAACAAGCTAGCAAATAAAGACCTTGGGTGTCTTTTGGTTTTGTGTGAAGAAAACACATTTCGGAATTCAGTATACTCGTAGTTCAATTTTCACTCAGAATTCTTAGTATTACATACTATTTGGCTCACAAAAGACATAAATCAATTAATTTTTTTGTAATACATAGTAGAATGTCAATTATTGATTCCATCAATCTCGATTTGAAGCATGGTAATTCGACTTGGTTTTTTCATGGAACTCTGATCTAATTAAGCCTGCTGATCTAACATTTGTATGGTTATTCTAACCGATACAACTAATTCAATCCTAAAGACTTTTAATTCCTGGTATGCGTGGTTATAAAAATGTCGTAGTTGCGGAATTCATTCCAGATTGGTTTTCAGACCACAAGTATAAAAGAAGAAACGCTTTATAAGTAGTCATTTATAACACCAAATTTTCTTCTTCTATAATAACATTGGTGCTTAAGCAAAATCTTATTGTTTCCTCCTAATCCTGTCTGATTGCAATGATTACATAAGAAAAAGTAGGTCATTTCTACCTGGCGCAAATCTTTGAGACAAAAAATTCACTACGGCTTTTGAAGAGCTTACTCTAATGGACCGAAGCATAAATGGAAGCTATTCATAACCTTGGGATGTGCTTACCTAGAAAGGCCAGGGACATTGACCACTTATATCATATGGTATGAATTCTAACCCCCTGGTTACGAATACTGCAATGACCTTGGATATGGACGGACTGACTGATAATGGACCCTGGAACGAAATCCCTTGATTGCTGCAAGCTGTAATATTGAGGCTGACATAACCGCCATTCAAGAAATGCAATGGGCCGCTCAAAGAAAGATGAAAAACTGCTATATTTATTATGGCAACTGCTACAGACTAGAAAATCAGCGCTTATTACAGGCAGTGCACACTCAGGCAGAATGTTTTGACTCTTGAGTTTGAAATATGAGAACCAGCACCTCACGACAAATTCGCTAACATTTATCCATGCGCTTATGTCCGAACAGAGGGAAAAGATGATAACACCAATGTGTTTTGAGCTCTTAAACAAAACTTATGAGCAGTGCCCTAGTTATATTATTAAAATAAATTGTTCTGGACGACGGGCATTACAATAAAACTCCTGGCTTGACGAGGAATTCCCGCAACAAATGCATCTAAACCTGAAGCATATAGAGTGACTGCGTAATAATGAAGGATTAGTACTGCTGTCTGTTTACGGCGATAACGAAACGAATTTCTCTTTCAGCCAGAAAAAAATCATTCAATGAACGCGAACAACAATACCATCCACCCAATCTGTAATTTTATGTAATCTGTAATTTTAGTGTCGATCCTAAGCTCGTAGAGGACGGACGTCAAGGTGCGCGCACAAATAATTAAACAAAAGCCAAAACAATAATTATTGCGCGTTGTTATCGCGAGTGCTTAAAAAAAAAATAATAATAAACACTCGTTAGAGAAATCGGAAAAAAACAACTCGCGTGTGCTGTAAGAAAAATAATAATATTCACTCGCGTCGTAGGATGAATGATAAAGATGCCCACTCGCGCTGAGGAAGAAAAAAAAATAAATAAAACGCATTCGCATACAAATTGTCCTCTAATCTGTCCCAAAACCTAGTGCTTAACTGCCTCTTTCTTATCTACTGTAGGCATCGTGTGACCATACAATGCTTGCGGTAAATAGATAAGGGAATCTGAATTTGTCCTATTGTGCTGAATGTTTAGATTGATTTTTTGTAAACAGGCTGTCTTATGGGCATAACACCTAAGACAGTTTGATTATTACAGAAGTTAATTTGGATTTTCACTTCGCAGTTCGACTTAATCAGAGTTGTGTTTTTTGTATGTAAGTATTTTTAAATGGTATGTGATTTTTGTGTCGTGTATTCAAATGTTCGTGAATTAAGAAAGAATTTCTTTCAATACGTCTACACTGTTCAACACAGGCCAGCTGTTTTGGCATTAAGTGAAACTCAGGTTGGAGTAAATACTGATTTATCAGAATTTGCTCTACATGGGTATAGCTTGGTGCCATTACTCTTTTCCCATCATGGTCTCGTGGTCTATGTTAGGAATGATATTGCTTGCCAGAGCCTTCCCCAATATGGGCAGTGTTCCAACACGGACTTTAACTGGTCACTATGCTTCCTCGAAAGTAACATTGATGCCAGTGCTGAAATGATCACAAATGTGATTCTTCTAGGGATGCGTGCTTTTAATCCTAACAGAGTAAAAAGCATCAAACCTAAAGAAAAGTCTTGGTTTAATTATGAGTGTAAAGAAGCTATCAGGCTCAAAGAAGTAAGTTTCCGATCTTACAAAGCCAACCCTACAGAGGAAAATCGGAAAAATCACAAGGAAGAAAGTAACTCATGCAACTACGTTATTGAGGGAACCAAATTTTTGCATGACCAAAAATTACGGCAAAAAATTCTGCAGTGTCCCAAAGGCAGTACAAATTTTTGGTCATTTGTAAAAAATATAAAAAACTCCTCGACATCTTCGGTTCCAACGCTCATCGACAATAACAAACCAATTGTTTACTCTTCAGAGAAGGCAAACTTGCTCGCCGCCCATTTCGCTGCCAGCTCCAGCAACGTTGCCCCTCCTGTACTTGAGAATGTAAATTTTTCCATGGGACAGATTTTTTTCCACACTCGTACAGTAGCAAGAGTTTTCAAAGATCTCGATATACACAAATCCGCTGGCCCGGAGGGTATACCCCCGATTCTTCTGAAGAGGTGTTCTTCCACACTGGCAAAGCCACTGCGTAAGCTTTTTCATCGCTCCTACTCTTCTGGAATCTTTCCTAGAAGATGGAAAACAGCATTTGTCCAGCCTGTCCCTAAGAAAGGTGACCCATCCTCCCCCTCCTCCTACCGACCCATAGCACTAACATCCCTTCTTTTTAAGGTCATGGAAACACTCATTAACCGTCAACTTAAGGAATATCTCGAAGATCGAAAGCTTCTCCATGACCGTCAGTACGGTTTCCGCAGCAACCGTTCCACTGGTGATCTGATGGCATATCTCACCGAACAGTGGAACAAATCTTTACATCGCTTTGGTGAAAGTAAGATTATTGCTCTTGATATCTCCAAGGCATTTCACAGAGTTTGGCATGAAGCTCTTTTATCGAAAATGCGTGCTTTTGGGATCGATGATACACTTGTTCGTTGGATTAGAAGCCTCCTGGACCTCTTCTGGACCGTTGTATTGGACGGATTCAAGTCTGATTCGCACAAAATAAATGCTGGTGTGCCCCAGGGCTCTGTTCTGTCTCCGACTCTTTTCCTCATTTTTATAAATGATCTTCTGTCTGTTACTTCTAATCTACTTAACTGTTTTGCTGACGACTCTACCCTCAGCTTTTCATATTCGTTCGATAATTCACGTCCTTCGCCTTCGGACGTACAATTGCAACGGTACCATATGTCAAGCTCATTAAACTCCGATTTATACAGCATTGTCAAATGGGGTAATAGAAATCGTGTGGAGTTTAATGCTTCGAAAACTCAATGCTGTCTTCTGTCGTTAAAGCTAAACATTCCCCCAATGCTATTGTCCATGAATGGCACTTACATCGAAGAAACCGAAAAGCTCTCAGTACTCGGTATGTGTGTCAACGGCGACCTCCGTTGGAACGACCATATATTTGAGATCGCTAAGAATGCTGCAAAGTCCTTAGGTTTTCTGTATCGGTGTAAGAAGTATTTTTCCCCATCTGATCTGGCTACAATTTATAAAGCGTTTATACGCCCTAAACTCGAGTATAACTCCCACCTCTGGGCAGGTGCTTCGCAAACATCGCTTCGCCTGCTTGATAGAATACAAAATCGAGCGGCAAGATTGATAGGAAATAGAACTGCCACTGAATCAATTGCCCCTCTCGAACACCGACGCAATGTTTCATGTCTTTCCTTATTTTATCGCTTCTTTTATAAAAAATGTTCACTCGAAGTAGCCAGTTGCATTCCTCCCCTTTAAAGTTTCTCCCGTAATACTCGTCTCGCAAGGAATGCTCATCAGTTTACCCTTGAGCCTAATTTCGGACGAACCGTGAAATATAGGGATTCTTTTTTTAGCCGAACGACACGAATTTGGAATAGTTTACCCGGCGGGATTTTCCCTTGCCATTTTTAACTGCAAACATTCAAAACCAATGTTAATCGGCACCTCCTATCTCTCCCCTCCCTATCTTCGTAATGCCCGCGCAGTGTGTTCTACATTAAAAGGGAAACACATAATCCCTTGTGCGCGCGTTAATTATAAAAAAAAAAAATGAGCAATAAGGTCCCCGGAGTCGACGGCCAAGCCAAGTCTTATGCCAGAAAAGTCCACCATTGACGAAATATTGACAATACGGCAGGTCTTGGAAGAAACCCAGAAACTTTAAATTGATACCTACCACCATTTCATCGATTTCAAAGTCGCGTATGACAGCATAAAGCCTCAGTTTCATAGAGCAATGTACAGTTATGGCATTCCTGCTAAACTCGTCCGCCTGTGCAAAATGACGACAGACAACGCACGTTGTCCCGCCAATGAAGGCATAACCATGTTCATATATTCTGTCTTCAGGAACAGACAAGCAACATCAACATTTTAGATAAAACATCGCGATAAATTGCTATAGCTTTGAAATATTGAATTGAATTGTATTCGGCAATAGAGCGTTTCCAGATTTAAACACTCAGTGACTCAGTATTAATTTTTTTTTCCATTTCTGAATTTCCATTCCTTTCCTTACCTGACCTTAGGTGGCGTTACAGTCCGGGGTTGACCTGGGCCACAAGCTTCTCCAGCCAGATCGTTCACTAGATAACTGCTTCCAGTTTCGCACGTGAAGTCGGTTAAGGTCTTTTTCACATGTGTGCGCCACCTGAGTCTCATTTTCATTTCAATTGTCAAGAGTTATTCTTCGTTTGATTTCAGCGCTGGTGTTGTTGTCTGCGTTAATAGCGAAACCTAGGTAGAAAAAGTCAAAATGCATATAAGAAATAAAATATCTTTTATCAGTTAAAAGAATGTATGACCGAAAATTTTCTTTTTGTCCACCAAATTTTGAAAACAAGTTCAAATGACAATTATACGTACATTGTAAGTATCCTTTATTTGTATGTAATGTACATATTATAATTCATTAGTATTCATAGTTCATAACATAACAAACAAAAACATAACATTAATTGAACTTCTTTTCATCACATACATTATGTAAGTAAAATCACATATACAGTTTATTTCTTTTGCTCACACAACAAATTTGTGAAACAGTCTTTAATTTTCTTTTGTACGAGTGTTTTATCCTGTGCTTTAAAAAGGATACATATCTTCAATTTTGCAAAGAATTTCGCTGCCCTCATCGATATCCAAATATTGCTTTGAAATAAAAAGGCCTTGACAGCTTCTTCTCTTCCCGGCTTTGGTGTGGCAGTTGATTCGCCAGTAAATTCTACTTCTTCCACTTCATCGCTTTGCGTTTCATTTAAAAGTTCTTCTTCATATATTTCACCAAAGCATTCTTTATTCTCCACATCCTCCAGGTAATTAAAAAATTGTTCGTGTTCATCATCACTATCATTTCCGTTCGATTCAATTCATTCTTCCTTCGAGACTCCCGCTTTTCGGAAACAGTTTTGAATTGTCAACGGGGTAACTAGCCACCAAGACCGTTTTACAACAAACAAGGCCTTTAAAATCGTAAACTTTTGTAACCGTCCGCAATTGCCAGAACTTGCTTGCGGATTAAACATTTTCTGTACTGAGATTTAAAAGGCTGAATGATTCCTGTTGTAAGGAATAAAATTCAAAAACGAATTACGGGTTGGAATGATTGAAACTAAATTATCTTACCCTGATCCAATGGTTGGATAAGGCTTGTTGTGCAAGGCGGCAAAAACAAAATTTCAATGTTTGTTGGTGTGTAATTCAATTTGTGACACGATGCATTGTCGATGAGTAGCAAAATTTGCTTCTTTTTCTTTTTTAAAAATGTCATTCATTTCTCTTATTATTTCACACCATATCATGCTGGTCATCCAGGCTTTCGTATTAAATTTGTACGGAAGAGATGTTTGGTTTTCCTCGGAAGCATCTTGCTTGCTTTGATTTTCCAATTGAAAATACATGTTTGTCTGAGCATGTTGCATCGCAGATAAAAAGCAAAGTTATCTGATCTTTAGGAGTTTGAGTACAGTTTTGTTAGCTGATGCATGTGGTTCCGCTAGGGAGAACCTTGTACATTAAGCCGGTCCCATCCGCATTATATATGTCATTAAGCTCGTATTTGTCTAACTTAGATGGAAGGATGTTTGCTTTAAATTGGTCGGCAGCTGCTACATCGGCGGAACCGGCCTCTCCATACATTTTTTTGAACACAATGTTTTCTTGTTTATTCCATCGCTGAAGCCATCCGGAATCAGCTTTCAAATCAGGAATTTATATTTTTATCGCAAATTGTTGCGCTTATTCAAGGAGAATCGGTCCCGTGAGTTGTGCGTTCTTTTCGGTCATCTGCGCAAACCATTTGACCATTGTTTTGTTTAAAATTTCATGGTGCAGCTTTCTGTTTCCTTTTATATTTAATTTTTTCCCGAACATTTTTCCCCTTCAAGTTCCTCTCAATTGTTTACAAATTTGGACAAAGTACTTTCGGCGACTTGAAACTCACTTCATATTTCTGTCCGAGTTTTTCCGAGTTCAATTTCATTTAAAATTTTAGTTTTAATAGAAACTGTATTTCTTCTCTTGGACATGTTAAAAGCACAAAAACCATAAACAAAATTCAGCCAGCAGTTACTGTTACTACGCTTATCTTCAATCTGTCACTTCTTTGGCAATTCAATGCGGGTGCGTTCAGAAATTGTGTGAACGTTACACAGGGGTTTATATGGGAAAATTTCTTATAAACGATTAATTTTCTATGAAGTGATTGAGATTTTGTATTAGAATAAGTTTCTTATATCAGTGTTTTTCCGTATAACAGTGTTTCTTATAAGAGGTAAATTAAACACGTATCTTCATGGGAATGTGCATGGTGTTTGGGAATGTCGGTCTTATAAGCGTGTCTTTCTTATATCCCTAAAATAATCATTTCTTATTTCTTGACTTTTATGATACAAATGAAAACATTTGGTATGTATGTACATGTACATTTATGTAGATTTTCGCTATTAGTCTAGGGTTTATTATACGAATTGATTCGATGCAACACAATTTTATTTGATTAAATATTGTTTTATTTTAATATAATTTTGATTGATACAATAAATACTTTTAATAAGCGAGTATTATACTTTGGCGGAAGCACAACCAACTTCGTCGAAGTTAATGCTAAGACTAAGACTAATTTTAATTTACGTAACGCATATGTGTGTTTTTGAGCTTAGGCAGGTTCGCCCATTCTCTTTTGTCACGTCTTTCTTATATGTGTTTGCTGTGTCAATATCGTTCCTGTTCGTTCTTCATAGGGTGTGTGCCCATAGAATTGGTTTTCTTACATTCAATTTTGTGAAAAATTACTTTTAAGTGGATTTCTCGCTATTCCAATTGAAACTGCTTTCTGATATCACTTTTGAAGAACGAATTGATTCAAATCAGATATAGTTAACCGATTTCTGCAAAGGTTGATTTGTCTTTTCATATCAAACCTTGAAAAAAAGTCAAGCAAATAATAAAGGGACCGAAAGGCTATAGTAGGCTAAAGAGTCAGTATTGACTTATTTGTAAACTAGAATTTTATCGGTGCCGCTTGTTCAAAATTGAATTCTATCATTGAACGCACCTTCTGCAGATTTTTTTTTAAGTTTCGTAACAAACGTTCATTTAAAGAGGTGATAATCTTATCCCAACTTATATGAAACTTTTATCATCTCCAGCTCTAACTTATGCATGTGAAATTTAAAGCACTTGCGTATACAAGCTCTTGCCATCCTTTTGAAATGTTGCTTACAAACCAATTAATTTCATCCGCATTCCTCCCCTCTGAATTTCTAACAAACTTCCTTTAAAAAAACAACTCATAAACATGCATTTTGTTTGAATTTCGTTTTCCCTTAGTACGTACTTGGCCACATTAAAAATGATTAATAATCTATTACAATTTTGCCAAAATCCTTTGTTAAACAAACATGAGAATTTAATTACTCTTCGGCTCATAAGCCCCGGGACTATCTACATCCGCATGGATTACTTATTGCCTAATTAACAAAGACAGTAGCATTAAGATAACACACCAGCCCATCATTTATCCTGTGTCCCGAACCATTAACAACAACAACAAAAAAGGATAACTAGAATTCCTTTGACGCACACGTCAAGGTCGATAAAGTTTTCCGCCTTCCGGATTTCCGTTTTTGTGCCAATGAAGAATGGAAAATAAAAAAAAAACAAGAAAATCAAATCCTTGCACAAGGACTGTACGCACAACAAGGATTTTATCCTTATAAGCTTCTACCGAAGTGTGGGTAGCGTATATAGGAAGGTACCCCTACAACATGTGTAAACGTTTACTAGCTGTTGACGTCTTTTGTTCTGCTGTATCGAAATTGAATTGGAGGGCTTGCCTTGGCGTTGATGGCTGGGTTTATGGTTTAGATATTGACTACAAGATTGTGTGTAGCCTCATCTCATTCTGCTAGTGAGGGGAAAATATTCTTGGCATGTGTTCTGTGCTGGAGGCAGATTTTCTTGGCTTTGGCTTTTGCTTTCTTCTAAAAATAAGGTTCCAATGGAGTTTTTTAATAGAGTGCTTAACGCAAACACAAAATGAAGACAGCTAAGGCTCCTTCAATATAAGTAACTTCTGAGGAAGGATCTACGTGAAAAGGATATTGGTTCATTTAGTGAAACCATTGTTATTCGCATTGTGGACAGCAACTATATGCAGTTGAATTTCTATGAAGAGTATCTTTGTTTTAATGGATGTCATAACCATAATGGTTTGCGGTAAAGTTTGGCCAGGACGATTTGAGGATGAATTGTTTACATTATACATTCCATTAACGGCATAATTATTTAAATACACTGCGTACACAAACAGGAAGGAAATTTCCCAAATGAATCTATAGGGTGCTTTGAAGTCGGGTGCTGGGATTGGAAAGTCTAAATCGTGCCTGAGTGCTTTGTTTCCGTACCGAGTGTTATATATTATACGATGAGGTTCCCTCTCTTTAAATTTGTTTCCTGAGCAAAAGGCATACACAGATTGAGCCTGTGAGGAAATAAATAATTGTATTAAGTCAAAAGGAAGTCTCGTGACAGAACAACATCAAAAGAAACTCAATTCCAAAGACTTGTAGTAATGATTTTCAGGAAATTTTTGACACTTAATTGGATATGGCAGAAGGGACATATTTCAAAAGCTTAGAGGTTGTTTGAATGGTATAGGTGATTTGGGACCAGGTGTGTTATTTGGAACCTTTACTGGTTTGTCTGTGTCTTTTGTGGCAAAATATATATAATGAACATCCTGCACATGTTTCGCATAAACACATTTAAGAAATTAATTGAATTGAAATATTTATAAAGAAGTTGCTGCATAAACGAAAAGTATATAATATAAAATTGAAGTGAGTGTAGAGTAGTCAAGATATTAAACATAGCCCACTTTACGCCCAAATGGACATCAAGAGAAGATATCACTTTATGACAAAACACATGGCCAGACAATACCAATACAGAACCACATAAACTTACAGATTTAATTGACAAATATTTAGAGAAACCACTAGAAATTTAATCAACCAAGTTCCAACCAAATAAATGATATTTTCTTTAATCAATGTATTTAGGTTTATTTGTGGAAATTTGATGGATCGACACAATATTTGTCGGTTCAGTGTTTTCTCTTCAGGATGGAAATATTGCAGTACAAATATACTAATGCTTGCTTCGCTTAGCAAAAAAAACCCGTTACCTATTGAGATCATATAGGTATCTATAGATACATATATACTTCAATTTAATATTTTAATTTCAATTAAGTTTTGATATTTATTTTTGACGTGATAACGTCTTATAAATCGATGACTACACATAAGAAATAACATGACTCATACTGATAAGACTCATGCTGATAATGCTGATAAGAAAAGTGACGCACGTTTCGATAATGTGGTTCTTTCAACCAAAATCGATCGCAGGCCCCAGGCGAACATGAAAAAGAACAGGCGCAAATTCTAAAAATAATTCAAAAAGAAATACAAAATAGGCGGAGTTTTGATAAAGTAGAAAGTAGATGTAGAAATTGGGGTGTGGTGTGTGTGTATAGATTTTACGAGAGGGTTTGTGAGTGTGAGTTAACGGGCTGTATGTTGGTGTTGCTGCCATCAATGTTTCCTTATGACGTTATCACGAAAAATTATCGACCGTAAACCGACTTTACAGAAAAACAACTCTTTTTTTTTAAAGTATTTTAATGCAATTAAGGTGCTGTCACACTACAAAAGGAAAGTACTGCCAGAAAGCAAATAGTTTTCTAAAAGCAAAATTTTCGTATTGTGACTACCTGAAAAGTACATTCTTGAAAACGTGTTCTGAAAGCGATTTACTTTCCGGAAAAGGCTTTCAACAAAAATACTTTCAGTGAGTGATTAGTTCAAAAAAGCAAATCATTTTCTGAAAATGATTTTCGTGAGGTAAGAATGAGAGTGAACTCTTTTCCAGCACCAGCACATCATCTTTCGAATCCAGCAGGTTATGGGCAACGCGAGGGACAACAGTCCAAACCATCTTTCAAGTGCTTACAACTCAAATGGACCAGGAGATTCCATCTCTCAAGTGTTTTCTCATCAAGTGGGCCAGCAGGATACTCAACAATGAACTATCATACACAGTGTTTCCTTAATATACAATACTATACATAACTCAGAAAAAAAAATAATTTTATCTGTCGCTCATCGTTTTTCATTTAGCATCATGCTCACTTTTGTTGCACCTATTCAATAAATCAAAATAATAATAAAAATGCTTGCTTGCAAATGTTTTGCAGCCAACGTTTTAAACAAACCACTGCAACAAATTGTGTTAAGCCCAGAGTGGCAAATTCACACCCGTTTATACACAAGACACTTTCCGAAAGCGCTTTCATAAATTTTTTTTGCTTTCATATTGTGACGACCAGAAAAGAACTTTCAGAAATGTTGCTTTCTGGAAAGTAAAAAGTCGTTTTCAAAAAGTATTTTCCTTTCATATGTATTTTCCTTTCGTTTCTAAAAGTAATTTCCTTTCATTGTGTGACGACACCTTTAGCACTGTTTTTTTTTTTTTTTTTTTTTTATTAAATACGTCTTATATCTCTGAGCATCTAACTATGACTGCTCCTCATTCCAAGTTCCAAGTGGCTCTAGGTAAAGCTAACTCGGTAAATTGAAAGAGGCGAACGCGGCGAACAAAGAGAATTCTAAGAGAAACTCTGTGAACATGTACTTTGCTCTTTGCAGTTTGCAGTTTATATACGCACAACTGGATTGCTTCGCACAAGCAGGGGGACGAGATGGCTAGTTTTAAAAAAAAAGGAATGAACAAAAAAAAACACTTTTGTAAATGAATGGTGCCTGGGAGTAGGTTGATAAGTTTATTTTGAGTTTTATATTTTTTTTCATATCAAACTTTCGAGGGTAGGTAGATATTTAGGTATGTACCTATATATATATCTACATAAAGTGTGTATTTACGTAGGTATACTTGTTATATTATCTTTGATAAAATCTTCAGCTAAATTCAGGTCGATCGGTGGGTCGTCGGTGTGGTAGATGGTCTGAGCGAGGGTGAGGGAGATATTAACAAGGAAGACTTAATAAGCACATGTGTATGTGTATTGTATATATCCTGTTCTCGGTGACGGTGAACAACGAAGAGGATCCGCAATGATTTTATTTTTTGAATTTTCTAGCACAAGTAGCTTTGTGATTATAGGGACTATAAGTCAAGTTTAGGATTCGTGAACATAAAAAATTGTGATAATAATCAAACATTACATTACGATGATAGAGAAACATATTTGAGTTACTGGCAAAATTCTGTCCGTCTGTCTGTAGGTCTGTCTGTACGGATGTATTTTAGACTATAGCCTAAACGTTTCAGCCAATCGTCTTCAAATTTAGATCTTAGGGTTATTTTGAGAGGAGTTTTTTTCAATTTTTACTTGCGATTATAGGGACTATAAGGCAAGTTTAGAATTCGTGAATATAAAAAAAATTTAGATAAAAATGAAATATGACATTACGATCACAGAGAAGTCTAAAAAAGTGATAGACAAAAAATTTATGTCTGTCTGTCAGTATGTATAACGAGCTGCAGCCTAAACGGCTAAATCGATTATCTTCAAACTTGGTGTGTGTGATTTTTTTGGCCTTCCTCAGAGGGGACATTGAAATTCAAATTGTAAGCCTAAAAGTAACGGTGGTGCCATTTAACCGTTGAGTTGAGATGTTTTCTTGATTGAAATTTTTGCATTCAGTAGGTAATAGCGTTTATTTTTTTTTTTATTTGTTGGTTGTTTTTGCATGTTTATGTGTTTATCATAGGCGTCCTTATTATTTATTCTGTATGCTGTATGCTGTTAGGATCCTGAAATGCTTTAATATAAATAACGATTAATAAATAATAATAAAAATACCGAAGATTGTTTCATTAGACTAGAGGCTAGGGCTCAACCGAGCAATATAAAACAAAATTTGGGGGAAAATAATAAATAAATTTTTTTTTATGAAATCATAAAAACACTAGGAGGTATTCATAACGTTTTTTGGAAAAAATGTTGTAAGCCATCTTATTTCTTTTCCTGTTTTCTGTTTTATAAATTTTTCATTTCAAAATCGTTCAAACAGTTTTTTGAAAAACTTTTCGAAAACATATTTTAATCTTTTTTTTCAGTATGTCAATTTAAAGAAATCTATAGTGTATAGTAGGAGAAAAAATTAAGAAAAAATCTGTTGATTCATTTTCAAAATATTCAAAAAAAACAAAATAAGTTTTTAAAAAAAAATATTAAAAATTAAAAAAATGTTTTTGAAAATTTTAGTAAGCCGGTCATATGGTACCGTTATAAACTTTTTTCTGAAAAATCCATTAAAACTAAAAGATAGATTTTGCATAGAAAACACTATTCAGAAAGTTTTATCAAAATCGTAGAAGCCGATGAAAAATAAGTTTTTCATTAAAAGTTATATGGCAGGTACCGTTAGTTTTGGAGCTAAAATGCCAATTCGAAAAACAGTCGGGTAGAGTACTCTAAAAATACTGGTAGAACGATTTTGAAATAAAAAAATCATAAAATATAAAACAGCAAAAGAAATAAGATGGCTTACAACATTTTTGCCAAAAAAGGTTATGAATTGTGTTTTTTTAATTTCATACAAATTTTATTTGATTAATATTTTCCCTAAAATTTTATTTCATATTGTTTGGCTAAGTTAGTCAAATAAAAGAAAGTGAAAACTTACATATATACGTACGTATTTTAAAGCATTTCACTATGTTAACTTTTATGAATGTGTATCTTAATTTTAGTACCTACCTTCCTTCCAACCTTATTATAGGTACCTAATATCCTTAATAAATTCCATTAATACCTACCCGCACCATACGTTTATTGATCCATCAAACATAATAAAGCTATTTTAATTAATTTGATTTCAAAAAGTAAATTATTGTTATTGGGACCTATATAGGACCCTATACCTAGCATTATTGCCCTACTGCTGATTCCCACGAATCTTTATGCCAGTTGTTCAAATTTTTCCATACCAAAATGAAAATTGAACTGAAAAAAGTCCTTTATATTTTTCTATTAGCAAATTATATTAAAAACAGTAAACAACAAGTGGAAAGATAATACACTAAAAAAACTGCAAAAGCTAACAATGACGCATGTTCGTTCGAGCTTCAAACCACAACGATTTTAAAGAAGTTGCACGTCAAAAAAACATTAAAATTAAATCTTTGTCAAAACGACGCCTGTATCTAAAGAGGATTAGCACACAGGAGCAAGTACGTGCGACCCAGTCGTGCCTTTTATTTTTTCTGCACGAATGCATAACTTGTACTTAGTATACCTACCTATAATTGCAAGTAAAAATTAAACAATTAGGTATTACAAATGTTAAAAAAACCGTGGTATTTTTAGCAATTCTATAGAAGATTAGTTGAAAGAAATATTTTGATTTAACTAAAAATTTCTTTCCCGCGAGCAAAGCTGGGTAGGTCAACTAGTACCCTCATATAAACCTCAAACAAACAAAAGATCTTTGTTACTATAAATCAATAATATATAATCAATCAATAATAAAATAAATCAATTTACAAACAATTTTGGATTGAATTTCTGCACATAGGTAGGTGCATACATATGTATATGTAGGTACCTATCTGAATGGAAAGCAAAATTCAAATTCATTGGTCAGGTATGTTAAAGTATCATTTAAAGATTGGCTAAAGAATTTAGCGAACAGGTTTACGATGGTTAGAGGATCTTCTGATGAGATGTTGTTAAGATGGAATATAGGAGGTGGAAGGAGAGTGGATTGTATTTGAGTGAGGTTACCACGATAAAGATATTCGCAAAGAAGGGAAAATTAAAATTTGTCGGAGGTTTGTTGATAAAAAAGAAAAAGTCAGAAGAAGTCTTGGAGAGCAAGAAAGTTTTCCGAAATGAAGTCCTTACGTTAGGAAAAGTCATGATTTTTTTCTTATTGCATTTCACTGCTCGAAGGACATGAGAAAGTGTAAATCTCGGATCTGTATGTAAGTATTTGTAAAAATAAAGTCGTATACAGAAGCAGCTTAGTTTTTTTCGTAAGGTGTCTAAATTTGAAGAGCCTCGATATACTATAGTAGGTTTTGTTGAATTTCAACAGCCGCCCTCGTGTTTCATCATCCAAGGTATTACTATCCATGCTCCGCTACCCTAATTGTTGGATCATCACTTCTCCCAGACGCAAATCGCTTTTAATTGATCAACCTTTTCAGGACCTTGAAAGCAGGTACGTAAATACGATATATCGGTAACTTGTTAGAAAGGAGGATTCGCCTTTCATGGGTATAGGGTGGACAAAACCTGCTTTCCATTTGTTCGGAACGAGTCATAAGCGGTTGAGGTGAGATAGGTGGTTAACGCAGTAGCTTTGCCAGAGTAGAAGAACACCTCTTCAGAACTATATCGGGAATACTATCTGGACCAGCTGATTTATGAATGTCGAGATCTTTCGAAAAGGTCATAAGGAGATTGGTCCCATAGAATCATTTACGCTCCCAATTACGGGCGTGCCGTAATAATATCCCGCAGCGTAGCATTGGCCTATCAAAAAGGTTTGCTTTGTTTCATTGAGGACCAGCTTTTGGAATCGAGAACGAGGAGAAATTCCTTATATTTTTAATTACAAAAAAGATGCTTTGCATGATAGGAAAAATGATAAAACATATTGAAAAAATGGGCACGACTGGGTCGCACGTACTTGCTCTTATTGCAAGTGAACTACCAAAACCACAAAACTTAATGGTTTTTAGTAAAATGAAGTACGCCACTACACGTCCTTAATAACAAAGAATTAATGAAAAAAGGATTTCGAAAATTCAAGGACCGGTTTTGATAAAATCGTGTTTTTTATTTTTGTTTTTTTGAAAAAAAAAAATTGTTTGAGCTTTTGATATGCAGTTTTTTTTAGAGTTTATTAATATACAATATTATATAATTATAATTATTTCTTTTTTTGATTTTTCAAACTGTTGGTATGCAGAATTTATTTAGCTATCTAGGTCTTTTCAAATATAAAATTTTATTGAAATCCATTCGGCCGTTGCCGAGAACGTCGAAAACTAACACAGTTATATAAAGGGTACCGTTAATAGATTTTTCCCGTAAATTTGGTTTCCATAGATGGTAGCTAATGCCTAAAAAATTTCAAAAAAAATTTTTGCAGCCGTTTTTGAGAAAAATAAGCTTTTCCCTATTGGTCATATGGTAGGTACCGTTATTTTAAGCCTTAAAAATAAAATTTCATTTTTCCCTCTGGGGAATGCCAAAAGAATCACACACGCCAAATTCGAAGATAATGCTTAAGCCGTTTAGGCTCCAGCTCGTTATACATACTGACAGACAGAAAGGGAGACAGACAGACAAGCAGACAGACAGACAGACATTTTTTGCAACTTTATTAGACTTGTTATCTCAATTTTTTTATATTCTCGAATCCTCAACTTGCTTTATATTCCCTATAATCGCAAGTAAAAAGAGTGAGAATATTAATTGAAACCTTCACACCTTCACCATTTATCTAGAATAAAATCTACCACTTCATTTGACTCCTCAAATTTTATGCAAGTGTAATCTTCTAGAAACGATTTACATCCCATTTAATGCGGCCAAAACGAAAGAACCAAATCCAAGAGGACGAATTGTTTGGGTTTTATTTTCTAGTTAAATCCACACAAAATTGATTTATTATTTATTTTAGCATTTTCTTCCTTTTAAAGCGAAACAAAAATACCGATAAATTGAATTCTATTGAATTCAGTTTCATTGTTTTCTGACAATCAAAACATCACACCGTCGACCATCTTGTGTCTATGGAGTCCTTGCTGCTCAGTCAATAAGGACAAATAATAAATAACCATTATTTTTATTTGATGAAATTATCTTTGGAAATCATTTTACCGCAGGCTTTTTCCTCATCCTGCCGTCCTATTTTTCTGTATTGACAACTAAAGTCATAATACAGATTAATTTGCGAAGGTAGTTTATGTTTACCGAAGGCTATTGTACTTCAATACGAAATTAAGGTTTTCAAAGGAAATAGGATTTCCAAGAATTTTGGACAACCTTTTTGGTTGACTTTATTAAAGTCCTTTTATTTGTTATCAAAAACATAAAAATTCTTTGAAATTTTGAAAAGATAAAACAAAGTTGTTTTAAGTTTCTTGGAGTTTTAATTCTTAAATTTGGCAATATGTCCTGCTTTTTTATTGAAGTCCTGGAAATCAAAAGTCCCAGTTGTAGTTTCCCGGAAAAAAAAACAAATCCACAGTAGAAATACAAGATGGAGGATTCTTGCTTCCACCAACTCATTTTCTCAACTATTGTCAACAGCCATTATATTTTTGAGATTTCTATTATTTCTATTATATATCTGGAAAGCATTTCCAGTGCCTAGCAATAAGGTTCATTCAAGTTTTTCTTTTACTTTTTTTTTTGTTAAGGAAAATCAAAAAGAAAACCTTTATATAGTGAATTTTGAATGTCATCGACAGATGTTGAACAACTTTTTCTTCGTTGGTATCAACAAGGCGATACATACACATTTATCAATAAAAAAAAAATTAAAAATGGTCGACTTATAGGGAAAGAAGTTGATTGGTCGTCGAGATAATGCGATTTAAATTTGGTTGGTATTATTTTTAGAGTCGAGACAATTTTTACAGCTGTTGAACAAATCAAAGCTTTAATTACTTTTTTACTTTTGGTGGCGCGGTCCAGAAGCAAAATGATGGCTATGTACATCATTTTGCTTCTGGACCTTGTTTAATATGCCCCCCAGTCGGCTCGATTTCTATCCTGCTGACTCCAATTTCCAAGCTGTCGGAGGTCTCCCTCTAGATCGCTCCATCGAAAATGAGGTCTACATTGGCTTCTGACTTCATCAGGTATGACGTTAAAGACTACAGCGCTCAGGAGCGTCGATTTTAACTGGGAAAATTTACACCTCCACAACAACAAACGAGAAAGTAAAACTTGTAATTAGTCGGTATCTGGTATTACCGATGTACGTTATACAACACTTGTCAATCAGCGTTACCGCTGTAAAATCTGTTTTCGGCTTTAAACGCGGTCGTTGACTCAATTGATTAAATTTGATTAGCTAGCAGTCAATATTTATAACGGTGCATCCATTATATTAGCAAACAGATCGAATGCATGTACATAATTTTTATCCCATGATCATAATAGTTTGAGTTTCGTTAAGTTTTCGTTAACTTTTTATTTTTATATATGTGACAATTCAAACGATACCCAACAAGTATGGCCTACTGTCAAAACTAAAGTAACTATTCGTTGTGTTTCTGAAGCTATGATGAACAACCATCTTTTTTTTATACTTAACCCGCGTACAAGGGACTATGTGTTTCCCTATTAATTTAGAACACACTGCGTGGGCATTAGGAAGATAGGGGAGGAAAGATAGGAGGTGTCGATTAACATTGGTTTTGAATACTTGCAAATCAAAATGGCAAGGGAAAATCTCGCCGGGTAAACTATTCCAAATTCGTGTTGTTCGGCTAAAAAAAGAATCCATATATTTCACGGTACGTCCCAAATTAAGCTGAAGGGTGAACTGATAAGCATTCCTTGCGAGACGAGTATTACGGGAGAAAGTTTTAACAGGATGAACGACCGTTTAGGAAAAGATTATTTTTCTCGAAACGGCTCCAACGATATTGATAAAAAAAATTTGAGATTTTTTTGGTTGGTAATGGCTATCATTTGATTAGAACCAAATTTTCGGTAAAAGCTAGAAGGGAAGGTGCTATTGGTCGGTAGGAGGAGGGGGACCTTCCTTAGGGACAGGCTGGACAAATGCTATTTTCCATCTTTTAGAAAAGATTCCAGAAGAGTAGGAGCGACGGAAAAGCCAGTTATGTAAAAATTTGGTTCTTTCAATAACGGAGTTGCATGAGTTCCTTGCTTATTTGTGCTTTTTTCCATTTACATCTGTAGGGTTGGCTTTGTAGGATTGGAAACTTACTTCTTTGAGCCTGATAGCTTCTTTACACTCAGAGTTAAACCAGGACTTTTCTTTGGGTTCGATACTTTTTACTCTGTAAAGAATAAAAGCACGCATTCAAAGAAGAATCACATTTGTGATCATTTCAGCAATGGCATCGATGTCAATATCAAGGAAGCATAGTTACCAGTTAAAGTTACGGAACAAAATATTCAGGCTGTCCCAGTTGGTTTTCTCGTATTGCCAAACGGTCCTGGTGGGAAAAAATTCTTTAACTGGATGAGTGGAGAATGAGAAATTCGCTGAAATGACACAATGGTCCGAAGTGCCAAATGAAGAAGTTACACTAATGGTATACTTATCAGCGTAATAAGTAAAAAATAAGTCAACCGTATGGGCCGCTTTCCAACCAGCTCGAGTTTCGTCTAGTTTCAGTTTAGTTTTCTTTTATATATAAGACGAGATCTTACAAATATGGCGTACTGTCAAAAGTTTATTAGCTAGTCGTTTTACTTCCGAAGCCATGATGAATAATCATAATGACAAATTAACATGACCAAATATTAAAATATTTGTCTTCTCTTTCTTTCATTCACGTATAGGATTCCAATTCGACAATTCGAAATTTACACCAGAGCAGCTACAACAACTACTAATATATTATCAAAATGTCAACGGACTAAGGACTAAGACCAACAAGGTTTATAAAAATATAAATAATATTCGTCATGATGTAATTGTACTGACGGAAACATGGTTGAATTCATCTTTTTCTGATACTGAGTTGTTTGACCTACCAAATTTTTCGACGTGATCGACATTTCCGAAATGATGCAGCTACCGTAGGAGGGTTATTAATAGCAGTATGCCCCGTGGCTTAGTGGTTAGTGTGTCGGACTGCTAAGCGAATAAGCCTGGGTTCAAATCCAGCTCATAGCCACCTTTTTTCTGGGATATTGCCTCTTGCGAGGAACTGACAAAACCTCCAAGAGTAAAATTTGTCTCGAAAAAGTGCATCTCATCTAGCCGTTTGGACTCGGCGGTAAATTCCTTTCCATTCTTGCAGATTAAAAATACACACACAGGAATGGTTGAGAGTATAAGTCACTAGGCCTTGGCTCCTTAAGGAGCTGTCGCGCCAATAAATTTATTTATTTATTTAAGAACCTCTCTTATTTGTTCACTTGCTGATGATTTCCTGCAAACAGCACTGGAAGCTCTAACATCGAAATTTACGAAAATTTTTGCAATACTTTGGAAACGATATTTGACAAAATTGATCCGAAAGATGAAGTAATTGTAATTGGTGACTTCAATCTTGCCAATTTGGAATGGAACAACTCTACTAACAATGATATCTTTTTTCCTGTCAACGCATCGAACTTAAACGAATTTTGTATTATTGATGGAATGGCTTCTTTTGGATTAAATCAGCTTAATCGGGTAAAAAACCGAAATTGGAAGAATTTTAGATCTGTTATACTTATCTGATATAATGAATACCGATTCTGCTGTCTCATGCGATTCAAAACTTGTTGAAGAAGATCGGCACCATCCTGCCTTAACTATTTCATTGAATTAATGTGTTTCCAATGATCTAAATGAATCTAAAGATGAACTTGTATTTGATTTCAAAAAAAATTTGTTTCAATCAGTTTTTTAATTTACTTATCGATAAAAATTGGGATATCTTATTTTCAAATTTAAGTTTAGATGGAAAGATTTCGCGTTTTTATGAAATTTTGTTTGATTGCTTCTTAGAAACTATCCCATTACGAAAACTCAGAAGATTTAACAATAATCCGCCATGGTAATAAAACCATATAAAGGCTTTAAAAAATAAAAGAAACAAGGCCTGGTTAAGTTTGAATTTATCTAAGAACGAAGAGACACTTAGGCGTAAAATTTTAAACAATTAAAAACCTACTCAAAATCAATTTTAAAATGGGCGTCGGCTCTAAAAACAAAATATAAAACGAAGGTCGGCTCTATGTTAATTTTAAACGACATAAAGTATACTTTAACCTTAAACAACTTGTCTAACCTTAAAACGAGCAAACCACTTGTTTATCTTTTTAAAGTATACTTTAACCAGACGACATTTTGTAATTTCGTACAAAAAAAAATAAGAATGTCTTATTCTGTCAAAAGTAAGCCATGTTGGGGTCGATTCCCAATCTGTGAAACTGTGAAATGGTAATTTTGTTGACGTTTTGAAATTAAATTCGATTCCAGATGTATGAAAAAAGAAAAACAAGCGTCAAAAACTTTTCAAAATGGTGAATTACTTTTCACAACCAAAACATCCCATGAAGAGCCCCGCAGTTTTGAGATCAACCAACGATGTATGGCGAAGGCAAATGATGGTGTACCGATTCATTCTACGGCAATTTCCATTATTTTTGTATTTATTTACTTAATTATATTATTTTTTTTTCTTGTACGATATTTGTTAATGTTTAATTACTAAATATTGATTAATAAAACTTCCAACGCATTATGATAAGTTTTTATCATTTCACATTTTCACATATCGCGAACTGACCTCCTGGAAAAATTGTTTACATTACGTTACATAACCCACACCCCACACTAGTTGTCAGGGTTGTTTAACTTGTTTTAAATTGAGAAAATTTTAAACAAGGGCTCGTATCTAAAGAACTTGTTTAACTAGAGTCAGTTCTCTTGCTTAAATGAATGCTGTTTAAAATTTTGCACCTTAGAGTTTATCAAGAACTGCAAATTGACTTTATCAACTATTCAAATTACTTATATTACGAGTTTATTCCAAAAACTTAAAGAGAGCTTAAAACGAACCCGAACAAATTTTGGAAATACATTAATGAAAAGCGGAAATGCGACGGTTATCCAGCAAAAATAATTTATCAAGATTGTGAAATTTAATCATAAACTATCGTCCTATTGCGAAATTATCCGCTATTCCTAAATTGTTTGAATCGTTGGTCTGTGACGTTCTATCTTTAAATTGTTCTTCTGTTATATGTGAAAACCAATATGGTTTTGTAAAAAAGAAATCAACAGTCACTAATTTATTGCAATTTTTCACATATTGTATAGATGCTTTTGGAAAACACTTGCAAGTAGATTGCATCTTTACAGACTTCAGTAAAGCTTTTGACAAATTGAGTAATGAAATACTTTTACACAAATAAAAATAAATTGGACTTAACGACGGCTTTGTCTTATGGATTGATTCATACCTAAAGGATAGGTACTGCAGCGTTGTATTTAAGAATAACCGCTCACATCAATTTAATGTTTATTCTGGTGTCCCTCAGGGGAGTCATCTTGGACCTCTGTTATTTGTTTTATTTATAAATGATCTCCCTTCTGTTTTTAAACATTCGATGACATTAATTTATGCCGATGACGTAAAAATATTTTGAGCGATTGACAACAGCGCAGACTGTGAACAACTGCAGCACGATTTAATTAAATTTTGGGAATGGTGCAATATTAATCGTTTGTTTTTAAATATTGACCAGTGTAAGGCAATGTGTTTCACACGCAAACGTAATTTACTTATTTATTACGTGTTGAATTCGTCTAATTTATGTAAATTATCTAGTTTTTCCGATCTTGGAATCCTATTAGACCGTGAGTTTCGTGATCCATATGTTGTCAAAACGCTCTATGTTTCATTTGTAAGGCCAATCCTTGCATATGGTTGCGTTGTATGGGCACACACATTAATAGAATAGAAAGCATCCAACGAAGATCCAATTAAGATTTTTGTTCATTTATCATAAATCTCTGAAATGTCATTTTTATATGATGAAGGGTGAGCAGATGTTGCGATTGTTATATAAGCCAATGGGATTGGAGTTGTTGTTTTATTTTCATTTGACCATCATCAGATTGGATGATTTCAAAAGTCATTTAATCACACTTGAGATAAGCTTTTAGTGGCTCACTTTAAGTATTTGAAAAGTGCAAACAGCAATTTAGAAAATATTATTCATTGGAAACTCATTATAAAATCAAAGTCAACTACTTCGAAGATAAATCTCTTTAAAGAAATTATTTATGGAACTCTGAATTGGCGGACAATTTTTAAGCAGTAACATACATACTCACACAATGAGAGAGTGAAACCTCATTCAAATTGAATTCAGAAATCAATTCAATTTAATGAGATTGAAAATATTCGATTGGGAGCTTAATATTTTTACTTGCGATTATAGGTACTATAATGCAAGTTATGCATTCCTGCAAAGGGTGTTTTTTTAGGCGTGTGGTTTTCAGTCTGGCAATACTTTTCTCGGAGTTAGTCTTCTTGACAGCTGTCACTTGTTTTATGTTTTGTTTGGTTTGGAACTGTGCCCAACCACTCTATGGAAGATTTTGCGGAAGGATCTTCGTTTGCTGACATTCGGCCCCAATTGCTGCAAAAAGTGGTAGAAAATGGGCCTCCCGGCTGGAATATGTTCGAGCCAGCCCGAAATCATTTTTAAAACCTTTATCTTTATAATAAAGCTAAATTCTTGGCCATAACATTAAATTATATGCGTTTTATTTCTTCTGGAAAACCACACGTCTAAAAAAAAACAACGTTTACAATGTGGCCGCACATATAAGCAAGTACGTACGATCCAGTCGTGCAATTTATTTTACTTGCAATTATGTAACTATAAGGCAAGTTATGCATCCGTAAAAAAAATTCTAACAATCAAACGTATGTCACGTTCACGTACAATCATAGAGAAGCCTAAAAAAGTGATCGACAAAAAATGTCTGTCTGTCAGTCTGTCAGTTTGTCAGTCTTTATGTCTGTATGTATAATGAGCTGCAGCCTAAGCGGCCTAAGCGATTACATTCAAATTTGGGTGGTGTGATTCCTTTGGCATTCCTCAGAGAAGAAATTGAAATTTTATTTGTAGGGCCAAAAATAACGGTACCTGGCATATAACCGTCAAGGAAAATCTTATTCTTCTCGAAAACGGCTCCAAAGATTTTAATAAAAAATTTTGAGATTTTTTTTGTTCGAAATAGCTATCATTTGATCAGAACCAGATTTACGGGAAAAGTCTCTTACGCTACCTTTCATATAACATTCTTTGAAGTTCTGTCAAATTTTATACTTGAGAATCTCTAGGTATCCAAATTAATTCTATTAATTTTAAATTTTATAATCACATGTAATTAATGAAATTTAAATAAACATTTTTTTCAAAAAACTAAAAATAAAAAACCTGATTTATGTAGCATGGATCTACAATTTTCAAAATACGTTTTTCATAAGTTCGTAAATATACAAGACGTATGATGGCGTACTACATTATTACTAAAAACCGTTAAATGTTGTGGTTTGGCACTTTTTTTAAGTTCAGATAGTGTTATTTTTCTACATTAATGTTACTTATTTTTACTTGCGATTTATAGGGACTATAAGGCAAGTTACGCATTCGTAAAAAAAATCTAACAATCAAACATGACATTACGATTATAGAGAAGTTATAAAAAGTACCTGCGATATAACTTTTAATGAAAAACTTATTTTTATCGAAAACGGCTCCTACGATTTTGATAAAACTTTTTGAATGGTGTTTTCTATGCAATAACTATCTTTAAATTTTAATGGATTTTTTCAGAAAAAAATTATAACGGTACCTCGGTATTTTTAATTATTTAAAAAAAAATATTTTGTTTTTTGAATATTTTGAAAACGGATCTATAGATTTTTTTTTTAAATTTTCTCCTAGTATACTATAGATAACTATAGATTTCTTTAAATTGACATACTCAAAAAAAAATTTAAATATGTTTTCGAAAAGTTTTTTCAAAAAAAAACATAAAACAATAGAAAACAGCAAAAGAAATAATATGGCTTACAACATTTTTGCCAAAAAACGTTATAAATTGTGTTTTTTGATTTCATACAAATTTTATTTGTTTAATATTTTCCCCAAAATTTTATTTCATATTGCTCGGCTAAGCCCTAGCCATTAGTCAAATAAAAAAAGGTGAAAACTTACATACATACCTACGTATTTTAAAGCATTTCTTCATCACAGAATAAATAAGGAAGCCTATGATAAACACACAAAAACAACTAACAAATCAAAAACTATTCCATTACATACTACTGAATGCAAAAATTTCAATCGAGAAAAATGCTTCCACCTGCCTCTAAATAAACAAAACCACTGTGTTAACTTTTAATATTGTCTCTATACCAACTCGCTTAGCAGTAGTTGGAATGTTTATCTTAATTTTAGTACCTACCTTCCTTCCAACTTGATTATAGGTACCTAATATCGTTAATAAATTCCACACCATATGTTTATCGATCCATCAAACATAATTAAGCTATTTTAATTAATTTGATTTCAAAAAGTAAATTATTGTTATTGGGACCTACGAATCTTTATGCCAGTTGTTCAAATTTTTCCATACCAAAATGAAAATTAAACTGAAAAAGTCCTTTATATCTTTCTATTAGCAAAATAGCAGTAAACAAAAAGTGGAAAGATAATACACTTAAAAACTGCAAAAGCTAACAATCCTTTATATTTATGTGTTTATCCCTTTATCGTGACGCATGTTCGTTCGAGCTTCAAACCACAACGATTCTAAAGAAGTTGCACGTCAAAAAAACATTAAAATTAAATCTTTGTCAAAAAGAGGCCTGTACCTAAAAATTATTAGCACACAGGAGCAAGTACGTGCGACCCAGTCGTGCCTTTTATTTTAAATTTTATTTGACCATGCATATTTATGAGCAAGTTAATTTATATACAGTGAGTAGAAAAAGGTACCTACTACTGAGCCTTGAGGAACACTTTCCATGTTAGGAAAAAAGCTTGAAATCTTATTCGCAGCTGCAACTGCTTGTCTCCTTTTAAGGTGATCAAAAGTGTCAAAAGCTTGGAGAAAAAAATATGTTTGTTTGCCGCATCTCATAAAATGATTTTTTGAAAAAAAAACTTTCTGATGTATCTTTCTTAAATCTTAATATTTTTTCTATAAAAATTCAAAAAAAAATCATAATTTAAGCAAAATTCATTACTTAAATAACAACAAAAACACCTAAAAAAGGCAATAGAATTCAATAAATGTTTGAAGCATTTAACCAAGGGTGACTGTATTTATCAGACCTCAGATATACTAATTAAAACCTAAGACCTAATAGCTGCATCTCATAAAATGATTTTTTTAAAAAAAACCTTCTGATGTACCTATCTTTCTTAAATCTTAATATTTTTTCTATAAAAATTCAAAAAAAAAATCATAATTTAAGCAAAATTCATTACTTAAATAACAACAAAAACACCTAAAAAAGGCAATAGAATTCAATAAATGTTTGAAGCATTTAACCAAGGGTGACTGTATTTATCAGACCTCAGATATACTAATTAAAACCTAAGACCTAATAGCCCTTTGAAGTATATTTATTAAAATTAGCTGCTCCAAAACACATTTTCCTTTACTATTTCTCATTTATCGGTTAAGTGTAATTTCATTGCAACCTTAATTGAATTTGCCATCGACGACTACTTTAAATTTTAAACATAGCCGAAAGCATGCTAAGTTAAACCAAACAAAACAATCAAATTTAATTACTTGTTTAATTAAACACAAAATTTTACGAGAAGGCTGAAGATATATATGGCATCCCGCACAGGGGTGCCACTATTGATCTGTCATTATGTCCTATAGAAGCTATTAGCACCAAGGAAAGCTATACACACGCGAAAGTTTATTCTAGGTTAAAGGAGGGAACTTCTTAACCGATATACACTCATTGTCGGTGAAAATATATTTTTGGTCTATATGATATCGAATCACTGAAGATATCTGGAAGACTTTTAGGTTTTGTTTGCTTAGCTTTTAAAATGCTAATAGATTAATTCGATAATTTGACGTGAAACATATATTTATATATATTGTACAATACATTATACTCTGTTCAATTTATATTATCAGTACAGTAAAGATAGGATATTTGCATTTCACCCTTGCTTTTATGGATTTCAACAAGCTCTCATATGATTGCGGCATTATAAAATAAGGGGTGTTTTTTTTAGAGGCATAGAATTTTCAAATGGAATAAAACAAAGATTATTTTTTTAAATTGACATGAAATTTACTTTATTGCAAAGATAATCTTCCGGCATTATAATTTAAATATGATTTCTTGCATATGACTGTCATGGCTGGCTTAAACGTAGTATAGTCTGGAGGTCCAATTTTCGATGACTATTTTCAACATTTGTGGCCGTACATCGACAATAACGCGGCGACTGTTGTCCTCTAAGTAGTAAATCGTTTCGGGTTTATCGGCGTAGACTAGCGACTTCACATATCCCCACAGAAAGTAGTCAAGCGTCGTTAAATCGCACGATCTTGGAGGCCAATTCACGGGTCCGTAACATGAAACTATGCGGTTACCAAACGTTTCCTTCAGTAATTCAATTGTGGCACGAGCTGTGTGACATGTTGTGCCGTCTTGTTGAAACCACAACTCCTTCACATCATGATTGTTTAATTATTATTATAAACGAAAAATCAGTAATTATGGCTCTAAAGCGATCACCATTGACTGTAACGTTCTGGCCAGCATCGTTTTTAAAGAAGTGCGGACCAATTATTCCACAAACCCATAAAGCACACCAAACAGTTAGTTTTTGTGGATGTAACGGTGTCTCAACATACACTTGAGGATTATCATTACTCCAAATACGGCAGTTTTGTTTATTGATGTATCCATTCAACCAAATATGAGCTTCATCGCTAAGCAAAATTCGTTTATGAAAATTGGGATCAACTGCAATCTTGTTCTGGGCCCATTCACCGAATCTACACTTTGTTAGGTGATCCTGTGGCTTCAATTATTGCAAGAGTGGGATTTTGTTAGCACGCTAACCAAGATCTTTCCGCAAAATCTCCAATAAAGTAGATGAACACATGTCCAATTCCTGTGCACGATGGCGGATAGACTGATTCGGGCCTTCCTTTAGTCTACGCTCTTCTTCCGTACACACAGGACGACGTCTCGGTGGATGCGTATTATTATTTAGAGTAAACGTGGTGCGAAAACGTTCCATAGTTAATCGAATTAATTTCTCTGATGGACGATTATGTTGACCGTAAAATGGACGTAGTGCGCGATATGTATTTCAAACAGAACCATGATTTTCAAAATAAATTTGCACTGTTTTGAAACGTTGTTCAGCCGTCAGTCTATTCATGTTAAAATGCCAAACCAAACTAAAAACAAATCATTTGACAGCTGACAAAATGGCAGCCAGTTAAAATAGTGTTGCCAACTCAAAATAAAAAAAAACACTCTTTTTATGCTCACAAAAACTCTAAGATAGCTTCAATTCTGAAAACTCCAAAGCACAAACCAAAGAAAAAGATATTATAATTTCCATCAACGACGAATGGTAACTCTGAATTAGTGTTTTTTTTTAATAAACACTTATAAGCAAATTAACACAATTGCCGATCGCGATCAGTCTCCTCAGAGCTCAGAGTCAGAGTGCTGAGTGCCAGAAGTAGTGATGGGCATAATCGAATGATTTCAATAATCGAGATATTAGTATTCGAGTGATCCAAATAATCGAAGGATCATTCGAATTATAAAATAGTAACAAAATTGGAATAGTTTACCCCAATTTTTTGATGAAACATTTTCTCTTGGTTTCATTTTGATTTGAAGTTAAATTAAATTTCTAGTTAACCAGAAACACACACACAGCAACAAAATAATTAATGAATGACCCACCTACCATAAAAATAAAGCTGGAGCTAGTCAAAAACACGAAAGCCAAGTGCAAAAACAATACGAATTCCAAAATATTGGTAAACATAACGGCAACATAAAATCAATATTGAAAAAAATAATATATTTGAGAACTCCAGACGTTGGTTGCTGTGTTTGTGTACGAGTATTCAATCACTCGACTTAACAGAACAGTCACTGCAGTGAGAGGAGAAAAGAAATAAGAATAAAAGAAAATAAAGAGAAATACAGATACAGACACAATACGCTCAATTGTTCGCTAGGTGTACGACTTAAGATTACGGTTGAATTCATTCACACAAACAAATACAAAACACTCAACACTCGTAAGTAGGTAGAATTGGTAATTGGTATGCAAAATCAAGTGCAAACTTATTAAGAGGAGAACGGAGTAACGAATGGAAAAATGGAAATTTTGACGTTTCTCGTTATTTAAAATTAATGGAAGTATCCGTCAAATTGTCTTATCTACAAACATCAAATTTGGCACGTAAAATGTAAACGAAAGTGCTGCTTAGATCCTTAGTAAAACTTGTCGAAAACTTTACTTGACGAAACGTGAACAACACTTTTAATGGAAAATGAAAACTTGAAGATGAAGTGTATTATTCTTGGCTTTTTTATGAAATGAGTTTTCTATTTTTTGTTTTTTCTTTGTAAAAATATATTCTGCCCTTGATATTACACTCATATGTACAAACATTGTACGTACATCATTTAACAATAACTCATTATCTCTATAAAAACATTCGGAAATTAAAATTATTCGATTAAAATGGTCCTACGCACTGATGAACATGAATTGACAAGTGGAATCAATCATGTTTGATATAATATATATATAATACACAAAGGATATGCATTTAAATAGGCATTCATGATTTTAATTAAGGTGATGAAAGGAATTTATTATGATGATGGTGATTTACTTGTTGAAATAGTATTCAAAAAAAAAATTCAAAGAATATATGTGCTATGAATTGAATTTCCATTTTTACTTAAAATATGTACAAGTTATGCATTCGTGCAAATAAAAATTTTGAAATAACAATCAAACATGGTATTACGATGTTAGAGAATAATATTTGAGTTATTGCCAAAATTATGTCTGTCTGTCTGTCGTCATAAAATTTAGAACTTAAGGTTATTTTGACATTCTACAGAGGAATTTTTTGAATTTTTTTTAGCTCAAAAATTAACGGTACCTGTTATTCCAACTTAATATTAAACTTAAACAAGGTTCTAAACAAGCTATTTTCCAACTGCTATAGTAACATTAAAAGGCCTTATACAAGTTATTTTGGCGCACATTACGTAAGCTATTTAACTGATATTAGACCTTTGTTGAATGGTCTTGTAGCAGAAAATAGTTTTTCATAAAATGTTATTAGCTGAGCAAGCCATTTTGTGACAGCTTAATGCTAATAGCCTACTCTGGATGTTATAAGAAGGCTTTACGCAAGCCTTTCAATCACAGCCATTGCTCTGCTCTGGATGTTATAAAAATGCCTTACACAAGTCATTTAATGACAGCTTTTGCTAACATCATGCGTTATGTTAATATAAAGGCAACAAAAAGTACTTGCCACACTTCAATATTTGTTTTTAAGGGGAAAAGTTATTTTTTAGCACTAAAAGGAGATTTAAAATTTGTTTAAAACAAATGAATTATTTTTGTTTTGTTTTAAAGTGTTGAGTTTTTATTGCATTATTTGTAGTGTTTTCTTATCTTTTTTTTAGCTTTATTTCTCCTTAAGCAGTGACTTTTCTACTGCATACTGTAACGATTTAGATTTTATTTTAATTATAAAAGTGAAAAGTTTTTTTAATTTACATGAGTTTTGAACTCGTAACACTGCAGTACTCTACCTCTACATCAATTCGCCGGTGGAAAAATTAAAATTAAACATCAACAAAACATATATTATTTTAGATTGTGTAAGGCCTTTATGAGCAAGCCTTACACAAGTTGTTTGCATTTAAATTTTTAGTAAACATCTTTGCAGGGCCTTATACACGCCATTTTTAACCTTTATCTACAAGCCTTGTATATAGCTTTCCAAACTAACTTTTAAAGGCCTTATAGCAGCTATTTTTTTATTTTTTTCAAAATTTGAATTGTGCAGCTTTCTAAAGTTTGCCGCATATTAGTTTATTATATAATCTAATACTTAAAAAAATAAAAGAATTGGGTTTTATAAATCAAGCTAAATTGTTATTTAGGAAAAATTAATTCAAAAGTTAATTCCTTGAAACCATATACTTAACGTAGCATTTGATTTCATTTGTGTGAACTTAGGAAATAATTTCTGTTAGCACCTCTTTCCTGTTTTACAATATTCAGTTATAACTCTCTTATTTAATGTACAACTGATTTTATTTATAAGAATCTTAATATCAGCAAGTTAAAAGTTTGTATAAGGGGTTTATAGGCTAGCCTTTATTGACTTGTCGTGGAAAGCCTTATAGCAGCTTTATTTGTTTAATTTTCAGTAAACATCTTTGGAAGGCCTTAAATAGGCCATTTTGAACATATATTAAGAAGTCTTGTATAGATCTCACAAAACTTTTAAAGGCCTTATAACAGCTATTTTTTTAATTGTCAAAGTTTGAAATGTGTTGCTTGCGAAAGTTTGCCTTATACAAGCTCTATGCAAGCAACTGCTTGCCAAATTCAAAAAAGTGAACCTTATACAAGATAAATTGTTAGTTGGGATATACCCGGTATGTATGAGATTATTTTTCTCGTAAACGGCTCGAAGAATTTTTACGAACAAAAATCAGTGTACTTTTTTAGATGTGGTTTATATATTGGCAAAAATTAAGTAAGTGGGCTAAGATCGGTAACCCCCATAGGACCTTTTTTTCTTCAACTTTCTCGTAACATGGTTAACAGATTAAAACCAACATTAATATTTAGGAAGACGTAGGCAGCCTGAGAAGCGATGTTTGCAAAGCACCTGCCAAGAGGTGGGAGTTATACTCGAGTTTAGGGCGTATAAACGCTCTATAAAATGCAGCCAGATCTGAAGCGGAAAAAATCTTCTTACACCGTTACAAAATCCTTAGTACTTAGCAGCATTTTTGCGATCTCAAATAAATGTTCGTTCCAATGGAGGTCGTCGTTGACACACACACCGAGTACTGAGAGTTTTTGGGTTTCTTCGATGCAAGTGCCATGCATGGAAAATGGCATTGGGGGTATGTTTAGCTTTAACGACAGAAGACAGCATTGAGTTTTCAAAGCATTAAACTCCACACGATTTCTATTACCCCATTTGAAAATGCTGTATAAATCGGAGTCTAATGAGCTTGACTTACGGTACCCTTGCAATTGTACGTCCGAAGGCGAAGGACGTGACTTATCGAACGAATATGAAAAGCTGAGGGTAGAGCCGTCAGCAAAACAGTTAAGTGGATTAGAAGTAACAGACAGAAAAATATTTATAAAAATGAGAAAAAGAGTTGGAGACTGAACGGAGCCCTGGGGCACACCAGCATTTATTTTGTGGGAGTCAGACTTGTATCCGTCCAATACAACTTGTATTGAGCGGTCCATAAGATAGCTTCTAATCCAACGAACAAGAGTATTATCGATCCCAAAAGCACGCATTTTCGATAAGAGAGCTTCATGCCAAACTCTATCAAATGCCTTGGAGATATCAAGAGCAATAATCTTACTTTCGCCAAAGCGATATAAAGATTTGTTCGATTGGAACGATTACTGCGAAAGCTATATTGACGGTCATGGAGAAGCTTTCGGTCTTCGAGATATTCCTTAAGTTGACGGTTAATCAGCATTTCCATGACCTTAGAAAGAAGGGATGTTAGTGCTATGGGTTGGTAGGAGGTGGAGCATAGGTCACCTTTCTTAGGGACAGGCTGGACAAATGCTATTTGCCATCTTCTAGGAAAGATTCCATAAGAGTAGGAACAATGGAAAAGCTTACGCAGTGGCTTTGTTAGTGTGGAAGAACACCTCTTTAGAAGAATATGGAGATATTTGAGAACTCTTGCTACTGTACGAGTGCGGAAAAAAATCTGTCCCATGGATAAATGGGGGGGGGGCAACGTTGCTGTTAGGCAGCATGAAGCTGGCAGCGAAATCTTCTTTGAAGAGTAAACAATTGGTTTGCTATTGTCGATGAGCGTTTGAACCGAAGATGTTAAAGAGTTTTTAATATTTTTTTTACAAATGACCAAAAATTTGTACTGCCTTTGGGACAATGCAGGAGTTTTTGCCGTAATTTTTGGTCATGCAAAAATTTGGTTCTTTAAATAACGTAGTTGCATGAGTTTGTTTGTGTTTTTTTTTCAATTTTCCTCTGTAGAGTTGGCTTTGTAAGATCGGAAACTTACTTCTTGAGCCTGATAGTTTCTTTATACTCAGAGTTTAACCAGGACTTTTCTTTATGCTTGATGATTTTAAATCTGTTAGGAATAAAAGCACGCATCCCTAGAAGAATCACATTTGTGATCATTTCAGCACTGGCATCAATGTCACTATCGAGGAAGCATAGTTACCAGTTAAAGTTTCGGAAAAAAATATTCAGGCCGTCCCAGTTGGACTTCTCGTATTGCCAAACTGTCCTGGTGGGAAGTTTTTCTTTAACTGGATGGGTGGAGGATGAGAAATTAGCTGAAATGACACAATGGTCTGAAGTGCCAAATGGAGAAGTTACACTAATGGTATATTTATCAGGGTGAGAAGTAAAAATTAAATCAAGAGTATGGGCGGCTTACCCAGCAACATCCAGTATACGCGTTGGCACATCGATCAGTTGGGTAAGGTGATGTAACCCGGCAAAGAGCTCGACATACCTTCCTTCGGGTGTTGTCTGACCAGAATAGCGGAGCCAATTGGAATTGTGTACATTGAAATCGCCCGCAATAACGATTTCAGTGCGAGGACAAAGGGAAACAATTTTCGAGATGGAATCAGACAGTGCATCAAACTCGTTACAAGTTGAATAACTGTTGAGATTTGAACTTCTATAAACAAAACAAAAATGAATAACATGCTTGCGGACAGTGAATCTGAGCCACTAGAATCTAAAGTTAAAGTAAAGGCTCTGGCAAGCAATGCCTAACATAAACCACGAGACCATGATGGGAAGACTAGCATGGCACCAAGCTATACCCATGTAGAGCAAATTCTGATAAATCAGTATTTACTCCAACCTGAGTTTCACTTAATGCCAAAACAGCTGGCCTGTATTGAACAGTGTAGACGTACAGGTGAAAGAAATTCTTCATTAAACCGCGAACATTAGAATAGACGACACAAAATTCACTTACCTACCATTAGACCATACCGACTTATTCAGAATTGTGTTTTGTGTGTAAGTATTTTTAAATGGTAAGTGATTTTTGTGTCGTGTATTCCAATGTTCGTGGTATTAGAAAGAATTTCTTTCACCTGTACGTCTACACTGTTCAATACAGGCCAGCTGTTTTGGCATTAAGTGAAACCCAGGTTGGAGTAAATACTGATTTATCAGAGTTTACTCTATATGGGTATAGCTTGGTGCCATTACTCTTTTCCCATCATGGTCTCGTGGTCTATGTTAGAAATGATATTGCTTGCCAGAGCCTTCCCCAATATGGGCAATGTTCCAACACGGACTTTAACTTCTTGTGGCTCAAATTCACTGTCCGCAAGCATGTCATTCATTATTGTTTTATTTACAGGAGTCCAAATCTCGACAGCAATTCGACTTGTAACGAGTTTGATGCGCTGTCAGATTCTATCTCGAAAATTGTTTCCCTTTGTCCTCGCACTGAAATCGTTATTGCGGGCGATTTCAATGTACACAATTCCAATTGGCTCCGCTATTCTGGTCAGACAACACCCGAAGGAAGGTATGTCGAGCTCTTTGCCGGGTTACATCACCTTACCCAGCTGATCGATGTGCCAACGCGTATACCGGATGTTGCTGGGCAAGCCGCCCATACTCTTGACTTGTTTCTTACTTCTCACCCTGATAAATATACCATTAGTGTAACTTCTCCATTTGGCACTTCAGACCATTGTGTCATTTCAGCTAATTTCTCATCCTCCACCTATCCAGTTAAAGAAAAACTTCCCACCAGGACCGTTTGGCAATACGAGAAAGCCAACTGGGACGGCCTGAATATTTTTTTCCGAAACTTTAACTGGTCACTATGCTTCCTCGATAGTGACATTGATGCCAGTGCTGAAATGATCACAAATGTGATTCTTCTAGGGATGCGTGCTTTTATTCCCAACAGAGTAAAAAGCATCAAACCTAAAGAAAAGTCTTGGTTTAATTCTGAGTGTAAAGAAGCTATCAGGCTCAAAGAAGTAAGTTTCCCTTCTTACAAAGCCAACCCTACAGAGGAAAATCGGAAAAAACACAAACAAGCAAGAAACTCATGCAACTCCGTTATTGAAAGAACCAAATTTTTGCATGACCAAAAATTACGGCAAAAAATTCTGCAGTGTCCCAAAGGCAGTAAAAATTTTTGGTCATTTGTAAAAAATATTAAAAACTCCTCAACATCTTCGGTTCCAACGCTCATCGACAATAATACACCAATTGTTTACTCTTCAGAGAAGGCAAACTTGCTCGCCGCCCATTTCGCTGCCAGCTCCACGCTGCCGCATAGCAACGTTGCCCCTCCTGTACTTGAGAATGTAAATTTTTCCATGGGACAGATTTTTTTCCGCACTCGTACAGTAGCAAGAGTTCTCAAAGATCTCGATATACACAAATCCGCTGGCCCGGATGGTATACCCCCGATTATTCTGAAGAGGTGTTCTTCCACACTGGCAAAGCCACTGCGTAAGCTTTTCCATCGCTCCTACTCTTCTGGAATCTTTCCTAGAAGATGGAAAACAGCATTTGTCCAGCCTGTCCCTAAGAAAGGTGACCCATCCTCCCCCTCCTCCTACCGACCCATAGCACTGACACCCCTTCTTTCTAAGGTCATGGAAACACTGATTAACCGTCAGCTTAAGGAATATCTCGAAGATCGTAAGCTTCTCCATGACCGTCAGTATGGCTTCCGCAGCAACCGTTCCACTGGTGATCTGATGGCATATCTCACCGAACAGTGGAACAAATCTTTACATCGCTTTGGTGAAAGTAAGATTATTGCTCTTGATATCTCCAAGGCATTTGATAGAGTTTGGCATGAAGCTCTCTTATCGAAAATGCGTGCTTTTGGGATCGATAATACTCTTGTTCGTTGGATTAGAAGCTATCTCCTGGACCGTTCAATACAAGTTGTATTGGACGGATTCAAGTCTGATTCCCATAAAATAAATGCTGGTGTGCCCCAGGGCTCTGTTCTGTCTCCGACTCTTTTCCTCATTTTTATAAATGATCTTCTGTCTGTTACTTCTAATCCACTTAACTGTTTTGCTGACGACTCTACCCTCAGCTTTTCATATTCGTTCGATAATTCACGTCCTTCGCCTTCGGACGTACAATTGCAACGGTGCCGTATGTCAAGCTCATTAAACTCCGATTTATACAGCATTGTCAAATGGGGTAATAGAAATCGTGTGGAGTTTAATGCTTCGAAAACTCAATGCTGTCTTCTGTCGTTAAAGCTAAACATTCCCCCAATGCCATTGTCCATGAATGGCACTTACATCGAAGAAACCGAAAAGCTCTCAGTACTCGGTATGTGTGTCAACGACGACCTCCGTTGGAACGACCATATATTTGAGATCGCTAAGAATGCTGCAAAGTGCTTAGGTTTTCTGTATCGGTGTAAGAAGTATTTTTCCCCATCTGATCTGGCTACAATTTATAAAGCGTTTATACGCCCTAAACTCGAGTACAACTCCCACCTGTGGGCAGGTGCTTCACAATCATCGCTTCACCTGCTTGATAGAATACAAAATCGAGCGTTAAGATTGATAGGAAATAGAACTGCCGCTGAAACAATTGCCCCTCTCGAACACCGACGCAATGTTTCATGTCTTTCCTTATTTTATCGGTTCTTTTATAAAAAATGTTCACTCGAGGTAGCCAGCTGCATTCCTCCCCTTAAAAGTTTCGCCCGTAATACTCGTCTTGCTAGGAATGCCCATCAGTTCACCCTTGAGCCCAATTTCGGACGTACCGTGAAATATAGAGATTCTTTTTTTAGCCGTACAACACGACTTTGGAATGGTTTACCCGGCGAGATTTTCCCTTGCCATTTCAACATGCAAACATTCAAAACCAATGTTAATCGACACCTCCTATCTCTCCCCTCCCTATCTTCCTAATGCCCGCGCAGTGTGTTACATTAAAAGGGAAACAAATAGTCCCTTGTGCGCGCGTTAATTATAAAAAAAAAAAAAAAAAAAAATTAAAAAATACTTACATAACACTTACAAAACTTATACAAAACACAATTCTGACTATGTCGCACTGCAGACTGTATAATGGCGATGACAACCCGAGTTCCGCTGTCAAGCACAATGAACCATTCAGCGAATTTGACCAACAATTTCAATTCTACCAACAAGACCTGTACGCAGTGAAAACCGCTGGAGCAGATGATCCAGCTCCCAGTTCTTCAATGCTGCAGGCTATAATTTGTAAATGAATGTGCACCAAGCAGCATGTGCCAGTTTATAGCAGGAGGAAAGCATGCTTTAAGAAATGAACCCCAGCATTTTATTCCACTGCTTAAAAAGAATACCCTTTGAAGTGCCCCAACTACATATGCATTAGCCTCTTAAAAATCTCCATTTTATTTTATTTATAATACAAATAATTATGAACCATTGCATTTTATTTTTCTTATGTTTGAAACAAAGCACAAGTTCCTTAAGTTCTAAACTTAAAATCAATTTTATCTGACCTAATTCAAACCTGCAGCAAAATACTATTAAGCAAACTCAACGAAATGGAAAACTTCCTATAAGTATCCTAGCTTACGGAATGTGGATCTTATGGCAAAGTGACGAGGAAGCTATTAAATTCAAATAATATTTTCTCTTGAGATGCTTTAACGACTCAAATCCCTGGAAGCACATTTCCTTGCAAATTCTTCTATCCATCTTGGCATCGTCTTTTTGAAGGCGATATCCTAGTTAATACTGTGTTCTTATCGTCTAAGAGTCCTTTTGAGAAATTGCTTTGCATTTTTTAGCCAACAATTTTAAGTTGCCAAAGCAATAAACAGGAACAAACTTTGTTCCATAGAAAAGAGCCACACTTGGACTTTATACAAGAGGTATATTGATTTTTAAGCGAATCTACTTGTATTTAATCAAGGATGTTCCGCGTTTGTAAAAACTAAAAGAATTAAGAAGCTTATAACTTCGATTATCATAAATTCCTTCCATAATAATATGACAACCGGAAACAATATGTTTTCTATTAATCTAAAGAATTTTTACTCAGTGTTATGGATTATGGTGATTTGTTGTTGTTTTCTGTTATGAATTTTTCCTTTCATTCTGAGTAAATTATGTACATTGAGTTGACGGTAATGGGGTTGTTCCATAAGTAAGAAATCGTGTTAGCATAAATCAGATTTACGATTTTTCATTCAAAATAGAGTAAACTATGGAGACAACAAAATATTGACAGTGACACATCTCTTTTGCAACCAACGGAATATTTTAGCTTTTTCTCTTCTTTTTGGCATAGCTGGTGAGTGAAAAGTCGTTTTTTTGTCTTATTTTTCTATCTTGTGAAGAAAATAAGAATTTGAAAAGGAAGATATTGAAATAAAGAAAAGGAAGGAAAGCTTTTTTGGTCCAAGTATAATGGATCCATTAATGGAAAAGATAAATGGATTTTTTGTGTGGTCCACTTCTTCAAGAATGGAGGATTGAATTTTTCAAATGGGTACGAATCAATTTCAAGTTTTTACAATTGAGTGAACAGTGCATTATTATTGTCGTGTTATGTGTAACCAATACATACATATAAAACACTCGAAATAAAGATGACTTTTTCAATCTATAAAAACAGATTTACTAATAAAGTTCTTTTAATCATAGTAGTTTTACGTAGAGTTCAAAGTTTATTTAGTAATGGAAAGTTCCTCTTCTTCCGAATTTATTTATTAGTGGGCTAGTCAGGCCAAGCCAGAATAAAGAAAGAAGCCTACGGGAGAGTCTTTCAATGAACTTGGGTAAATCATACTCAAAGGAATTCTCACCACCATGTAAAGATACAATCAATCACATACCTGTAAGGAATACAAAGTCATGTTATGAATTTGCGGATCAAAATCGACATCTTTAACAATTGGAAGGGGAAAAATGACAGATAGCCATGTTCATTATATCATGTTCATTATATTCCAAAAACAACTTGTTTTTAAATAAAATGCAAACCATTTGAGATATTTCAAAAACTTTATTATCGGCCTGAAGTACAATCAAAACATTTATGAATGGAACTTGACTTCGTTCATATGGCCACTGCGGGCATGTTTGCAGCGGTTGATTCGTTGGACCCAATCTTCGATGACTCGGCCACATATTTCGGCCGAAATGGCCGCTATTTCGCTTTCAATGTTGGTTCTGAGCTCTTCCAACGTCGTTGGCTTGTTGGCATAAGCCAATGACTTAACGTAGCCCCAAAGAAAAAAGTCTAGAGGGGTTATATCGCACGAACGAGGCGGTCCATTTCTTCAGATAACACGCTCAAAAACTTACTCTTCAATAAATCGATTGTAAGGTGTGCTGTGTGGCTTGTGGCACAATCCTGTTGAAACCACATGTCATCCAAGTCCATATCTTCCAATTCGGTCCAAAAATAATCGGTAATCATGGTGCGATAACGCTTGGCCATTCACATTAACGTGACGATCGTTACCGACGACAAAAAAATATGGCCCAATAAGAAAACATTCATTACATTACATTACATATTAATCTGCTCCGTAGGTAAATCTACGAAGTAGAGACACTTATGAGCACTGGCTACTGAGAGCTTTGTATATAAAATCTATAGTACTATCATGAAGTCGATTTTTTTAATTTGAACTCAGCTCATGTGAGGGCGCTACAGTAGCCAAAGTGGATTGTAGTGGAAATGAGTAGAGAAGCAAAAAAGTAAGAGCAAGAAATATATATTGGGTAAGAGAGTGAACTCTTTACTTTTTTGGAGGATGTGGCTTGTAGATAGATACATTTGATCAAGTTCAGTAAGTTACATACATAGTTGTTTTGGTTTTGTTTTTTTTTCTTAGGAATATGCAATAAGATACAAGTCTACCGATATAGGTAAACATAAGTGTGCTTACTACTGAAACTGAAAGTATTCTTACGTTGCTATGTTAATATGAATCCTTTATTTTGGATTCAATAAAGGGATCGCAGACAGAAAATTCAGAGGGAGAAACATAGATACATACATATCCTTAGTTAAATCCTTATAAGCGATATTGATGTTGTTGACCTTGTTTTGTGTACCTTTTTTACCTTCACTATTCACTTGCCTACATTTTAAATGTTGAATTTTTTGTGTTGTCGTTTATTTAACACACACATTCTTATAATTAACTACATAGTTTTATGTTTGCTGTGAGAAAAAATATTTGTTGGTATTTTTGTTGGAATTTGGTAACTTGTGAATGATTTCAAGGCAGGTATTTTGTAACTTTTGAATGAGTTCAAATTTGTGTACCTATCTAGCAATTTAATTTAAAGTCAACCTAAGGTATTTGAATAGTATAAGTAAAGGTACCTATGTTTAAATATTAAGGTTTATTTTTTTTCCGAAGGCGCTTAAATAGGTATAATAATTTTGGACTTTTTGAATTTTTTTTTCAGATTTTGGAATGCAGTCTTATAATAATGCAGATAAGATGTTAAATAAAATTAATTGATAAGTTTTACAAAAAATACTTAAAATTAAAAAAAAAATTAATAATTAGTTAGGTAGGTGTAGGCATACCAAGATATAAGTTAGAAGAAAAAAATATTCAAAATGTTGATAAAACTTATTAGAAATTCAAAGAGTCGTTACAGAGAAAGGGGGAAAGACGAGTCATATTCGTAGTGGGAAACATACAAACAAAAATCCATCATTAAGGGCAATATTTAGGAGAATTATGAAAATCTTGTAGAGGGACTAGATACAAACTATTTTATACTAAAGGACAAGGGGTCTATCTCCTCGCGTTTATGCAGAAGGTGCAATTTTCTAAAAAAGCACTTGCGTTAGAACAAAATATATTCAAAAATAACTGCATTACATACAATTATGTGCTAAGTCTTTTTTTAAAGCTCAAAGTCTGTTCTATCATAAAGGTTTTCTAAATCTTTAAATATCTATAAGAACTTTTGTAAAAACTTATTTTAAAGTCAAAATTTCAGAAAAAAATTAAAAATAATTTCATATTGATTTTTTTCAAAATTGAAAAAAATGTACTAAATTTGCTTTTAATATTTAATATTACTTCTATTAATTGAACACTGAAAACGAGATGATATTACGTATTCTAGTGTTCGATAAAGTTGAAATTTAGCAAACCCACTATTTTATAATTTGTTTGGTATTTAAGTGGTCTTCCCTCTACACATTTCGGGTGGAGTAGGTACAATAACTTTGGCGCTGCAAAATAATAAAAGATTCTAGTAGATGGACTAAATACAAGTATTTTTTGATATGAGTGGCGGGTCTATAACCCACCGGGAGGTGCAATTTTATTAAAAAATACTTTTAATGAAAAAAATTTTTTTTTCATTAAAAGTAATTTTTAATAACATTGTAAAAGAACGATAAGACTTAAAATTAAAAGTTATACTTTTTCTGAGAGATAGATCTTGCACTTAATTTTTGTTTTTAAATTAATTAACAGTTTTTTGAAAAAAAAAATAACTTCAAACTCAAAAAAAACACACCCCTAATCCAATAGTGAAAACATTTCTTTTATTTTCTTCTTTACAATTTTCATACACTTTACTCACAAAATAATAGGTATATTTTTTTACTACTCAATTCTTTTGCTTTAAAATTATTTTTTTAATTTAATAAAATCTTAATTTTTTTCTTCTTTACAATTTTCTCAAACTGCATAAACAATATATGTAATCGTTTTTTATCTTTTCCTTTACAATTAAATCAAATAACACTATGTATTTACAAACACTTAACAAACTTTTACATTTTTACCTTATACTTCACAATTAAACACAATAATAGTAATAAGTAAAAATTACTAAAAGCATTTAACGACATTATTTTACTACCATCATTTGAAAAAGTGACAACGTCTTGTTTTACTCAAGGTCCCATTATAATTTTCTTACCTTACACGATACATGTTTCAAGATTGTATTCTTATTATACAATATCCGAAAATACACCTTATCGTACAATACTTCCATCATTTCAAAAAGTGGCAACGTATTATTTTACTCGTCGTCTCGATAATTTCCTTACCTTACTCAATACATGTTCAAAGAATGTATATGTACACCTATGTGTATTCATATACAATATCACCGAATACCATTTTTCCTCCCTAAAACCCCTACCTTATTTTTCTACCATCACTTCAAAACGTGGCAGCAAAACATATACCAAAGATGTATTCATATATTACCTACCAAGCAATATAAGCATATACGATCGTCTCAATAATTTCCTTACCTTACTCAATACTTGTTCCAAGAATGTATCAATACATCTAAATATTCAAGCAATATCAGCAAATACTATTTTTCCACCCCTACCTTATTCGTCTACCATCAATTCAAAACGTGACAGCAAAACATGTTCCAAGGATACATTCATATATTACCTACCAACAAAGAATATAGAATTCTATATTCTTTGCTACCAAACAATAAAAGCATATAACATATTTCCACCCCTAACCTAAGTAAATTAAACGCCTTCTTCACCCTCTTAATGTGATATTCACTTATAATTTTCTCTTGGTACAACATGCCTCTTCATTCTCTTACATTCCACAAGTTGTGGACATTAGTTCTGCTTCAGCTCTATAGAGGGACTACACAAAAAATCTCCTCATGATAGTACTATAGATTTTATATACAAAGCTGAGAGGCCATCGGCTCAGACAATTACAAGACAACAAACAAGACGACATTGATACAGTACAGAACAGAAGATAGAAAGAGGACGGAAAAACAGAAAACACATAACACATGTCAACAGCACGCAGTTAGTTTTCGGTCCACCATCTTTCCACTAACCACGCGCAACGATGCTTGATTTCGCTGATCTCACGGGAAGCGGTGCTTTATCGGAGCCAAGGCCGTTGATCAAGAAAACATTCAACTTCTTAGCTAACGTTTGTTTCGTCTTTATTTTTTACTTTCTATTATAGGGACTATAAGGCAAGTTGAAGATTCGTGAATATAAAAAATTGAGATACAATGACACATTACATTACGATCATAGAGAAATCTTAAAAAATGATCGAGAAAAAATATCTGTCTGTCTGTCTGTCTGTTGTCTGTCTGTGAGTATGTATAACGAGCTGCAGCCTTAACGGCTTAAGCGATTATCTTCAAACTTGGTGTGTGTGATTATTTTGGCATTCCCCAGAGGGGAAATTGAAATATGATTTTTAGGCCTAAAAATAACGGAACCAATTTTACGGAAAAGTCTATTTACGGTATCTTTCATATAACGGTTTTTAAAATGTTGGACTTTCTCGGTAAAGGCTTTTTGGATTTCTGTCAAATTTTATAATTGAGAGGATCTAAGTAGCCTTCTGCATATCAAATTTTTTAATAACTTTTTTCTAATTAAAATTAATTTTTGATTTTTTCTTTAATTCAATATTTTTTTAAATTTTATAATATAATAAATATTATATAATATTTTAATGAACTCTATACAAAACTGTATACCAAAATTAAAAAAAAAAAAAATTCAAAAAACTAAAAATAAAAAACAGGATTTTATCAAAACCGGTCCTACAATTTTCGAAATAAATTTTTCATAATTTTTTTTGTTATTTGAGACGTGTAATGGCTTGCTTCATTTTTACTAAAAACCGTTTAGTATTGTGGTTTTGATACTTTGTATAAGTTCAAACTGTGTTATTTTCAACGTAAATGTTACTTGTTTCTGTCAAAGATCTTGCTTTTCAATATAATTAGGCACATAAGAGCAAATACGTGCGACCCAGTCGGGCCCATTTTTCGCGCGAATTTTAATGTCCTTGGTCTATTTACATAAAAAACAAAAATAAAGACGAAATAAACGATGGCGAAGTAATCGAAATCGAAATGAATAAAAAATAAAATAACCGAAAAACTAAATAATAAAAGGCGAAATGAACTTAAAACGAACTAAGTAAAAGACCTAATGATTTTTTGTCAAAACAAATATAAACCAAATAATTGATAAACATTTTGATTAAAATGCTGAAAGAACGAAATTCAAAACGACTAATATGAAATAATACAAAAACGAGATAAAAAAACGAAACAACCCATACCCGCTAAAAACGGTACCTCCCATAGAACCGTTTTTTTTTCTTCGGCTTTCTCGAAAACTGTTCATCCGATTTCAATGAAAATTGCAAAACAGCATAAGTAATTTTATTTTTTAAATATTTTCGATTTTTTTTTTTGTAATTTTATTAATTTTTATTTTTTTTTTTTAAATCAAAACGGAAATTGAAAACGGGTAGATGGTTTTTTTTTAATTTTTTTTAAAATGTAAGTAATTTTTGGGCTTAAGTTTGTATTCTTGAATTATTTTTTTTTTATTTATTTTGTTAGATAAAAACCGTTTTATTTAAAAACCGTTCCTATGATTTAAAAGAATCACTCTTTTTCACATTTTCTAAAGAAATAAAATTGCGTTTACATTTTTCCGCGGAAAACTATTTTACGTACTTTTTTTAAACAATCAAAATATCAGAAATGTCGAATAAGCCCTTTGAATTTCCTTTAATATTTTTCAAATTTTATTCGAAGCTGTGACCGTGACCGCACATAAGAGCAAGTACGTGCGATCCAGTCGTGCAATTTATTTGACTATCTAATGCCATAGCTGTCAAATTTAAACGCCGCCGTAATGCGCAAATAAAAAAAATCTGAAAAAGTACTTTCAGTTATTTTCAATTTTCTCAAGAACTACAAGTAGACATTAAAGCTTTCAGTTTTTTGCGTTTCATTTAAAATTGATATGAACATTGACCACAGAAATTTTGAACAAAATTGTTTCAAAGATATTTTTTTACGTTTTTTTTATCAAAATTTAGAGTTTGAATGCGAATATTTTGAAAACTATTGACACAAATAATTTCATTTAATTGTAAGATTGAAGAAGTAATGGTTTTAAAGAATTTTTTTTTGAAAATCGCCCCTACCTCCTAAACGGGGGGAGATACACCCCCTTCCATAGTAAAAAATGCTTGTATTTAACCCCTCTATAAAAGACCGTTATCAATTCTTGGCGCCAAAGTTATCGTACCCGTGCCAAATTTGTAGATACATGAACAAAAGATAAGGCAGACACTGAAGAAGTAAACATTTTTGGTCCTTGGTAAAAAATACACTTAACTCCACTACATCTTCGGTTACGAAACTTGTTCATAATGACATTTCTGTGGTCAACTCCCAAGCGAAAGCCGATTTATTTGCAACATTGTTTGCAGCTAATTCAATGTTGCCACAATGTGATATGGCTCCTCCTGTACTTGATAACGTATACGGTTTTCTGGGACAAGTCTTCTTTGGCGCTCGTACAATTGCAAGAGTTCTTAAGGATCTCGAAATTCACAAATCCGCTGGCCCCGGTACATTTGTCCCCTATTGTTTTAAAGGGGTGTGCTTTCACGCTGGCAAAACTACTGTGTAAGCTCTATCGAAAAGGATGGAAAACAGCATTTGTCCAGCCAGTACCTAAAAAAGCGAATCTTCATCTCCCTCAAACTACCGACCAATTGCACTTGCATCCCTTCTTTCCAAGGTTAAAGAAATGCTGATAAACTATGAGAAATCAGATTAAGAAATATCTTGAGACACGGATATTTCAATAGGTCCACTGGTGATATGATGGTATATCTCACCGAACAGTGGAATCAATCTTTACATCGTTTTAGAGAAAGTTAGATTATTGCACTTGATATTTTAAAAGCATTTGATAGAGTTTAGCATCCACAATCTGATAGTCACAAAATAAATGCTGGCGTACCCCAAGGCTCAGTTCTGTCTTTCACACTCTTCCTCTTTTTTATCAATAATCTCTTGTTCTTGTTCTTTGGTTGTGGAATTGTACCGGCAGCGTATGATTAGCTCATTAAATTCCGATCTGGCCAGCATTGTTCAATGGGGAATTATTAATCGTGTGGAATTTAATGCTTCAAAAACTCAATACTGCCTGCTGTCGTTTAAGCATAACCTACCCCCATGCCACTATCCATGAGTGGTACTTGCATTGAGGAAACCAAAAAGCTTTGCGTTCTAGGTATGTGTATCACAGAACATGTCAAAAAGTTATAGTAAATTTATGGAAAGCCTTTAGTGTGTTCTCTTCTTTCTATCTTATATATTAATGATTTATATTGGTCGTGTTCTACTTTTCTTCAAATTTGCAGATTCAGATGCGTGTAAAGCCTCTTTAAACAGTTAAATCGTTTCAGTGGAGGAATGCAGCTGACTTTTTTAAAATTCAAAGCAATATTTTTAAGAGATTAAATTTTGTCTGTTATTGTTCGGTCTTCTATAATTTTTTTAAAGTTCTTTTTTTGAATAACTCAAATGAGAGCGGAGCAACAGTCCAAATTTGAAAACTATACTTAGGTTTTGCTAAAATAAACGTACGCTTTACAGGTCGATCTTAAACTCATAGAGGCCGGAAGTCGGGTCGAGGTGCGTTCACAAATAATTTAACAAAAGTTTGAGAAATTGGCAAAACCCCCTCGCGGGTGCTGTAAAGAAAATAACAATATCCACTCGCGTCGTTGGAAGACGATAAGATGCCCATTCGCGCTGTAGAAGAAAAAAAATAATACACACTTGCATAACAAATCAAATTATCCTCTTATCTGTTCCAACCCTTTGTGCTTAGCTTAACTGCCTCTTTCTTATCTACTGTAGGCATCGTATGCTTGCGGTAAATGGATAAGGGCATCTGAGTTTGTCCTATTGTGCTGGATATTTAAATTGATTTTTTGTATGCAAGCTGTCTTATGGGCATAACACCTAAGACAGTTTGTTTATTACAGAGATTAATTTGGATTTTCACTGCATGGTTCGACTTAGTCAGAATTGTGTTTTGTGTGTAAGTTTTTTTTAAATGGTAAGTGATTTTTGTGTCGTGTATTCCAATGTTCGTGGTATAAGAAAGAATTTCTTTCACCTGTACGTCTACACTATTCAATACAGGCCAGCTGTTTTCGCATTAAGTGAAACCCAGGTTGGAGTAAATACTGATTTATCAGAGTTTGCTCTACATGGGTATAGCTTGGTGCCATTACTCTTTTCCCATCATGGTCTCGTGGTCTATGTTAGGAATGATATTGCTTGCCAGAGCCTTGCCCAATATGGGCAATGTTCCAACACGGACTTTAACTTCTTGTGGCTCAAATTCACTGTCCGCAAGCATGTCATTCATTATTGTTTTATTTACAGGAGTCCAAATCTCGACAGCAATTCGACTTGTAACGAGTTTGATGCACTGTCTGATTCCATCTCGAAAATTGTTTCCCTTTGTCTCGCACTGAAATCGTTATTGCGGGCGATTTCAATGTACACAATTCCAATTGGCTCCGCTATTCTGGTCAGACAACACCCGAAGGAAGGTATGTCGAGCTCTTTGCCGGGTTACATCACCTTACCCAACTGATCGATGTGCCAACGCGTATACCGGATGTTGCTGGGCAAGCCGCCCATACTCTTGACTTGTTTCTTACTTCTCACCCTGATAAATATACCATTAGTGTAACTTCTCCATTTGGCACTTCAGACCATTGTGTCATTTCAGCTAATTTCTCATCCTCCACCCATCCAGTTAAAGAAAAACTTCCCACCAGGACAGTTTGGCAATACGAGAAAGCCTACTGGGACGGCCTGAATATTTTTTTCCGAAACTTTAACTGGTCACTATGCTTCCTCGATAGTGACATTGCTGCCAGTGCTGAAACGATCACAAATGTGATTCTTCTAGGGATGCGTGCTTTTATTCCTAACAGAGTAAAAAGCATCAAACCTAAAGAAAAGTCATGGTTTAATTCTGAGTGTAAAGAAGCTATCAGGCTCAAAGAAGTAAGTTTCCGTTCTTACAAAGCCAACCCTACAGAGGAAAATCGGAAAAAAGCACAAACAAGCAAGAAACTCATGCAACTCCGTTATTGAAAGAACCAAATTTTTGCATGACCAAAAATTACGGCAAAAAATTCTGCAGTGTCCCAAAGGCCGTAAAAATGTTTGGTCAGAAGATGGAAAACAGCATTTGTCCAGCCTGTCCCTAAGAAAGGTGACCCATCCTCCCCCTCCTCCTACCGACACATAGCACTTCTAAGGTCATGGAAACACTGATTAACCGTCAGCTTAAGGAATATCTTGAAGATCGAAAGCTTCTCCATGACCGTCAGTACGGCTTCCGCAGCAACCGTCCCATTGGTGATCTGATGGCATATCTCACCGAACAGTGGAACAAATCTTTACATCGCTTTGGTGAAAGTAAGGTTATTGCTCTTGATATCTCAAAGGCATTTGATAGAGCTTTGCTCTCTTATCGAAAATGCGTGCTTTTGGGATCGATAATACCCTTGTTCGTTGGATTAGAAGCTATCTTCTGGACCGTTCAATACAAGTTGTATTGGACGGATTCAAGTCTGATTCCCATAAAATAAATGCTGGTGTGCCCCAGGGCTCTGTTCTGTCTCCGACTCTTTTCCTCATTTTTATAAATGATCTTCTGTCTGTTACTTCTAATCCACTTAACTGTTTTGCTGACGACTCTACCCTCAGCTTTTCATATTCGTTCGATAATTCACGTCCTACGCTTTCGGACGTACAATTGCAACGTTGCCGTATGTCAAGCTCATTAAACTCCGATTTATATAGCATTATCAAATGGAGTAATAGGAATCGTGAGGATTTTAATGCTTCGAAAACTCAATTCAGTCTTCTGTCGTTAAAGCTAAACATACCCCCAATGCCATTGTCCATGAATGGCACTTACATCGAAGAAACCGAAAAGCTCTCAGTACTCGGTATGTGTGTCAACGACGACCTCCGTTGGAACGGCCATATATATGAAATCGCTAAGAATGCTGTTAAGTGCTTAGGTTTTCTGTATTTATAAAGCGTTTATACGCCCTAAACTCGAGTATAACTCTCACCTCTGGGCAGGTGCTTAACAAACATCGCTTCACTTGCTTGATAGAATACAATATAGAGCGTTAAGATTGATAGGAAACAGAACTGCCGCTGAAACAATTGCCCCTCTCGAACATCGACGCAATGTTTCATGTCTTTCCTTATTTTATCGTTTCTTTTATAAAAAATGTTCACTCGAGGTAGCCAGCTGCATTCCTCCCCTTAAAAGTTTCGCCCGTAATACTCATCTTGCTAGGAATGCCCATCAGTTCGGACGTACCGTGAAATATAGAGATTCTTTTTTAGCCGTACAACACGACCTTGGAATGGTTTACCCGGCGATATTTTCCCTTGCCATTTTAATATGCAAACAAACCAATGTTAATCGACACCTCCTATCTCTCCCCTCCCTATCTTCCTAATGCCCGCGCAGTGTGTTACATTAAAAGGGAAACAAATAGTCCCTTGTGCGCGCGTTAATTATATATATATAAAAAAAAAGAAGCTACATCGAGTATGGATTCATTCCGCACATCATAAAAATCCGAAGAACTGAGATGTGTTCAGTTTCTTCGATGGTATTTCCACTCATGGATATTGGAATTGAAAATCAAGATTGGAATTTAATATATTCATCATAAGGTGTCGTTTCAGTTTTGCATTCAAAGGACATGGTTGTGAATCTGGAAATGAATATGAAAAGCTAAGGGTATTGTCTAACTTTGGAATCCCTGCTAAACTGATACGCCTTATCAGGATGACGTTGGAGAATGCTCGCTGTTCCGTCAAGGTTGGTAGAGACTCTACTGAAACCTTCGAAACCACCAGAGGGCTTAGACAAGGAGACGCGCTGTCATCCAGCTGTTTTAACATTGTGCTTGAAAATGTAATACGGAGCACCCATGCCAGTACATCGGGCACCATTTTCAATAAATCGACACAATTACTTGGGTTTGCAGACGACATAGACGTGATAGGAAGAACAAAGCGAGCAGTAACCGGTGCTTTCACTACTATGGAGTCAGCAGCAAGCAGAATGGGGCTGAAAATAAACGAGGACAAGACGAAGTATATGCTTTCATCAACAAAAGCCCAATCCCACCACCGGCTTGGTCAAAATGTGACCATTGATATGTATAACTTCGAGGTAGTCAGTCAATTTGTCTACCTGGGTACTGCTGTAAACTCGGTCAACAACATCAGCGCTGAAATCAAACGCAGACTAACTCTTGCTAATCGCTGTTTCTTTGGGCTGAATAAGCAATTGATAAATAAAGCCCTATCGAGAAGAACCAAGGAGACACTATATAAAACACTCATCATCCCGGTCCTGCTATATGGTGCAGAAGCATGGACCCTCTCCCAATCGGATGAAAAGTCACTTGGAGTCTTCGAGAGCAAAGTTCTGCGTACGATCTATGGTCCTATTTGCGTAAACCGAGAAGACAACATTTGGCGACGAAGATACAACGACGAACTATACGAGCTGTACAGCGACATAAGCTTAGCCAGAAAAATTAGAGTCCAACGACTAAGATGGCTGGGCCATGTAGAGCGAATGGACACCAACGCTCCAGCGAGTAAAGTCTTCAAAGCCAAACCAGAGGGAGTCAGAAGCCAAGGTAGACCTCATCTTCGATGGAGCGACCAGGTAGAAGGAGACCTCCGCCAACTTGGAGTGCGAAATTGGAGACAGCAGGCAAGGGATCGAGCCAGCTGGAGGGGCGTATTGAGCAAGGCCTAGGAGCACCACGCTCTAGTTGAGCCAACATAAAAAAAAAAAAAAAAAAAAAAAGGGTATTGTCGTCGATAAAACAAATGATAAGAATTGTTGTTTCAGATGAGGTCGTTGATATATAAGAAAGAGTTGGAGAAAAAACAGAGCCCTGTGGCACACCAGTATTTATAAAGTGTGTTTTTTTATATTATAGAAAGATTTATAGAGTTGACAGCACTTTTTTTGTAAAGACAGCCATTTTGTCATCTGCCATGTGATTTATCGTTAGTTTGGTGTTTGGTTTGCCATTTCGTCATGACTCAAGTAATGTCTAAACAACGCAGGCTGCAATGAGTGATCGAAAATTAAAGCAGAGCCAGCTGCTGTGGCCATATGCCAGAGATAATATTGAAATAAATGGCAGAGAATCAGTTTCCAAATAATCAAATTTTAGTCAATTTTATGGCAATCCATACAATTATATACAGGTATATTTTTATACCTTTAAAAATCGCTCTTTATAATTATTGCTGTACTAAGTCACAATTTAAGTTTTTTTCAGGTTTTCGCTCAGTTATCTAATTATATATATGTATATCTTATATTAACGAAAATTCAGCAATATATTTTTTTTTTAATTTTTCGTTTTTCCAATAATTTATTTGATGGCAAAAAATTTTAGGGTATTTTTAACTTCTTCCTTTGCCAAAACCAGAACATTTTTGTTTTAGTTGAATCCTTTAAATAAGAAAAATCTTCTTCTGAAATTGTTTATTATCGTAATGAATTAAATAATTACAGTTAAAGACTTCCTGGAAAAGTATCTCGTTCCTTTTAAAAGAATTTGCAGTATTTGATCCACAAGGAGCTTATTTTAAAAATCCTTTGTTCAACAAGAAACAAGAGAATTAATTAAGAACAATTACAACTTCTCTTACGCTAAGGTTTCAGAGTTTACGTTTTTACTTTGATATGTTAGGTAAGCAGCCATTAAGGTGACAAGAAATCAAATCTCTTCCTGTGAAGCTTATAACATAATTTCGTTTGAATAGTTGGTTTACAGGTTTCAGGTCATATTTTTAATGGAACATACTTTGCTGTCAAGTGATACCAAAGTGGTAATTCTATGGTATTGACACTTATTGTGTGTTTGCTCCGAAATACGTAATACTGAATGATTTCATTTTAATTTCCTTTTTTAATGGGACTACCTGAGATTGAAACGTGAAATGACGTTGATTTATAAAAAATGAATTTGCAATTTAAAAATAACGAAAGCGTATGTCGAGAAAAAATATTTCAAAAATATTATTTTTCTGTTATTTTATATTTCACTCTTAACTTCTTTTGCAAAATCCACAAATCAGTATGGAACTGACAAGTTTTATTACTGGGACCCTGGCGTGAATTTTATTCAACACCATGATATTGTGATGTAGCAACAAAATTATTAGATATTCGGAGGACACATCTTTGTAAATTAACGAGATCTGTTGGATTCATTGTGTACAACAACCAACATTTATTGTGTACAACAACCATGCCCCTAAAAGTATGCTACACATTTGCAATATGTTTTAACTGAGTACCAAATCGAACTTGAAGTACTAATTCGAGACTCGAACTAGTACCGAAAGCTTAGATTGTGCCAGAACCAGACAGAAGCTTCCAGAAGCTTGTAAGCTTGTATAAATACGAGAGTAGATTGCATTGAAAGTTTAGTTTATTTTCTCAAGTGGGATTATTAATAAAAACGTATTTGAATTGAATAAGGGAAATAAGATAAATTTGCTGTTATTTAAACTGAAAGACGTTGTGTTTCATAAAATAAAAAGATTTGTTGTATTATTTTGTACCACTTCACACTGGTGTCAGAAGTTGGATAAAACTCAGTTTCGGTGACTCATATAATTGTGATAATGGAATTTTCCAGAAACTATTGAACTGATTGTGTTATAAAACTGTGAATAGCGAATATTTTTCTTAAAAATAGTGAAGATTTTTCTAGAAGAAACATTAAAATAAAACTGACTGTGTTGCGAAAATTGTGTTTCAGTTACATAAAATGGGTCGCAAATTAGAACAATTGACAATAGCTGAGTTGAAAGAAGAATTAGGAAAACGAAATCTTCAGACCTTGTGGCTGAAAAAGGAACTATTGCTCCGACTTCAGAATGCTATCACTCAGGATGGTGGAGACCCCGATACCATGTTGTTCGATGTTGAAGAACAAGGGAGAGAATGCACAGTAAGTACAGCCGATGAAATGCTGGCTTTCATGAAGTTGCTTCTGTCGAAATTCGAAGAACAAAAGAACGTTCTCAAAAAACAACAGAACGTTCTCAAAAGTAAATTCGACGAACAAAAGAATAAGCAGAAAAATTCGTAAGAAATTCTCCAGCAGCAACTAAGCGAGGAAAACAACGTTCTCGAAAAACAAAAGAACGTTCTCGAAAGCAAATTTGATGGTCTCGAAAACAAACTCGATGCACAGAATGTTCTCTTCGACAAAAGACTTCAAACAATCGATCAGAAATTCGAAGCCAAAATAGAAAACTTGGAAGAAAAGTTCGGAAGTTTAGAGCAACAGTACGAACATCTGGCTAAGGAATTTGATTCTTTGAAAAAGCAGAAGGTTCGGGAATATTCGAGCGACGGTCCACGAAGAAAGGAAATGCAGCCCCCTGTCTTCGATGGTCAAACATCATGGCCAATTTATAAGAGGCAGTTCGAAGCCACCGCCTTGACGAACAACTGGGACAACGAAGACAAATCAATTGCTCTTACGTTTGCGCTCAGAGGAACAGCTGCCGAATTGCTGCAGACCATTCCTGAAGACAAACATCATGAGTATGATGCCATGGTCAAGGCAATTGAGATGAGGTTTGGCGACGACCACATGCAGCAAGTTTACCGAGTCCAGATGCGCCGAAGGGTCCAGACAAGAGGTGAAACGCTACAACAATTGCAAGCTGACATCGAGCGCTTGGCCAATTTGTCTTATCCCAATACCAGCAGGGAAATCATAAACGAACTGGCAACCGATGCGTTCACTAATGCCATTGCAGATGGAAAACTACAAATGGCTGTGAGAATGGCAGGTAAGAAAACGCTCGCTGAGGCTTTAGCATTTGCCCTGACAATGGAAGCAGCAGACCAAGCTTCGCAAGGTAGCCATCGCGTCAGGGAAATGGCTACGCTAGAGTGCTCATGTCAACGTGTCGACATTGAAAGACAAAACCCGAACACTGGTCGGAGTCAAATGAGATGCTGGAATTGCAACAAGCTAGGACACCTACAGCGACAATGCAGATCTCCACCTGGATAGGTAAGCTGCCCACATTGCGCAAGGAGGAGGCAGAATGACGAAGCATCTGGCAGGAATAAGACTCACACTGCTGAACAAGCTTCTGATCAACAGCAGGCGGGAAACGCCTAAGAACCAACTTCGCGGGGCTGAAGCTGGTTGGTGGAATCGACGCCCCTAGGACCATCATCCAAGTTTCGCAAACTACACGCTGCAGCAAGAGCTTGACAGTGGAGACAGTCATCAGAAACAGTAAATGTGTGGCCACTATCGACACGGGTGCCACAGCCTCCATAATCAGAAGAGACCTTGTTCAGACATCCTGGCTACATAATCCCAGCTGCTACACTCTGAAGACAGCTACGGGAGAAGCAGCAAAAGTATACGGGGAGGTATTTCTAAAGATACAACTGGCAGGGTTGACCTTCTCACATGCATTATTGGTAGCCGACATATGCGACGAATGCATCATTGGAGTGGATTTCATGAAGGCACATGAGGTAATCATAGACCTTCGAATGCAAGTGTTAAGGTATCGAACTGTTGAGATCCCTATGTTATACGGAAACGAGAACGATGTGAATCTTTGGGCGGTAATAAGCAGACATGAAGTCCTACCACCTTCTTCAGAGACAGTTCTTTCGACGCGTTTGGAGAGTGATCCTGGGAACCACCGATTCTATTTCGTTGAAGCAGATGATAAAGAGGACTTTCCAAGCTATATCGTTGGAAAAATTTTAGTAGAACCAAAGAAAAACATGGTTCCGGTAAGGCTGATGAATCCGAACAAACACTCCGTCAAGCTCAGACAAAGAGAGGTGATTGGAAGATGCGTACCCATTGCAGCCATATCGACAACATCTGAGAGTGAATCTGCGAGTCCTGTTTCTGCAACGAAATTGGCTGAGGTATGTAATGCTATCCTCGGAAACTGTGAGCTAAATCAGGAGCAGAAAATCATGGCTGAAAATCTCATTGGCGAGTTTGCTGATATATTTGCATCGCAGGCATTGGCAAAATAGGCGGAAGCCGATGAGATGATATCAACCATGGAAAAAGACGGTCTAATTGAAAACTCAAAAAGTCCGTGGGCATCACCCGTTGTACTAGTAAAAAAGAAGGACGGCAGCACTCGATTCTGCGTGGATTACCGGAGGCTCAACGATGTCACCAAGAAGGACAGCTACCCCTTGCCTCGAATAGATGACATGCACATTTGAAACTAAATCCAAAGAAGTGTGCTCTGTTCAAAGCTGAAGTGAAATATTTTGGACATGTGATATCATCAAATGGAGTAAAAACTGACCCGGAGAAAATCGAAGCCGTGAAAAATTGGCCAGATCCCGCAGACAAACTCCAACTGAGGAGCTTTCTCGGTCTCGGCACATATTACAGGATGTTCGTAAAGGATTTTGCCGGAATCGCAGTGTCTGCACCAGCTAACTGAGAAGGGTAGACAATTTAAATGGTCAGGTGAGTGCAAAAGAAGCTTTCAACATCTAAAACAGCGACTTTGAGAGGCACCAATACTAGCTTATACGATGAGCAGGAGAAAGTGGTAGCCTATTTCAGCAAAGTTCTGTCGTGACCAGAGAGAATACCACTGTGTAACCAGACGGGAACTCCTTGCTCTGATACTAGCAACAAAACATTTCCATAAATACCTGTATGGACAGAGATCCTGCGTACCGATCACGCCGCTTTAAAATGGTTGCTACAGTTCAAAAATCCTGAGGGGCTAGTAGCAAGATGGATCGAACGATTGCAGACTTACGACTTCGAAGTACAGCATCGCAAAGGAAGACTGCACTGCAATACGGACGCGCTTTGCCGCAGACCATGTGAGCACAGTTGCAAACATTGTGCACGAAAAGATGAAAAGGACGAAGGTATTTCTGTCCAGAGAATAATAGCTGAACCTGTAGAAGATTGGAGTGCCGAAGAAATTTGTAATGCACAAAAAGAAGACCCTGACATCGAGCCAATCCTTGCATGGAAGGAATCTATGAAGAAACCAAACGCAAGAGACATCTCCGACAGAAGTCCTACTTTAAGGGCATACTGGGCGCAGTGTGACTCTCTCCATTTGGAAGATGGTGTTTTGCGAAGAAAATGAGAAATGCCGTATGGAAGATCCTTTAAGATGCAGCTTGTGGTTCCACGATCGACAGTAGAGGAGATCCTACGGGAAATGCATGATGGAGTATCCGGTGGGCACTTGGGAATCAACAAAACACTGGAAAAGGTACGGGAACGCTTTTATTGGCTAAGCGCGAGAAACGATGTAGAGAGCTGGTGTCGAAAGTGCACAACATGCGCAGCTAGCAAGGGACCCAAAGTCAAAACACGAGGTATAATGTACCAGTACAACGTGAGCGTCCCGTTTGAAAGAATCGCCGTTGACATCACAGGCCCGTTCCCGGAAACTGAAAACGGTAGCCTTGTTGTCATGGACTACTTAAAAAGTGGCCCGAGGCGTTTGCGATACCCAAGATACCCAATCAAGACTCTTCATCCACAGTCTGATGGTAGAACGATTTAACAAGACCTTGAAGGAATATCTGTCCAAAGTCGTGAATGAGAATCAACGGGATTGGGATCGGTGAATTCCTTTATTTCTTATGGCCTACCGGAATGCGGTTCATAGTACAACTGGATACACTCCATCCGAAATTCTATTTGGACGAACTGTCCAAGTGAGCTAAATTTCGGATTACCTATTGAAGACCCAAAATTCGAAGAGGACTACGTGTGGGATCTTAGAGAAAGGATCAACGACATACACCAGAGAACAAGAAACAACATAAAAAACTGCGAGTGACCGCATGAAAACCAGATACGATGCGAGAGCAACAGCACCTGAATTCAACGAGGGGGATCTGGTATGGCTTTACAACCCACATCGCAGAAAGGGAAAATCGCCCAAGCTTCAGCAGGACTGGCAAGGTCCCTACCAAGTAGTTATGCGCATTAATGATGTCGTTTTTCGAATCCAAAGAGCACCAAGAGCAAAAATGAAAATTGTCCATATGGATCGCCTGCATCGTTACCACGGAAACAATGATGATGTGCTTGTTCGGGACGAACAAAACTAAGAGGGGGATATTGTGATATGGCAACAAAATTATTAGATATTCGGAGGACACATCTTTGTAAATTAACGACGTCTGTTGGATTCATTGTGTACAACAACCAACTTTTATTGTGTATAACAACCATGTCCCTAAAAGTATGCTACACATTTGCAATATGTTTTAACTGAGTACTAAATCGAACTTGAAGTACTAATTCGAGACTCGAACTAGTACCGAAAGCTTAGATTGTTGCCAGAACCAGACAGAAGCTTCCAGAATGCTTGTAAACTTGTATAAATACATAATAAATATAAAAAATAAAAAAGTGATTGAATTGAGATTAAATAAAAAGTGTTGAATTATAAAAACGTATTTGAATTGTGAATAAGGGGAATAAGATAAATTTGCTGTTATTTAAACTGAAAGACGTTGTGTTTCATAAAATAAAAAGATTTGTTGTATTATTTTGGAATTTTGATTGAGTTTTATTTGTCGAACCCCAGGCCAAAACTTCACAATTTCTTAACAACTATGGTATATACACAAAAATTTTGTTCGATTCATACCTTGAATCCTTTAAATATATAAATTTTAGTCTTGATTTAGCAGGTTGACTAAGAAGGTCGGTAGCCGTGTTGGCTCTTGATAGTTCGGTTAGCTAGTTCAGGATCAATTAGAGTGGATGTCCTTAGGAAGGATATCCTAGTATTCCAATGTGTCTTAACTCGTCAAGTAATATGAGAACAGCGATGAGTAAGCTTGATTAAAATACTTTATTTGAAACGTATAACTTAGTTACTAATACATTAGACAATTTCTTTAATAATAAGAAAGACTTAAAGGTATTTGTCGCGACTGAACCTAAGTGTGGTACGATGTACGTGACTGTAGCGGAGTTATAAGAATGTTCCTCTGGTAGTTTATCCAGTGGTATTTATACTGTGTGTGTACATGACTTCTTGTTATCCTTTGGAAGTGGCGTACGTGATATATTGGTAGTTTTCTGTGATGTTTGGTTAATCTACTGATTATGTTTTATGGTTCCTCTTGGGTCCGTATGCAAATACTCTTATCGTCTTGTGACTTTCCTTGGTGTCGGATGTAAATGTGCTTATCTGGTTGGTGCCGTTAGCTTTGTTTAAAGATGACCTCATCCAGTTTTGGGTGTTGTGTTGTGTGTTATTCTAGCGAGAATACTCCTCTTTGGGTGGTTGTTGTAGTGGGATCATAACCTATATATATATATAGAAAGATGTGATTATCCTTTTTAAGAAGGGCACAAAAACTGTCCATTATAACAAATCCATCTTCATATCCCTAAATGACAAAAGCCGACTTCGGAAATGTGTTAATTTCACAAAATGTCCAAGTTGTATTCGAGCATTAGATTTTTCCAAGAGATATCAAAATAAAGCCCTTTGATTGCTTGAGGCTTTATATAAATATCCTAAGAACTACTATTCATCCTTTTTTTGGTTTCACTCATAAAAACGTAAGCTCTTAACATAATTTTAAGCAAACCATAAGCAAGATATCCTGCTATGCCAATGCAACGTAGCCATATGTCATTCAAATTTGATTAGGTAGGTTCTCGAAAAAGAACTTGAAAACAGCAACTCGGATACAAGTACTATGTAGGGGATGAATATGTTCACAATAAAAAAAGAAGACCCTGTTACGTATGTATCCCAGAAACGAAACGAAATATCCTTTTGTGTGGGTAGAATCATAAGAAATTCCAACAACTTGTTGATTTAAAAAAGAGATAAGTGAATTATTTAAGTCTTTTGGATTAATATGACTTTTGAACTTTCGAAAGTTCTCCTTTATTCTGAAGGGATGTTAAATATAACAGCGTGTTTGACATAAAGGCTTAAACATATACATTCATATGTATATATAAGTAGTTCCAATCAAAGAAAAAAGAAAAAATAACTACGACCCGTACTGACCATATGCCCTGCAAACCCAGAAATTGTATTTTGTGTATGTGAATACGTGTGAGATACGTGTGAGAAGCAGCCAATCAGCAACACCTTTCCTACTCCCCAAAAGTACAGACCTATTAGCAGTCCCATAAGAAATATACAGGGACCGGTACACATATGTCAGTTTGTAGGCGAAGAGAGAATTATCCTCTCAGTTGTCGTTTTTGTTTCTTTCTTCTATGGTTCCAATTGACTTTCCGTAATTGTGAATTATTTACAGCTTTCGGACGCAGGTTTTGGTACTTTATGAAATCAGGCATTGGCGTATTTTGACCTACATATAAAGGGGTAGTTTTTCAGTGCATTCAAAGTTGTAATTCGAAATAAGAAAAGAAATTAAAATTGTCCATTATAAAAGACAGAAGAAAAAGAAATTTTCTGACCTAATTCTAGAATTATTTTAAAGGAAAAAAAATGGAAATCGGCATTAAGGTAAGACTGCACCAGGTGAAGCTACAATAGAACTGCCCACATTCCGCACCAAGCTCGTAACAATTACGTGAACAAATCACAAGGTCTGAACCTTTAAAAAATGTTTGAAACCACAACATTTAACGGTTTTTAGTGATAATGGAATTCTCAATATTCAAAGCAATCTGGGGCCATTTCTTGAGCACTTCGAAATCTCAAGAAATGTGAAAAAAACAATTCAAAAATGTATTACGTACCTATACTAAATAAAAAGAAATATTTATGTACTCCTAAAACACCCAACGGATTTTTCTGAAATGTACAAGGTAAATATAGTTTTGTACAGGGATCGTTCCTGTGAATGTTTATTCCCGCTAGCATTATTTTCGCATTTCACATTAAAACATGTTTTTTTCTTAGAGCGTAGTAACGCGCGCCGGGTACCGCTAGTTAAATATAAAACTGGTGCCGATTGGTACTAGGCTGTTGGTACAATAGTATTTTTCGTGCTAGATTTTTAGTACTTTAGTACTAGAATTTAGTAATATTGTATTTTTGGTACTGGATTTTGTACTAGATTTTTTGAAAAGTGGAATAGTACATGGTGTGAGTTAACGGGCTGTATGTTGGTGTTGGTGTTATCAATGTGTTGTTATGACGTTATCACTTAAAATTATCGTCCGTAAACCGACTTTAATGACAACCAACTTTTTTTATATTTACGAGTCCTAAACTTACCTTATAAAAAAAGCAAAAAACATTTAAGGCTCAGTTTGAACATTCAAAAAAACCAATATGAGAAATTAGTGATTCTAGAACGCTAGGCCCCCAATCAACCTCTGGTTCATGTCAACGGTTGGCACTTCTATGCCACAACTCCCAATCAGTGGTACAAGTTACAAGGTCCGGGGGTCAGTTCCCAATCTGTGAAACTATAAAGGGTTAAAAAAAATATCATTTCAGTTTTCACAGAGACTTTTCACTTTATCACTTCATGGAATCGTGTGTGTGAAAAGTACTAAATGATAAATGCTTTAGCTTTTCAGATTTATTTCTTGTTTATTGTAAGTTATTGGTAGCATTGGAAGTTTTAGTAATCATGACTTATTTATGAAGCATTCAAAAAGGTATAGTAAGTCTCAAAACTGTAGTTCTTTTCACGAGATAATTTGGTTGTGAAGAACAATTTATCACTGTGAAGAGTATTTATTTGACATTTGTTTTCACTTTTTCACACAACGAAAATCAATTTTAGCGTGATGACGTGATAAAACTTATCACTTCACAGTTTCACAGATCTGGAATTTGTCTTCAGAACCCGGGAAGGAAGTTTTTGACGTGATAACGTCTTATAAATCGATGACAGGCTACATGTACGAAATAACATGACTCATGCTAATAAGACTCATGACTCATGCTAACCGTGATACTGTGGTTCTTTCAACCATAATCGATCGCAAGCACCAGGCGACATGAAAAAGAACAGACGCAAATTCCCAACATAATTCCACTCAAAAAGATTAGGCGCAAATTTCCAAAATAATTCCACTCAAATTCAAAAAGTACAAGAAGAGAAAAAGAAATGCAAAATATGCGGAGTTTTCTTTAAGTAGAAAGTAGATGTAATAATGGGGTGTGTATGTGTGGATTTAACGAGAGGGTTTGTGGGTAATTTTTTCAACCAAAATCGATCGATTCTAAGCATCAGGCGAACATGAAAAAGAACAGGCGCAAATTCCCAAAATAATTCCACACAAATTCAAAAAGTACAAGAAGAGAAAAATAAATACATATAAAATGGGCGGGTTTTTGTTAAAGTGGAAAGTAGATTTAGATAACGGGGTATGTGTGTGGATTTAACATGGGTAATTTTTTGGTGGCTCTGAGGCTCGGTGCACACTTGCGTCATTTTGACGCAGCGGTGACGCTTTTGCGTCTTACATTACTCACAAATGTTTGTTTATTATTTTTTTAAATTAAAAAGGTCAGTTAAGGCACGGATAGATGGTGTATTTGTAACCACAGTTTAAGGTTCGAGAGTGAATACGAAAACACCTTGGACCTATTGCGTATGGATAGCTAACACCCAACCTTAACTTAATTTACGCCTCAGGACCAAACACTAAAATATGGAAACAAAACGATGTTGACCGAAGATGACAAATAACTCACTTCAAAATTGCGCTTTAGGTATCTCTGGTTGGTAACTTTGTGAACTCGTACGAATTCATAAAAAAATCGAGACATTTTCATAAAACCTCTAACTTTACCTGCGTTTGTAATATGGCATTTTTGACGTTTTGCACCAAATGTGTTAAATTTGCATTTATTTATTTTAACATACATGCAATAATGAAAAACATTTTTGTTGTTTACGAATCAGTGTACCCAACCTTGTAATAATGAATAGTTGCTGTACAAGTGATGCCAATTTTTTTTTACGTTTAAAAGGAACTATATGAAATCATCTCTGCAGTGGCATGCTTATGAGTTTCTACCACGTGATTTTAATTAAAAGCGTTGCCATTTTTTGTTTTTATAATTCAACAAAGATTTTCCAGTTGCAAACTTGCCCTTACTTTTTACCTTGTTAAATATGTACGTATTTATGTTTGCATTTATTACAGCAATATAATAAGGTTTATAAAGCTTTTAACTTGCCAAAATTTTGATGGACACCAAATGATTAATATCTAAATTACAATTTAATTGTTCGTATATAATGCATATCAATTAATATTTCATTTACTTACAAACGCAATTTCGCTGTTATGCTTGAAAGAATAATCATCCTTCTTATATGTGTAAAAAAGTAAAAAGGGGATGATTTTATGAATATCCTTGTCATGGGTAATAAATCATTTTAGTCCTTTGAGATTTTGGGAAATGAAATTCAGACAGGTATGAAATATTAATAATTTTTTTTTTTCTCAGATTCCAATAATTTGATTTGTTTTTCTTTTATCTAACACTTGGAAGCTACCGTTACGTATTATTTTTAAGACTCCAAATGCAGATTTAACTTTTTGGAAATTGAAATACACAATTCTTTTCCACTTAAAGCTTATATGCTCCCGTCTATCTAATTAGCAATGGCATTCGCAATTTAAAGTCATGATTATTAATTAAATTAATTCGTTGCATCTTGTTTGACAGTGTTGTATATAATTAAAGAAGTTGGCTTTGAAACTGCCTATAAAGTTTTCAGCAATTTCAAATTGAACAGCACTTAGCAAACAATTACAAAAGCTGTCTGTCATACATTATGTTCATATATCCTTAAAGTTAACCAACTTATAAGGTTGCATGTGTGTTAACAAGATGGAATCATAATTAAATTACTTGAATTCATTTTCACATTTCAAGCTAAATTAATGTGTTCGTTCTTTCTTCTTTATTTCTTCCAGGTACCAGGCAACGGCTTGACATATTTACCCGAACGTATTCTGTTGTTCAGGCACGATTACAACAGTCCAAATGTCCTGCACATTGTTAACTCGGCTGCAGAAATTGTCGACGAGACTCTTGTGGAAATCGTCCTGACAGCCAGCCGTAAGTATACTTCTAATTCGAGTTTTTAAACAGGGTGTGTCAAGAGTAGTGGTTTGAACCAAAAGGAAAGTTACTAAATATTTGTTTTTTTTTCACTTTTAAATCACATCAGTACTTTGAGATAATTTAAGTTGTTCTCGAAATACAATTAAAATTACATTTTACGGAGACGGCAATATTTTGTATTGATGTGAAAATATTAAGAAAAAAATGTTACACATACGCCATAGTGTTCTTTATTAACTTGCGACTATGTTTGAGTTAGTGGCAAAATTCTGTATGTCTGTCTGTACCGATGTATTTCGGGCTAAGGTCTTTAAATTTAAGGATAAGGATATTTTGACATTCTACAGAGGACTTTCTTTAAAACTTTTTTAAAGTGAAATATTAGCGATACATGTCTTATAACTGTTAAGTAAGCTTATTTTTTCTCGGAAACTGCTAAAATAATTTTCATGAAAAAAAATCAGTGTACTGTTGTACGTGTGAGTTTTGTTATGGTGAAAAAAAATTCAAGATGCTGAAAACGGTACCTGCCATAGGAGCGGCTTTTTTTTCTTCGACTTTCTTGAGAACTGGTTAATCGATTACAATCAAAATTTATATTCAGAAGATGTAGGTAGCCAAAGTAACTTCACATTCAAATATTTTCGAAAACTTTAATTTTCGATGACTTTTCCCAACATTTGTGGCCGTATATTTGCAAATAACGCGGCAAATGTTGTCCTCCATGTGGTCAATTGTTTCCGGCTTATTGGCGTAGACTAGCGATTATACATATCCCCACAGAAAAAAGTCAAGCGGCGTTAAACAGCACGATCTTGGAGGCCAATTAAAGGGTCCGTAACGTGAAAATATGTTGTTGCCAAACGTTTCCTTTTCCGCTTATGAAAATTGCGATCAACGGCAATTATGTTTTGGGCCTATTCACCGAATCTACGCCTTGCTAGGTGATCTTGTGGCTTCAATTCTTGCACTAGTTGGATTTTGTAAGCACGCAAACCAAGATCTTTCCGCAAAATCTTCCACAAAGTTGATGGACACATATCCAATTCCTGTGCAGCAATGACTTCTTCTGTACGAACTGTACGACGGCGCTGTGGATGCGTATTATCATTTAGAGTAAGCGTGGTGCGAAAACGTTGCATTTAATCGAATTAATTGCTCTGATGGCGATTATATATACGTATTTCGAACACGACCATGATTTTCAAAATAAATTTGCACAATTTGGAAGCGTTGTTCAGGCGTCAGTCTTTTCATGTTGAAATGCCAAACCGAACTAAAAATAAATCATTTGACAACTGACAAAATGGTCGCCAGTTAAAATATTGTTGCCCACTTAAAGTTCTACACCTCTAAAAAAAACACCCGTTATTTTTAATAATTACAATTTTTTTTTTTTTGGAAAAATCAATATTTTGAAAACAGGTTTGTGATTTTTTTTTATTTTTTTTAAATATGTATTTAAAAAAAACAGTTTAAAAAAACGTTTTATTTAAAAAAAATATATTTGTTCACATTTTTTTAAGAAAGCTGGCGTTTAAATTATTCCCCGGAAAACTATTTTTCATATTTTTTTTCGAACAATTAAATCACAATTTATTTTTTAAATCCGTTTGTGTAGAAATACACAAGTCTGGCCAACCACAAATCTGTGTACACAAATTTATTTGTGTAAGCCAAATGTATGTATGCTGATACTCAAATAAAATGTATTAGTTGTGTCAAAATGCATTAATCGTCTAAAGTGCAAATATTTATGGCTGACACAAATCGCATTTTTGTGTGTGTAGAATTTGTGTATGCCTTTTACAAATGAAATTTGTGTATGTACACAAATCATCTGATCTTAGCTTAATGGTCAAAACAGATGTGCAGATAATTTCGTACAGGAAAAAAAATTACACAGGCTCTTATGGGGATGTAAACCCAAAATTCTGCAGGGTTGCAGAATCTGCACGATGTCTCTATTTCTAAATTTCATGCCTACTAAAAACGTAAAAAAATTTAAAAAAAGCTATCAATATACATACAAATTAGATTTTATTTACATTATTTGTAAGTGAAATTTTTTTCTTCAGTATAACAATTTTTTGCAACTTTTTAATAATGTCCAGTGGTAACGCTGCATTTTGGCATTATTAATATAATACATAAATGTCAAAAAATGTACACATCTGTTTAAGGTGCGGTTCTGCATGCAGTTTTGCGTGAGAACAACTGCACATCTGTTTTCGGCTTAGGTACTAAAAATATTTGTTCGTTTTGAGTAATTATAGCATTTCATTAAGATTTCGGTGAAATCCATCATTTCGAATTCCTACAAACTAATAAGAATTGTTGAGATTTGGTTTAAAATCTCATATTTCCCGACTGAAATCCGAAATTGCATTTTCACGGACACACCGTAAATAAAAATCATTTCTATCGTTAAATGCGTCGATTAGTCAGTCTTAGTGCCTCAAACTGGTCAATTGGCGCTAAAAGTTATTTGACTTCTAGTTAATAGAAAGTCAAGAAGTTAGTCAAGATAATGTTGACTAACTTTCAACTGACACGGGAAACCCCTTTGCAATTTAGTCGTGTCAGGTGGCCCATAGGAATCGCATTAAGTAGACCAACTTTTAACTTTTTTTCTCCGGGAAATCCGATGATATTGAATGTCAAAAGCAATTTGAAGTTTCAATTGTTTTCTAGTCATGGGTTGTTATTTAGCGCAATTTTTGTTGGTATTTATTGTTATTTAAGTAGTAGCAAAAATTGCGCTTGTCGTTACTTAAATAACAATAAGTAGCAGCGAAAATTGGGCTAAGTACCAACAAGTACAGAAAAAAGAAGGGGATATAAAATATTAAATGCTGAGGGATTTGTTTTTAATTTTCAGATTTCAAATTTTTCTTGCTAAAACGAACATTGAACCAGATTGATTTTTTTTTTGTAATTGTTTGAATGCCATTTGACAAATTGCTGTTATGTTTCCACAGCCATTTTCAACGGTATCGTAAAAAATGAGATAAGAAGAGCAAACTGGAAGTATAAATAACTATGTTTCGCTAAAAAAATTTAATTGAAACAACAATATGAAAATTAAAGAAAATTGTTTAATAATAAATATTTTCAAAACGGATGTAGTCATAATTATTAATATTATGGATATGTAACTCCATGAATCTAAAAAGTGAAGTTTAATATTGTAAAAAGGACAAAAGCTAATTTTACTTCGACCAAATGTAGCTTGAGAATCTCGAAAATGATCATCATTTGAAGACGAATACATTGCGTCCGTTGCGTTCCGATCCGTTGACGTTGCCGATCACAACGGAAGAGGTGCACAATGAATCCGTTGTGATTTTTTGACAGCTAATATTTTTTTTGGCAACTAATTTGCTTTGAGTCATACCATTATGTAATCAAATGGAACAATGCACACGACGCTATTGGTTGAAAACTCGTTTGCGATTCACAAAAAACAGTTTGTAACCGGTCGTCTGTTGATTAGCATGACGGGTTGCCTAGTGATTTCAGTTTCTAGTTTGCCGAAAATGAACGAACAACAGACAAACCTGTTGCTGGTGGGTGGAGCTTGAAAAACACCCTTTAACACTGAACGCACTAGAAATCTTGATTTGTAATGAGTTTTCTCGTGTGTGGGGTCAAGTCATCGCTGAGTAGTGACGACGTAATTGGTCTGTAAAACGATTTACCGACCGGTATAGTTTTTTTCTAGTTGTTCCGTATGCAATGGGGTTAAGCTGCAAAGTTAGTAATCTTCTTACTTTTTCAAACTTCGGCCATTTTGGTTTTTTCTTTTGCGTGGCTCTTTTCTATTCGTCTCTATCAACCACTAAAGAAAAAAGGTTGCTTTTGAGGAATAATTTGTTCGATGAAATGTGGATTATGTGGAACGCCAATGGAGCTTGGCATGGCAGTTCGTAACAAACAGATTGTAATTCACGAAGAACCAAATTGTTTTCTCAAATGTTTCTTATTTTATAAATTGAAAGGAACATTTAAAAATACAAACATTAATAGATATACATATTTTCATCATTTGGTATTTAGTTTGTGAAAACCTCAGTTGCTTGAAATCGGATTTATTCGTCGGTCCTTAGGTATTTTATTGGTGTAAGAATTCGGAGCTGTCAAAATTTTAAAATCAAATTTAAATCAGCTGTTCATTTTCAGAGAAGGGGGGCATTAGCTTTGTTCCACATGCTCCCAAAACTACGAATTTGCAGCCATTTTTTAGAAAAAAACAGCCAAATACTGTTCCATAAGACACAAAATTCGTAGTTTTTGACAAAAGAGAGTGCTCACGAGTGAGTAAAATATTTCTTTCTTCTGAAAATCGAACAAACCTATTGCTTTAAGACTTTTGATTGATTGTCAGTTCTAAATTACAGCCTTGTCACAATTTGACTTGTGCTTAAGTTTTAGTGCAGTTCATGTGGAAAAAATGTTGCGCAACGCGAAACTTCAAATTGCTATTGAAATATGCAATCATCGGATTTGCTGGAGCAAAAATTTAAAAGTTGGGTGTTATGTATGTTTTAATAAGGACATATGTATATTAAAAAAAACGTTACCAAACATGGCTTTCTGCCAAAACCACATGTGTGCTTATGGGCCAAAACACACAGTCATGTGGCTTTGCTCAAAATGTGCCGTTCGATAAGTTTCGTTAAGCAAGACGCATTTCTTTCTGAATAGCTCTGACATAATCGAATTTGACAACTTTAGCATAACACAATAAAAAAATGGTCACGACTGGGTCGCACGTACTTGCTCGTATATGCCTAATCATATTGGAAGACAAGATCTTTAATAGAAACAAGTAACATTCACATTGAAAAATCACACGGTCTGAACTTATAAAAAGTGCCAAAACCACAGCAATTATCGGTTTTTAATAAAAATGGAGTACGCCATCACCCGTCTTAAATATTATTGAATTTATGAAAAAAGTATTTCGAAAAATTTAAGACGGATTTTGATAAAATCCTGTTTTTTTAGTTTTTAGTTTTTTGAAAAAACAAAATTTGAAGATTTTAGTACGCAGTTTCTTAAAGTTCATTAGAATACTATAATACTCTGATCATAAAATTTAAAATAACCTTTGGTTAGTTTTAAAAATATTGATTAAAAAAAATATATTTTGTTTATGTGTTGTAATATATGTGTAGGCGCTTAGGTGTGTGAAGCTTTACAAAGTTCTCCTATCCATTAGGTAAGAACGGTAGTTGTCCGTCCTGAAATTCAGCTTGTGCTTCCGCTTATCCCTCTCTCATAACCACTACATATTTCCTGGCATATAGCCTAGTCAATGGCTGGCTATGAAATCAGGATAAACGTCCACACGAACAAGGCTTTCGAACCTCGAACCTCTACCTCACAAAGAGTCTAGTTGTACCTAACTCAATGGAAAGCAGAGTCTCAAAGCTCTACGACCCTGTTCTACCTTTAGGGTGATCACGAACTTTGAACTACCTCACAAGATCTCCATTCGTGATCCTATCAAAAGTATCCCCGGTTTGTGTAAATAAAAAAAAAAGTTGAAAAAAGTTAAAAAAAAAAAGTTAAAATAATAAAAAAAACACGTAAGGCCAAAGCAAGTCCAATGAAACGACCTTCCGAGGAAAATCGTCCCTTTGAAGTAGCTTTAAGCCGAAGCCGTAAGGTTTCGTTTGCGCATTAAGCGAAAACGTTGGGCGCCATTGTTGCGAAACAGGTTTCCACGGGGGAACTTCTTTGGGACAGTAGAAGGGCGGCGGCACGCTTGTCGTTGCACGGCTATGCTCGACGGAATGGGGGTGGTTCTTGCCGCTTCTACTGTTCCCTCCTGTTCGACAAACAAAATTATTGTGTTCGAAAAATTTCGTTAAGCCTTAAACATTTCATTCTAAATTGCTCTGATACCTATGGCATAGCACCGTGGAAAAAATGACAGGTTGCCATGTTAGTAGGCGTTTTTCTTTTTTTTGCTCCGAGCGGGGCACAGAGCTCTCAAAAAAAAAACTGTGTTGCTTTTTTAACTCGGAGCGCTTTGCGCACTCAGCTTGTATTTCTGAGTGCTGAGTGCGCTAACTTCATTCGTTTGTTGTGACAGTTAACATATGCATGATGACAGTTCAGTGCTCAATTGTTCTTCTTTAATAGCCAGAGCGCTCAGATAACGCTCAATTCGGAGCAAGCTCTATTCGCTCAGGGCCCGCTCTGTGCCTTGCTCGATGCTTAAAAAAAATCAGATTTCACACGCAGACAAAACAATGGGACAAAACCCAATTGTCTTGTCCTAGCTTCTTTAACGGGGTTGGATGTTGTCAATATTATCCTCAGAGACAGCTCGGCAAGTTAGCTCGGCAGGCTAGCTCGAAGGTCAATATAATGACAATTGTCTTGTCTTGGAAACAATTGTTCACATGGAACAATTGTCTTGTCTAATTGTCTTGGCCTCTGCATTGTCCCATGTGAATCCCGCTTAATTATAGTTATTCATAATGCTTCAGAGACATGACACATGACGGAACAGTTCGTTTGATTTTGACAGAAGGCCATGCTTCGTCAAGCTTATTATAGTTGTGCATTAAATTGAAAGCTTTTGAGAATGAGAAAGGAATGTACTACTGTCTTATTATCTTATTTGACGTAAAAATATCGATTTCTTAAAAAATAAAAAAAAAATTGGCATAGAAGTGTTTAATAGGGTTAAAAATCCTCTATCAGTCAAAGATATTTATCTGCACAGATTTATACATATATACATTTATTTAGCGTCAATTTGACAGTTGATAGAATAACACTGAAAAATAATGTCTTTTGTTATCCATACATTTTCCGTATGCGTAATTTCTCGAAGTATCATTCTTTTCAAATGGAATTTCACCTTTAAATTTAAAAGGCTGCTAATATTAATACCAATATTTGGGGGAAGCAGCACAAATTCCATTATACAGTTTGTTTAACCGATATTTTACGCCACAGAATGCTATAGCTTCTGGAACAGAAATATGTATATAATTTTCCATTAAAATTTACCTTCAAGTACATGATGAAATGTCTTCCTTCTAAATTCTTCCTCCAAATCCAAGCCATTACATTAAGGACACCCTTTATAATATTTCGTACCTTCTATATTTACATTTCAATTTTCCATTCCTTTTAGCCCTGAGGTATCCAAGTGCCGATGTACCAACCTTGAAGCCACATTCACTCAATGTTCATTCGTACAAAGCGCCCACGTTTTGTGACTTCTGTGGAGAAATGCTCTTTGGCTTGGTTCGACAAGGACTGAAGTGTGATGGTAAGTTGAGTTGATGCTATAATGGTTTTTACTTACAGTAGTTGATTTTCTATTTTTTTTTTTTTTTTTGTTCTTCTCATTTATTTTAGGATGTAGCCAAAATTATCACAAACGCTGTGTGGTTAAGATCCCGAACAATTGCAGCCGCCCTAATGACACATCATCAAGGCGTTCGTCAACCCTGCAGCCACCACGCAGCCCATCTGGTGGTTCCACCAACTCGCTGATATCCGAAGATGCTGGGAAAAACGATTCGGGCACATCGCTGGTAAAGAGGATGTCTGACCTAATGAACGATATAATTAAGAATTAATTGCATTACGTTTCATTCGGATAGGGATTTTTTTCTGTTTGTTCTTAACGGTCTATTGATGTTAAATCTCTTTTTTTTCTTTGCTCTATGAATACTGGAAAATCTCTTATTAGAATTTTAGTAAAACTGGTGGTGGTGGTAGTAGACGAATAAATGGATAACATGAATGGATTTAGGCTTTCCTTTTACACAGAAAAAAGTGGGATTAGGGGGATCTTTAGGCGGTAGGAGCTTGGTGTTGAATAATCAATTCCCTGAGGGGATTTTTGCTTACATTATTTTGTTTATTTTCTAATAAACAAATGTTGAAATCTTGACTTGTTTAATTTGTGTGCTCGTTTAAGTAAATCAGGAGCTTTACAAAAAAAAATATTTTGTTGACGTTGCTAAAAAGGCATTTTTTGTATACATTTAAATTAAAAAGTATTTGAAACAGGCGTTCAGTTTAACAGCGGAACCCATTTACAGAAAATTATTTTTTAATTAAGTGCTGGGATATTCCTTTCATTTTTAATAATTGGATGTCCTTTGAGTTAATGAGGCCTAAAACCGAGTGCTTCTTATGAAATAAAAATGGAAAGAATTTTGAACTTAACACTAAAAAGACAATTGAATTAAATACATCACTCTAAAATCTGAGATTTCTAATAAAAACCCTGCATTTCCTCATACGCTCTTAGGATTTCGTAATGCGCGATTTCAACGAAAATCATTGGAAATTCTGACTTGCTTAGGTCCTCAGATCTATTAAGTCCTTGGAGCACCTCTATCTTCAACTACCGGAAATGTGTTTCAGTTGCCTTCAACTCAAGCCTAGCTGTGCTTCTACACCATGTGCTTCTAGGACGCCCAACTCTATTTTCTGAGCTAAATAGAGAGCCGTTTATGACTTTAACAGTGTTGTTTTGAGCTGCGAGCACAGCATGTTCTGCTTTTTGAGCCAAAACGTTGATGTGGTTAAGCTTCTCACTTCGCACACTACGCTTAACGTGAACCTCTCTTCTTCAGGCAGTACGAAGATTCAAGCTCGTACTTTGTTTGTCCTTGCGCAGCTGCTATGCGAGTCTTTAGCTTCGGTTTCGCCTGACGTTTACAAGTTCAAACATAGGAAATCAATGCATCTTATCACAATGTCGCCTTGGCTTTGACGTTACGTTTGGTTCGTGTACAATATAAGGTAACTTGACGCAAACGTAAAGCTTAAGTAGAAACTGGTTGAACTTTTGCTCGCTTTGACAGAAAAAAGCAAAAACAAAACCGAAATTTAGAAAATGGCATTCAAAGCGGACACAAAGCGTGTGAAATGTAACGTGAAGAAGCGAAAGCTGAAGCGTGATTGGCATTTAGCTATTACGCTTCAGCTTTGGCTTCGTCACGTTACATTTCACACGCTTTGTGTTTGCTTTAAGTGACATTTTCCGAAATTCGGTAGTTGTTTTAGCTTTTTTCTGTCAAAGCGAGCAAAAGTTAGCCAGCGGATATTGTTTTTTTTTGTTTATATGGCAGTAACTGTTGTAACTGCTGTAAGAATGACCGAATCGGTAGAAATGAAGTTATTCAAAAATTCAAGACTTAGATTTGTTTTAAGTCAACTATGTTTTAGACAAAGTGGGCGACAAGCTGTCCTTAAAACACCTCAAAAGGCTTCCTATTTCGTTTGCGTATTATTGTTGGGCCTTTACTCCTCCGTACAACAGCTTATCGCCATACCAACCTCCCATGTGTTGAAAATCAGCGTATACAAAAGCTTGTCCAAACTTTCAAAGCAAACAAATCCAATAAAAAAATCGCAACAACACTGAGCTTAAAATCATTGCATATTGTATTTAAATGTAATTCACGCTTTCGTATGAGCAGAACAAATCTGTTAATCTGACGCATTAATCTATTTCGTCAAGTTTTCGTTAAGATTTCTTACGGACGAAAACTGGGCTCTCATTCCCATTTTACGGAGGAAAATTTGACAGCTGTTTATGGTGCTTATAATGAAGAGAATTTGATATTTTCGCCCATGTTCCGCATTTCGATTGAAACCGAATTTAAATTACTTTTTAATTTCATAAGAAACGAAATTATTGCACGTTTCACAATTCGATCGATTTCGAAAACTTTGGAATTGCTTCGATTTGTCAAAACTGAAGGTTCATCTTTTTGTAATTTCTTTTCAGTTAGAAAGTGAACAAAATATAATTTCTTTCGAATAAATTTATTTTCAATTAGTCTCTTAATAACCATTTTTAAAAATACATATGTGAAGGAAATGTGAAAAAAATTGTAACAAAACGGAGAAAATAAAAAAAAATTAATCTGCTTCTTTGACGACAAAATAAAAATGTGATTTATCTGTCAAAAATTAAACGATATAACAATGCAACTTAAATCAGTGCTCAGGGTTTCATAAAAATGTATGAGATTCGTGTTGATTTTTAATTTTTCAACCCATCTCTTTCCCTCTTACTAAAAATCATTCTATCTCTTTTACATTTTGATTCAAGTTTCATGCGCATTTGCGTCAATGTATCTAAGCACATTGCGTCAATGTTTCCAGGCACTATAAACAACGAAACAAAATAAAGGGATTTTGTAAAATAACAAACAAGAGGAAGAAAAACCTAAAAATAGAGGCATTCAAATTCGGCACACAACTAACCGGGAAATTAGTTGTCTGTCTTCTTTCTTCAAATTTTCTTTCGTTTTCGCCCTAATTTGATGCATGCCTCACGCTTCACTATGAAATACCAGGCAAAGCAGTGATTTGAATTTGTTCAGAAAATTGAATAAACCAGAGACAGAAAATCCATGGGCATAGACAGTAACAATATTATAAAGTGCGGTATCACACTTAGACGTTTTTGCAAAGACGCAAATAAGTGTAATAGAGAGAATAAGTGAAAAAAAATCATCATCATTTTCATCGCGTGTTTTTCGGCATTGGCTGGGTTCACAGTTTTACTGGACTTGCATTTCAGATACCAAAAATCAATTTTTTTGTGAGCATACAAACCTAATCAAATAGGTTACCTTAAGTTCGAAGCAGAAGCAAAACATAGTTAGCTGTTCATCACATGTTCCTTTAAAAGAGAAAAGTTTGCAACAAATTTTAAGATACCTTTGGATTTTCCCTCTGTTTCCATTTGTTCTATAATCAGCTGTGTATAAGCTATTTTTAATCATGCTTATTATAACAACAATACAAAGGACACAAAATCTGAACACAGCCATTGCTTTTATGGACAGAGAGAAACAATGAAAGAGAGGTGTCAAAAACACGCGAGGCAAAAATGAGAAAAAAATCTAAGTCTAATACCGCGCGATGGACGGGACAAGGGTTTAAAAGAAAATAAACGAAAACGCGTAGACTACAGAACATCTAAGTGTAATACCGCCTTCTTTATTACAATGCTTACAAGCTTGAACTGTCATCTCATAATTTAACATTTTCGGATAAAAATGAGTTAAGCTCAATGAATGATATACAATCTCATTAAAATTTTCGGATAAGTATGTATGAGTATGATAATATAAAACAAAATTAATGATATACACAAGAGACAACAAAAATTGAAGATATTGGGGGATGGAACGTACGAAAGATTTTCCTCTTTATAATATTTATACTCTATGTATGTATATGGGTGTTTAGCTTTAATTGGCGTTATTACATTTGTGCGTTATTACACTAAGATGTTTTCACAAAGACGCAAATAAGTGCGAAAGAGAGAGAGTAAGTGAAATAGAAATATTTTAAATAGTCTTAACTCGGTGAATTGTGGGCATATTGTAAAAATATTATAAAGAGGTAAATCTTTCGTACGTTCCATCCGTCAAAACCTTTATTTTTTTTTTGTCTCTTTTGTATGTCATCCATTGTGATTTTTTTTTTTTTAATTTTTTTTTACTTATACTTATCCGAAAAGGGAGATGACAGTTCAGCTTGTAGGCATTGTCAAAAGAAGGCAGTAGATTTCTCTCTTTATATTATTAACTGTGTTTTATTATCTTCGGATCTGGATCTGGATTATGTCTTAGCATGTATTACAGTAACAATTTTAAATCCTGCTTTCTATCTGGAGCTAATTCAAGATTTAAGAATTAATTCTGAAAAACAGATGGCCCTTTTGCAGTATTGTAATAGGAATTAAACACAAAATAATGCATGATATGGATCTAGATCTGGATCATTTTATTTATCGACAAAGATCCATATGGATCTTGGTGGATAATAAAACGCAGTTATTGATACTCTATGGTTGTAGGTAGCATTTTCATCGCGTGTTATTGACATTTCTTTTGTTCCCCTTTCGTAATTATTCTTATTGTTTTTATTATTAACTCTATGGAAAGAAAGAAACAATTAAAGAGAGCTGTCAGAAACACGCAATGCAAAAATGATAAAAACATCTAAGTGTAATACCGCATGATAGACGGGATAAGTGTTCAAAAGAAAATAAACGAAACTCGAGGACTACAGAACGTCTAAATGAAAGCACTATGCAAGAGCAACTTAAATTCCCTACAATACCATAGAAAAATTATAGAGAGTCTGGTTCTTCAGCGTCTACAAGCTGAAGTGACAAGTAACTTTTTTGATAAAAACAAGGATTAACGTAACGGTTACATGACTGTTATCGAGTGTTTTAAAGAGTATCTAACCTTTTGAACCAAAAAGTTTGAACCAAAAAGTTTTTTCTGTACTTGCATTCATGCACATTAAAAAGTGTGAGATAACAATCAAAAATGGCATAACAATCAGAAAAAAGGCAACAAAAATTGTTCTGCACTTCACTTCTGTTTGTTTGTACCTGAATAGTTTAAGTAGTTTTCGACTAACCTAAAGTTTTAAGTTAAGTGCAGAGAGGTGGAAATTATTATTTTAGCATACAAAATTACGTTATCTCTTTCATACAACCGTTAAAGAAAAAGCTTATTACCTTGCAGACGGTTCTAACGAGTTTCTTAATTAAAAAGTCGACTTTACTAAAACAACATTTCAATTTTGAGTTCTTTAAAAATTCGGTATTTTAAAAATGGATTATTAATTTGAAAATTTCAAGAACAGAAGTGCATATTTAACCCTGAAAATTGCCTTCCCACAGCTTACAAAAAAAGATCTTTAAAAAAAAAAAAAAAGAATTTGGAAAAGACATTTTTATCGAAATCGTTCCTACAATTTTGTAATACTTTGCCAAATATTCTTAAATATACAGAGCCTGACCAATATTTTTCTAAAAAATATAAAAAGGGGGCTTCAGAATAAATATTAAATATTTAACTGGACACCCAAAAAGGGAAACTTAATTTTAAAATGCCCATTTTACAATTAATACATATTTTGTTCAATCAACTGGATTCTATTTACATATTATCGCCTAAATTAATTGCATTACAAAATGACCTTTTTATTTGGAAAATTAACAATTAACTCGTTAAAATAATATTTATGTGGGCAGATGATTTCCAAATGAAAACGAATTGAACTCATTAAAAACAATTTATTTTTTCTGTGTTAAGCCGGAAACCCTATATCCATATTAAATCCGCATTTCGTAGAATAAAATTAAATATGCATTCCAAATAGTTACACATAAATAAAAAAAAACATTTTGTGAGATCTGGTTTAGTTATAAGTTTTTTTTTATATCAATTTTAAAATAATTAATGCAATTATTATTTTTACTTTGTTTTATGATTTTTTTGTTAATTGTATCTAATCGAATTCTTTGTAATCCTAAATTGTTTTTGCAATAAAAATGTTTTTTTTTTTATTGAAAATTGAAATTTGGTTTTTATTTCGTTTGAAGAGTTTTATTAATTTGGATTTTTTTTGTTTCAACACTAAACCAGATCCCATTGAATGTAGGTATGTATGTATGTTTGTATGTATGACAGAAGGATGGTTTTAGGTTTGTATCTTAGAGTTCCGCATCTGTATTTCATGGAATAAAATTATTTGAAATTGGGTTTCCATAATAAACGAATATCATAGAAACAAGAATAATATCCAACATTAAGGAAATGATTTTAAAAATTCCCCCATAAGGCTTAAATGAGAAATAGATTAATTACTCAATTTATATGGCTTGCGAAATCAATTACTAATTTTTAATGAAGAGAGATATTTTATAATCAAAATTATACTTAAATTCGTTTAAATTTGTAGTGAGGATTATTTTGTTGCGCGAGTTCTTGTAAGTGTTCTTGTACAAGTTAATAACTTAAATTAATTGAATGCGGGTAAATTTTGGTCATAGAAGAAACCAAACCCAGAGAAAGTTTTAGATATTGGTAGGAACAAAATTCTCAAAAACACCACTTAATTTTCATTAGATAGTGCTTCTGTTTGAAAAAAACCTGGAGCTCTGTGAAAAAGCTTTTTTATAGTAAGAACGTGTCATCAGCAGTACTAGCAGGAGTATAAATTAAAGCCAAATCCCAAATACCCGAAAATTCTAAGCGCGATTTCGTTAAAGTCCATGTTCCACAACAGAAAAGATGAGCGTCTTATTTATATAAGTAAATGGAAACTCAACAACTTTATAAGCCGTCCATAAGCAGTCGATTTCCACTATCAGTGTCTATTAAACCAAAAGAACTGATGTAACTGATCTCCAAATTTAATCCGATCTTCCGATCTCTATCAAGCAATTCTCTAGTCTTTACTGAACTGCTTCGCTCCCCGCTATAAAATATAGGTAATTAGAGAGCTCAAAGAAATAAGTTTCCGATCCTACAAAGCCAACCCTAAAGAACTCATGCAACTCCGTTATTGAAAGAACCAAATTTTTACAATGACCAAAAATTATTTTTTTATTATTAAAACCTCCTCAACATCTTCGGTTCCAACGCTCATCGACAATATCATACAAATTGTTTACTTTTCTTCAGAGAGGCTTGCTCGGCGCCCATTTCGCTGCCAGCTCCACAATACCTAACAGCAACGTTGCCCCTCCTGTACTTGAGAATATAAATTATTCCATGGAACAAATTTTATTCAATACCAAGAGTTCTCAAAGACCATGATATACACAAATAAGCTTACCTGAATGGAAGTACCCCCATTTTCTAGAGAGGTGGTGTTCTTCCACACTGGCAAAGCTACTGCGTAAGCTTTTTCATCGCTTCTACTCTTCTGGAATCTTTCCGCTGATTAACCGTCAGCTTAAGGAATATCTCGAAGACCGAATATGGCTTCCGCAGCAACCGTTCCACTATGATCTGATGGCATATCTCACCAAACAGTGGTGAAAGTAAGATTATTGCTCTTGATATCTCCAAGGCATTTGATAGAGTTTGGCAAGAAGCTCTCTTATCGAAAATGCGTGCTTTTGGGATCGATAATACTCTTGTACGTTAGATTAGAAGCTATCTTCTGGACCGTTCAATACAAGTTGTATTGGACGGATTCAAGTCTGATTCCCACAAATAAATGCTGGTGTGCCCCAGGGCTCCGTTATGTCTCCGACTCTTTTCCTCATTTTTATAAATAATCTTCTGTCTGTTACTTCTTAATCCACTTGTATTGATGGAAGAACTTTTTTCCCCTTCTGATACCAACTCGAATATAACTGTGATCCCCGGGTAGATGCTTCTCAGGCACCGTTACACCTGCCCGATAAAATACAAAACAGAGCAATGAGATTGATAGGAAATAGACCTGCCTCTGAAACAATTGCCTCTTTTGAAAATACACGCAATTTTACATGCCTTTTCTTATTTTATCGTTTCATTTGTAAAAAATATTCACTCGAAGTAGCTAGCTGCATTTCTCTTCTTAAAAGTTTCTTCCGTAACACTCGTTTCGCAAGGAATGCTCATCAGGTCACCCAGAGATTCTTGTTTTTAGCCGAACAACATGAATTTGGAATGGTTTACCCGGCGGGGTTGTCCCTTGCCATTTCACTTTGAAAGGATACAAGACCAATGTTATTCGATGTTTTTCGACTTTGCTTGTTGTTGCTCGTTTTTATTTAACTTGGTGAATTGTTGCTGTTGTTGTTGTGTTTGTTTTTTTTTTTTTATTGCTGTTTAACTGTTTTTCCTGTTTTGCCCTAATGGCATTTATTTGTGCCTCCAGAGCATTAATTGTCTCGTCATCATCTTTCGGATTCTACTGACGATGAGGGGTTTGACGTGAGGTCTACCTCAACAATTTGGGTGTCGTCTGGGCTCCTTCAAAAAAGTATGATACATCCATGTCTGATGTCACTTGCTACTGCAGTCTTTGCGATTGGTACCGTTTCTTAATCTCCAGCTTAGCCCATTTGGCACGTATTTGCCTTTTTACCTGATTCGACTTATATTGTTTTTTTCATTCTTTTGCTCCACTCCGCGTGCTCTACCACTCTAGCTGAAGGTTTTGCCACCACCTGGCGTTGGTAGTAATTAATTTATTATTATTAGTTGCTTCCAGAGCTGCTGAGCGACTCGAAATAAAAAAATGTCATTTCAATTTTTTTACAACAGTTTTTCATTGTATCACTTCACGGCCACGTGCCTTATACTAAAAGTATAAAAAAAGAGTTGGTAAAGTCGGTTCACGGACGATAATTTTACGTGATAACGTCACAAGAAGACATTGATGGCAGCAACACCAACATATAGTCCGTTAACTCACACCCACAAACTCTCTCTATCTATCTATCTACATCTACTTTCTACTTTAACAAAACTCCGCCTATTTTGTATTTCTCTTTCTCTTCTTGGTCTTTTTGAATTTGAATGGAATTATTTTGGGAATTTGCCCCTGTTCTTTTTCATGTTTTCCATGGATCGATTTTAGTTGAAAGAACCACAGTATCGCAGCGCGAGTCACTTTTCTTATCAGCATGAGCCATTTTATTTCGTATGTGTAGCCTGTCATGGATTTATGAGACGTTATCACGTCAAAAATAGTATAAATTAGTAAATAAATAAGAAAATATCCGAAGCTTCTGTAGAACGCATCGGTCTCATATTATGAATATTAAATTTTATAGAACTCCAATAAATTAATATAGAAAAGGCAAATAATAATGTGTTAAGAAAACTTCAGTTCATATTTTCGCAGTATCTAATAAAGGGTTTTTTTAGACGTTTGGTTTTCAATCTGGCAATACTTTTTTCGGAGCAGGTCGTTTTGACAGCTGTCACTTGACTTATGCTCAGCTTGGTTTGCCATTTCATAATGAGTAGACTATCTCTAGAACAACGTCATCAAATCGTATAAATTTATTACCAAAATAATGGTTCAGTTCGGTGGAGCAGAGTATCGAAGAAGACCCGAATGAGTCAATCAGTTGGAGCTGTGCATATCCACTTTATTTAAGATTTTGCGGAAGGATCTTGGTTTGCGGGCTTACAAAATCCAACTCGTGCAAGAATTGAAGCCGAACGACCATCAAGCGCGTCGCACGTTCGGTGAGATGGCCGATGAACACCGAATTGGGCCTCTCCGCTGGAATTTATTCGAGCCAGCGGCGGACACTTGCCCTAAGTCATATTTAAAGCATAATGGCAAACCCTTATCTTTATAACAAAGCTATATTCATAACATTAAATTATATGCGCTTTATTTCTTCTTGAAAACCACACGTCTAAAAAACACGCTTTATAGTTTTCAATCTACCTATTATTTAATTTTCGGAAATGTTTTATCAAAAATCAAAACAAAACATTTTTTTCTCTTTTAGAATGTTCCAAACAACCGCCACAGCAGGTCCCTCTCAAACAGCAGCAGCGGCGGCCGACAAACCACAGTAGTTGGCAACACTTTTTACACCGGCCATTCATATCAAGAAAAAATACGCATACCACACACATTTATGGTTCACACCTATGGCATCCCCACGGTGTGTCAATACTGCAAGAAGCTTCTGCGTGGGCTATTCAAACAAGGACTCCAGTGCAAGGACTGCCAATATAATGCTCATAAAAAATGCATGGACAAAGTGCCACAAGACTGCACGGGTGAGGGACTGCAACCCAATCTGCCAGCCGAGTTCAATGAAAGCCACAATGCAACTGCTGGAGGCGGTGGTGAAGGTGGAGGCCGAGAACGAAATACATTCTTCCGAGATGAATTCGACGATAGTGACTTTGATGATAACCCCACTACTGATTTCACAAGGAATTCCTATAATATAAGGCGACAACGAAACAACAACACCCAGGCACCAGAACTAAATGGTTATAATGTAGGTTCACCGGCCTCAGATGCAGGCGGAGGAGGAAATGCAGTCGGTAGAATGGGTGGAGTTGGTGGAGATCCCAGAGATCCTGCTCTTAAAGATGCTCATTCAGAGTCGAGCTCTTCTTCATCGCCCAGTGCCAATATTCCTTTGATGCGAATCGTGCAATCAGTGAAACACACCAAGAAACGCGGGGGCCAAGCCATAAAGGAAGGTTGGCTGGTCCATTTCACTAATTTGGACAAAACAGTGAAACGATACTTCTGGCGCTTAGAAGCGAAAACAATCACCCTTTTCATATCGGAACAGGGCAGTAAATATCACAAAGAGATTCCTGTGACAGAGATTCTTTCGATTGACAGCAATCGCAGTGTAAACAGCGACCGAAACTATTGTTTCGAAATTCGAACAGCAAATGTCGATTACTTCGTCGGCCAGGATCCAATGGTTGGTTGTCAAAATGAGCCGGTACGACTGCCACCGGCTGATAGTGGTATTGGCACGGATGTGGCCAAAAGTTGGGAGACTGCACTCAAGCAGGCACTCGTTCATGTTTCAAATACACGTGAGTAAATTTTCTTTTAAAAAATCTCATTAATTCAGCAATTTGATTTGACTTATCTTTACATAGGGACATAAAATTATAAGAATCGTCGTTAAAAACCCACAAAAACTTAATGGTCAACATGAGACAATCATTCAAATGGATTAAAGCCATTCGGTGCGTTTAGCACCACATAAATGTCGGTGTATACACTCATATTGAATTATATCCTTGATCCTTAAATGAGAGTGACACAAGTTGCAAAGTTTTTGAATTGGCCATAAACTTGCGATACTTTTATGTCGCAATAAAGATGACTCTCATAAAAAAACAAATATTTCGAAATGAGAGTTTTCTTTTGTTTGACTATATGTTCAGGTGATAAGGATTGGGAATAGGAAAGGTGAAGTATAATCTTAGCACAGAGGATGTCCTGTGTGGCAGGAAATTGTTCTGATGATGCTTGTATGTTTCACATGCTGTTCAAATGTATGAATGTTGATAAAAGATTATTAATGTTGTTCCACAAAAACACACAACAGTTTTTATATGCAATCAATGCCCATATGACAGAACTGAATTGACATTTGACGCCATTTGCAGGACGATATGGCCATGCATTATGGTATAGCTCACGTTTAACTTTTTTTAAAATTTCATATCCAAGCATGTCAAACAAGCAAAATCACATGTTTTTTGTTACAAAATAAACAGTCATATCACATTATGGCTATAATTAAATCATGCGCTTTTCGTTAAGTTTCGTAAAGTATAAGGTTTTTTTTATTCTAAATCGCCTTGACAAATATAAATTTGACAGCAGTGACATTTGACGGTCCAAAAACACATAGATATGTACGTTATACATAGTTATTCGTCGCTTTTAAGAAATATTGACGAAACAGTTTTGTTTTATTTTGACAGTTGGGCATAACTCAAGGAAATCAAAGAAAAAACTAAATTTGGGGGTTTACGTTGCCCTTACTTGAAATGGCGCATTATAAACTTGTGAAAGTCCACAAATCAATTATAGACTTTTGACCCTTCTTGATGAGGTAAAAAAGTCCACACGAAAATACTGTGGAATTTTTGCCCATTGATTATGGATTTCTGATCCATTTCAAAATGTTTGGGACTTCTGTCCAACTATTCACTTGAAAGTGCAATGCGCCCTACAAATATATTAAAGTTAACGTTGTATAAACAGTAAGATGGGTATGTGGGGCACGCTGCTCCCTGTAACCTGCAATTTTTTACAAGTATGCTATGGAGCAGCAAAAATGCTCAAATTTGAGTACTTTTTAAAAATTCGAGTTTTTTTTTACTTTTAAAGCGCATTCTCATTGCATTGCATTCTCAAATAGGTACTGAGTCCAACTACCAGTTACCTGATTCATGTACCAGACGTTTTTTAAAAAAACAATTGTGCCTCCAGGATCTGATTGAAGGTTCGCGTGTCGCAAAATACATATTTTCACTCAAACTTCCAAATGTCTTTATCTCATAATGTAGGATTTCTAGCTAAATATATTTTACACTGTCAGAAAGGTACTGAGTCCAGCTACTAGGTCCATGTACCAGATACTTCTTTAAAAAATAACTGCTCCTCTAGGAGCGGATTGAAGAATCGCGCGTCACAAAAATATATTTCGTAATTTGGAGGTCCTCGTTGAATGATTTTTGCACTGTAAAATAAGGTATTAAATTTAGCTGTCTGGTCGATACACCATAAATTTCCCCCAAAAAAACTGCGCTTTCAGAAGCGGATTGAAGGGTTGCGGGTCGGAAAATACTCATCAAAATGTATTTCTAAAATTGTAGGACATTTTTCAAAAAAAAAATCAAAAATTAATTTATATTAGAAAAAAAAGTTATTAAAAATGTTGATATGCAGAATTAATAAAACTATCTAGAAATCCAAAGAGCCGCTACCGAGAGAGCCCAAAATTAAAAAAACCGTTATATGAAAGGTAGACTTTGCCCGTAAATTTGGTTCTTATCAAAATGATAGCAAATACCAACAAAAAAAATCTCAAAAATTCTCATTAAAATCGTTGGAGCCGTTTTCGAGAAAAATAAGCCTTTCCGTTCATATGGGAGGAACCGTTATTTTTAGGCCTAAAAATAAAATTTCCATTTCCCAAAATAATCACACACCCCAAGTTTGAAGATAATCGCTGAAGCCGTTTAAGCTGCAGCTCGTTATACATACTGACAGACAGACAGACATTTTTCTCCATCACTTTTTGAGACTTCTCTATGATCGTAATGTCATGTTTCATTGTTATCTCATTTTTTTTTATATTCACGAATCCTTAACTTGCAAAAAACTTGAACTTTTAAAAAGTACTCAAATTTGAGCATTTTTGGCTGCTATTGGTTGTACACAAATTGTATTTACTGCAACAGGAGTTATAGTGCAATAAGTGAAAAAAGTACCGATTTTCAATCACTTTTCGTCGAATGTGAAGAAGCGGATGAGGCGTAGGGGGCGTGGCTGTTGAATTTCGTTTTTTTTTGTATCTACGGTTCATCCCAAACAACATATCAAAAATTCCAACTTACCCGACCTTTTGTAAGATAACCCCCTATTTTCAGTCTTCATTTATTGGGCTATAATAGGATTTTAATGCCATGTTTTGGGTACTGCTTATACGTTTTGACCAGGAGGTTGTAGAAACTTTTTGTTCGTAGCGTCGTTTTTCTCTCTGTAGGGGCATGGGAACTAAAAAGGCTTAAATGATGGACGTTGGCCTTAATACGGATCATAATTATCCTACTGACTTCGACATAGTTTAACATTCTTTGTCGAAATCTTCCGCTGAAAGCGAAACCGCATCCAAACTATCGCGAGTTCCCATCAAAGTTGTGTAATGATTAAAACAAATCCGAATTGAAGTTAATACTATGATGTTTGAAATAAAAACAGAATATGATTTTTGTATTACTACTTTAAACTTTATTAAAAAAAAAACTAGCTTCTACCCGCGACTTCGTCTGCGTGGACTTAAGATTAAGCTTTTTGGTTAAATTAGGTTTTTCCTCAAATTGTAATATATAATAAAAGATTTAATAAAAATAATTAAGATAGTGAATATAGTTTTTCTATTCGAAGTGATATTCTTCTATAACTGTGTATTTCTATATTTCTATATCTCTATGTCTTTATTATATTTCTATATTTTTTTTATTTCTATATTTGTATATCTCTATATATCTACATCTTTTTGTCTCTTTGTTTCTATGTCTATATCTATATGCATCTACGTATCTATCTCTATTTATCTATATCTCTGTTTCTGTATACATATCTTTATATCTCTATGTCTCTATATTTCTATACCTCTATATCTCTATATCCTTATAACTCTATTTCCCTATATCTCTATATCTCTTAACAATATAGTGAATCCTGTAGCTCTTCCGTCTACCAACTTCAAAATTCATGGTGTTATTAAGGCCCAAAAGTATATCAAACAAATCTCCAGAATTGCAGTATTTCACATTTAAGGATAAAAAGTATCTAGCCTATGTTTCAATCCAGCACATTATCCATATTTCGATCTCTCCCGCAGGAGAGATTGTTTAACCTTCAAACAAAGTGAATCCTGCAATATTCCATCTACCCAACTTCACAAAATTCATGCATTAGTTGCGACACGAAAGCATAACAAACAGCCATACATCATTTCACATAATGAGCAGAGGAACCGAACAAATTTCGTCCAAATTCGTTAAGCCGTTGAGGCGTTATTAGGGAACAAACATCCAAACATCCAAACACCTAAACATCCAAACATACAAACATTCACATTTATAATATAAGTAGGATGTTCTGAAACAAAACAAAAAACAATAGCGTGTGCTCATCGCCGCTCCAGACTATAATACCTACCGTAAACAAAATGGCCGACGTAATATTTATAAAACTTCTGTTCATTAAGACTCTGTTCGTAGAGATTGTAAATGACTAATGTTTTGACTCTGTTCGTAGAAAATGTACTTGCATGTTGTAATTTTGATTGATTCACCACTGTCGTATTTCCCATATAAGAAAACGCAGCTTTAAGCTCTTCTCAGGCCCATTCCTATGCTGTTACAAGCTCTACATGAATTCGATGGATCCAACGCTCGTCGTTAGTTCATGATGCGATTTTGTCCTTGTGCTGTTTTCCGAGAAAATTTCGGACATCCGTGATACAGAATTTAATCGCAATGGTAGCCAATCTGGTTGACAATCCATCAATCCGGAGATCTCCATGAATGCGATGTAGGAACTGCGTACTAAAAAAAAAAGAGTTGGTTGTCTGTAAAGTCGGTTTACGGACGATAATTTTAGGTGATAACGTCACAAGAAAACATTGATGGCAGCAACACCAACATACAACCCGTTAACTCACACCCACAAACCCTTTAACATACACACACCCCAATGTATACATATACTTTCTACTTTAACAAAACTCCGCCTAATTTCTATTTCTTTTTCTCTTCTTGTTCTTTTTGAATTTGAGTGGAATAATTTTGGGATTTTGCGCCTGTTCATTCTCATGTTCACCTGGTGCTTGCGATCGATTTTGGTTGAAGGAACCACAGTATTGCAGCGTGCGTCTTTCCAGCATGAGTCATGTTATTTCGTATGTGTCATGTGTAGCCTGTCATCGATTTATAAGACGTTATCACGTCAAAAAATATTTACTAAGTTTTTACTAAGTCCTTGACTTCAAGAACGAACGGCCACAAAAAGATCTATTTACTGACTTAATCTCAGCTCAGTGGAAACACGTCTCTCTCCCTCTATCTCAAGGTTTACTAATGGTACACAACCTCCAGTTTAGGGTCTCGGCCCCCGGTCTTTACCACTAAAGGGTGAAAGTAGAAACTGACAGACAGATGTGGCGATGATACACAGAATACAAGGTATGCTTACTAGACGCATACAAATCGCCATCTTGATATTTTATGACGTCACATTCTTCTTTTATTATTATTTTATTTGGTAAGTGAAGATTATTTTTTAAAACTGACGGCTTAAACGATTTTTTTTACGATTATACGAACAATAAACATAAAAAAACAATAACAAAATCGGCAAATTAATACATTTATTTACACTCTATAAGAACAAAAATCAGAAGTATGTGACGTCACGCGCATAATCAGCTAAAGTGAGCATACCTTGTATTTCTGTGTATCATGGATGTGGCATTATGTAGATGCTAAAAAGTTAGTTCTGCCAGTTCCGAAATATAACTCGTTACGTTTCTTTTGAAATGTTCATATAAATATTAAGAGGATTTGCAAAATAAGAGCAAAATAAACATTAAAATATCTTTAATAACTTCTTTTTTAACTAGAATGCTGTGAATCAGAAGAAAACGTTCAAGATATGGGTCAATTGTATCAAATATTTCCCGACGAAGTACTCGGATCAGGACAATTCGGTGTTGTGTATGGCGGAGTTCACAAGAAAACTCGACGAGAAGTCGCTATAAAAGTCATCGACAAGCTCAGATTTCCCACCAAACAAGAAGCTCAACTTAAAAATGAAGTTGCTATTCTCCAGGTATGTCAACAGAAGTATTCCAAACCATTGTAAATCAAAAAATAATTTTATTGTTTCTTTCCCTTGCCCAGAACATATCACACTGCGGTGTTGTGAACCTAGAAAGAATGTTCGAAACACCCGAAAGGATATTCGTCGTTATGGAAAAACTCAAAGGTGACATGTTGGAAATGATCTTATCCAGTGAACGTGGGCGACTCTCAGAGCGTGTGACCAAATTCCTGATCACACAAATTCTGATAGCATTGAAGCACTTGCATAGTAAAAATATTGTCCATTGTGACTTAAAGCCCGAAAATGTTCTGCTCTCATCAGATGCGGAATTCCCACAGGTTAAGCTGTGTGATTTTGGTTATGCAAGGATTATTGGGGAGAAGTCGTTTAGGCGATCAGTAGTCGGTACTCCGGCTTATTTGGGTAAGACAAATGGAATTTCAGTTGTCCTTGGGATTCAAATAAGATGAGAATAATTTTGTTTGATAGCACCTGAGGTTCTACGTAACAAAGGCTACAATCGCTCCTTGGATATGTGGAGTGTTGGTGTTATAATTTATGTAAGCTTGAGTGGAACGTTTCCGTTTAACGAGGAAGAGGATATCAATGACCAAATTCAGAATGCTGCTTTTATGTACCCACCTAATCCTTGGAAGGAGATTTCTTCAAACGGTATGTTTGAGCTCCTGTTTTATAAGTTTTAAATTATTTATACATTTTTTTCAGCTATCGACCTCATTAACAATCTCCTTCAAGTCAAACAACGCAAACGATATACGGTCGACAAAAGTCTGCAACACTATTGGTTGCAAGACAAGCAAACTTATCACGATTTACGTTGCCTCGAAACTCAAGTTGGTCCACGTTATTTAACCCATGAAGCGGACGACATTAGATGGGCTAGCAGCGGTGACCTTTGACCTGAGCCATCGTCTTGACAAAGAATGGAAACCTGTAGCTGTAGCAGCTTGCCGGGGACACCTAAATACGAGGCGATCAGTGATAAGGCTCTCAAATGGATGCGTGGCCGTCTCTGTCGTCATGTAAAATAAAATTAAACAAAATGAAAACATCAAGAAACTCTATCGAACAAAATGACACTCAATATTCATCTGTAGATTGTAGTTAGTTTGTTAGGCTCATTACATAGTTTAAATTATTAAATTTTATTTTTACACTCCTACTAAAACTGTTATTGAAGTCTTTTAAATGGACGTCTATATGTTTTTTTTTTTTCTATCCAAACTGTTGAAAAATGCTTATTATATTAAAAAAATACCTGCTAGTAGTTGAAGCTTATACAAATAAAACATAAAAAAATAATTCTTCGAATACTCTTACTTTAATATGGAACTTTATAATTTGTTTTATTTAAATAAAATAAAATGTGGTAGAAGCTCACAGCTTACTCGTAACCCTCCTTTATTAACTCTAAAATGTGTATTTTAGTGCGTTCATACTAGATCCCACGTTGGGCGCCATTTAATTTATGAACCATCATACCTTCAGTTTTGAGGCACCCATAAGATGCATTCAGAGCTCAGTTGTTTCTTTGAAATTCTCCTATCTCGAGCATGCACCTTAAACTGATTCATCTTAAAGTTCCCTGCGTCTTTCTTTCTGCTAGTAGTCCCGGTCTCACAATATTTTATTTAATTCCATGCCACAGTTTGTTGAACAACATAAAATCTTTTAGAAAATATACGTGTTGCTAAATTGAGACGTGAGACACAAAATATTATCCTTGCATTCCGAAATGAATTTTCGCATTTTCTTTCACTAAATTACTTCGTCGTTAATGTGTTGCAGCTAAAAGTTTATATAAGCGGTATAGGATAGAAGTGATAGAGTCGCTCATATAACGTTTGTAAAATTACTTTATAAGATGACTATTGGAGCAAATATCCCCTGCTTCTTTAATATTGGAGTAAATTCTTCTTTCTTCTGTTATAATATGAACTAATCATAAACAATCGATACTATCGGTCAACTATTTCAATAATGACGATATTGCTCCACCGTTATTTTTGAACATATCTGGATTTTTATACGTACATAAGATGAACTTACATCGATAAAGATTCGTGAAATTCGATATAGTCGAATCGTCTTAAATTACACGTTCATTGAATAGCTTCAAATTTTATATGAATATGAGATGTACAATATTCCACCGAGATATGTAGAAAAAACGCGTACAATATACGCATATAAATACGTCGTTTTATTTATTTATTTATTAAATCTACGAGTATCACACTCAACAGATGCAAGATATATGTACATAAACTAAAAATTTACAATATAAACTTAAATTCATAAAAATAAATAATACAGAAGATTATGTCGAGCTTGAGAAGCTGGGCAAAAAATCCAACGCATTTTAAAAAAGACAAACCTTGTGAAACGATTCTGAACCTTCTCCATCCTATCCGAAAACGTTTGTTGGTAAAGGTTCCAGATGACATCAGCATACTCAAGTGATGGTCTGAATAATGTGGTATATAGAGATACAAGTGTATAGGGGTCCGAGAAGTCAGTTGAGTTTCTTTCGATGAAACCAATCATTGTGTTGGCTTTTGTAAATGAGTAAATGAAAACTTATAGTCAAAGGAAAAACCCAAGTTCTTTACTTTAGTAGTTCTCTGTAGAAAGCTACTTTCTAGAAAATACGCAAACTCGTAAGTTGAGATTTTTTAGATACAGAGATAACATAGCATTTCTTGATATTAAGTTTTAAACAGTTTAACTTAAACCAGGAAGATAAACTATCGAGGTCTGATTGAAGTTTAAGGCAGTCATTAATGGGGTCACTTTAAAGAATAATTTAAGACCATCAGCGTAAGTGAGACATTGGCTGAATTTTATATTTTTACAAATATCATCAATAAAAATTATAAACAAAAGCGGACCAGGATGACTACCCTGGGGAACTCCTGGGTTACATCTGATAGATTTCGAGGTTTGATTGTCTATTATAACTTTTTGGACCCTACAAGTTAAAAAGGATGATATCCACTGAAGGAGATTTGAGTGAATCCCAAATCTTTTAAGTTTTAGAAGCAGTATGTTGTGGCAAACTGAGTCAAATGCCTTACTAAAATCCGTGTAGATAACATTTACTTGACTTTGGCTCTCAATACAATTAGTTACGAAATAGGAAAACATGCCAGATTAGTGATAGTTGATCTACCCGAAATAAAACCATGTTGGGCATCATTCAGATGTTCTTTCACTAAAAAGTCGAGTTTGTTCTTTACTAAACTTTCGAGCAGTTTAGGAATAGCGGATAACTTACAAATACCTCTGTAATTTTCAACATTGTATACATATTTTGAGCCGGATTTAAAGATTGGAATGAGGAAAGAAGATTTCCATTTATCCAAAAATATTCCGGACGATAAAGATAGGTTAAAAATGATAAGCAATGGAAAGCAGATCGAATTACAACATTTTTTCAAGACAAGGGCAGGAATACCATTGACACCAGGAATGAGATTTGGATTAAATTCCTGTAACGAATTTAAAACTTCGGAGAAGTCAAATTGCATCGATCCAATATCCACTTTAGGGACATTTTCTGAAAGAACTTGGGGATTTTCTTGTTAGTTTGAGTAAATCGATTCAAAGAATTGAGCAAAGAGCTCTAGAGTTTTATTTAAATCCGTAGAAATATCCCCTTTAAAATTAACTGAAATTGGGATCCCAATCGCTTTCCGTTTAAAATTAATAAAATTCTAGAATCATTTCGGGTTGTTCTTTAAATCAAACTCAACATTCAAGATATTGTTTCTATACAAGAATTTGCTGAGAAATATGAATTCGTTACGAAGTTTACAAAATGCTTGTTTGTCATCTAATGTGTTTAACATTTTATACTTAGCGAATGATTTATTTTTTTTTTTTATTTTTTAAATGAGTCAACCTTTTGTTGTACCAAGAAGGTTTAGAGATATTCCTTTTTATCCTATAAGGTACATATAGATTAAAAGCTGTATATAAGATAATTGTGAAATGGTTAAGCATATTCTTTAAATTTAGATTTAGAAATACTGTTTTCCAGTCAACAGTTGCGAGATAATTATCAAGTTCAATGAAATTTGATTTTAAAAAGTTAAATGATCTAGAATTGTAAGAATTAGGTTATAGATATAATTGGATTTTTATTTATAATTCCTTATGGTGGATTGAATTGTTTAACAATTTATGTGGAACGATATCACTGATTGAAACTTTCAATTCATCTTGAGAAGTGAAAACTAGATCGAGGATTTTATCGAAATTATTAACAATACTATTAAAAAAGTTAAAATCACCAATTATAAACATTTTATGCAAGTTATTATTTAAATTATCTACAAATTCAATGTTTGCAAGATGTTTTTCATAAAGCTCAATATTACTTTTTGAAGGTATATAACTTACGATAGCATACATTAGGATACCAGGTGGTGGACTGATGGAAATACAAATTTGTTCAATATCGGTGATAGGTAGTACAATTAATTGACATGACAAGTGTGATCGAGCAGCTATAAGTAGTCCACCTCCACGATCTTCAACAGAAACACAGCGATATCTTCGGAAAACCATATAAGAATTACTGTCAAAAATGTCCGAGTCAGAAATTCCACTCCAAAGCCAAGATTCCACAATTATGATTACATCGTAGTCAACATTACATGAGGTAAGGAAAAGCGCAGAGGTTTTTGAACGAATTCCACTAGAATTGTTATAAAACACTTTTAAGCAATAAGAATTTGATGGAAAAACATCTTTGTTCTTGTATTCTTCATCTACAATACATTTTTTTTTTTTGGAATGTAGTCAAATTTACGAATCTGTATTGCATAAGGCCAAAAACAGAAAATTGTTTTGTTTTTGATTGTACAAATTCAGCAGGAATTCCGATTTTAAAGCAAACATATCTCATATTTGCGTCAGATCCATTTTTCAGAAGCTTGTAGCATTTGAAATATGTTGAGTTCACGTTTAAATTCGATGATGAATATTGACTGATTGAATCAGTCGAAGTTGATGGATTAAACTTGGACAAGTGAAACCATTTTAAATTCGTGTAAACTACAAATTCACCATTTTGAATATTAGAACCAGAAACCACTCGGGTGCTCTTAGGACGTTTATCAATATAACTGATCTCTAGATGCAACCTCAGTTTGTTTAGCAGACAAATTGAAATCATTCGGAGTTTTAGCCATTATAACATCAGCAGAACCAACAAGTGCTACGACACTTAAAGCAGCTTTAGTAATTTCAGCATCTTCGACAACAGCAACAGTATAATTATTTTTACCAACAGGTGCATCGACACCTTCCGCAGCATTAGCAATGCGATTTTCATCGGCAATAATTTGGATAGATGGAGCAATTTTCAGTGACATCATAAGCAGCAAATATATTATCTCCCGACAACAACAGCAACATTAGTATTGTCCGCATTATGTATACCAACATTTGTTAAATTATGATTAACGGCAGCAACAGACGTTATATCACCAGCAACATTGTTTACATCTGCTGCATTCATACCATCTTCGCAACTTTTCTCTTTGAGAACAATCACACTTGAGTTTGAATTTGAATTCGCCGAATCGACTTGAATATATAATAATGCCGTTCGAAAAATGTTGGTTAAACTTTTTTTTCGAATTTTGTCAAACTTGTTGCAATAACTACATATATTTTAATGAGGTTTCGTTTTCTTATGCGGTTTCAATCGTTTCATGATACATTTCGAGTAATAAAATTTTGAACACGCGGTCACGGGAGAAAAATGTTGTTAGACCGAAAAATGGATTTTTTGAGTACCTGGCCCATTTGTAGGGATTAAAGAAAAATGATTTATTTGTGCAGTTTTTTTTGTTTTTTTATTGCTTTTTAGAAACATTCTCTATCTTTTTAGTACTTTGTTGGACCTCCTCTTGCTTTTATTACAGCTGCACACCGGCGAGACATTGACTCAGATAGGTTTTTCCATATGGATGAAGGTATGGTGTTCAGGTCCGTATAAGTAAATTAGGGAGGCCAACTTAATACATCGACATTATTTTCTTCGAAGTACTTTTTAACCTAAAAAAAAAATGCAAATATTATTTTTAGTCAAAGAAGTTCTAGCTTATTTAAAAGCCTGATATTAATCTTTAATGTTAAAAAACACAAGTTACTTACAATTTTGGCTGTATAGCAAGGAGCATTGTCCTGTTGAAAAATGAATCTGCAAGTGTCACCAAAAAACTCCAGCGCAGAGGGCTCAAATTAATTTTTCAGAACCCGTAGGTAAACTTTTGCAGTAACTTTCGATTCTAGAAAGACCATGCTACCTTTTTCATCCCCAGACCATCACACCTTCAGTTTTGGGGGGTATCCGTAAGATGCATTCAGAGCTTAGTCTTTCCTTTCTTTCCTTTGGTTCTCTTCGCGCAAGAATCCTCCCATCTCCAACATGCAGCTTAAACTTTGATTCGTCGGAGAAGATAACGTTATTCCACGTGTCTTGAGTCCAGTTAAGATGCTCCTGAGCCCAGGCCAATCGTTTTTCTCTGACTCTTATTGGAAAATCTGGCTTCAGTACTGGCTTGAGTGCTCTAAGTCCAGCTTTTACGAGCCTTTTCCTCACTGCGCTTGACGAAATAACTTTTCCTGCAGCTCGACAAAGATCGTTTTTAAGATCCACTGAAGTCTTGAACCGATGCCGACGGCTTTGCAGCACCAAAAAGTGATCTTCCACTGGGGTCGTCTTTTTTGGCCTCCCTCAGCCCTTTTTCCTGCTGGTTGTCCCGGTCGCACGATATTTTTCATGCCACAGTTTGTTGAGCAACATTCAATCTTTTGGAAATTTCACGAGTTGTCAAATTAAGACGTGACAGACACAAAATATTGGCTTTGCACTCCTAACTTATTTTTCCCATTTTTTTTTCACTTATTCACTTCGGTTCGCTTTGGACTGCTATCACGAGCTGAATGCACCTCTTCTTCATAAAAACATCGATTTTTATGCACTTTTTGAACGACATTTTGCTACCTAGTGTAAAAAATCTCGTACCTCTCATAAATTCCAAGAACTGCGCCGGAAAAGGATAATAAAGGGTTTGAACAAATTTTTTCGAACAGCACTGTATATCATATTTGTGTCTGAGGCTTTCGTTGATTTTTTTTTAGTTTTTTGACAAGAAGTCGATGAGGAACTTTTAGGCGTGCTCTTATTTGCAGATGAAGTTGTTTGTGTAATTTGTTTAGTAGCACCTTTTGATGATGTGGCGGCACTATATGTAAAAGAAGTACGCAACAACGACGGTCAATGACATTGACAGCAATGCAGTTACATATATTCATCCCGCTAGCCGCTACAGAAACTGAGACCGCCCCTCGGAAATGATTACACTTTGGCGTCTTTTGGCTATTGTACCCGAAAAAAGATCGGTTTCTGGATTCTGATGACACATCTGAGGAAGAGAAAAAATTATTAGTCAAAAAGAAGATGATACAAATAGTTGCGACAGCAGAAACTTCTATAGGTATAGGATAACAATGGAGGTGACTGGAGCTCGCAGCTAAAAACAACACCTTTTTAAAGGCATAGACGACTCTTTGCTCAGCTCGGATGTGGGCCTCAGGTCCTAATCCGAGCTGTTATTCTATTTTACTATAAAAAATGTTTGAATTTCTTATTAAGGGCGAAATTGATGCTCCTTATTTATTAGCCTGTATTGGGTTAAATTACCGTGGAGGATCTTATCGCCTGCATGTTGACTTTCATAGAATAAACTATGGCAAATATACAGCTCTAAACCGTATGAACAGACTTTTTAATATTAATGCTTCGTCTAAAGATTTTAATTTAAGTAAAGTGGATTAAAATCTTTCACTGGTCCTAAAGTGATTGTTTTATGTTTTTAAATGTTTTATTATGTAAAAATTATTGTAGTTAACTTTTGTTTCTTAATTCTAGTATTTTTTGCATGTGTTATTTTTATTTTATTTTACTAACAACAAACACATGCACTTATGATGAGCCTTTGATTGTAGTAAAAAGCTTGATCTAAGCTTACTACATCAAAGGATCTGAAGTGTTAAAAATGGAGGTGTACGCCTTGTATTTAAATGGTTTAGTCCACCCTCCATCGTTTGTTCGAATTGTTACTGATTGTAACCTGCGCTTTCTTTGATCTAAAAAAAAGCCTTCCACCGGAAGTTATTCTTACTTGTTTTCTGCGATTAGACCTTCGATAAAAATGAAAAGAAAAACCGAATTTATGTATAACTATTTATTTATAATAATTGAATTTTTTTTTAAAACCTTAAACGTAATACATCTTTTTATTAATTATAACAAAGGCATTTTACATTTTTAATCAATATCTAGTAAATGGTTCCACTTCACAATCTTTCCAAAAGCAACTTCTAAAATCTGATCCACATCAATCTGATTGCTTCTGAAGACCTCCACAGCTACAACCATACTCTCCGAACTCTAAAAGAATGAATGTTAATCAATAAAATGCCTAGTATCTGCATTATCTAATAGCCATTGGAATTTTTCCACTTACCCTTGCTCTGTAGACTAGTTCCCAAAATTGTGAATCAGATATTTTGGAAAACAGCTCCGCAAACATAGGGTGTGTCGATTTTTTTGTCTTTAACAAGTTGGCAATCTCATGATCTGGCAACAAGTCAGCTATTTCTTGAACAAAGCCTAATGATGCTCGAATACCTGCATATTCTTGAGCTGGCCTCAATCGGCTTATGAATCTTCGTATTTTTTGTGGAATTCTATTCAAATCGATGTCGCTTCCTAAATAGTCAATGGCATCCTGGACTTCTGGGCTTTTTGAAATAACTTCGCGAACAAGTACCTCAAAATTCGGTGATCGCAGATAAGCTATCGCCGTACGGAACTTTGCATCAAATAATAAATGTCTGCCTGAGAGTAATGCGATTCGATTTCTTGGAACAAGTTCAATGAATTCCAAGAGATCGGTTTCAATGTTCGATGAACTAAGTTGGATAAACAACGACAGTAGTATTATGCTATATATAAATCGCATTGCCAGTCCGAGTGCTATTTCTATTTTTAAAGGCTTGTTATACTCAACTGGTCATAATCGAAATGCGAAAAATGTTTTTATATCTCATTTGAAGTTGAAAGACTCCCCCAACACTTTGATGGTGCTAATGAGTTCAGGTGTGTGAGAAAGTAGAAGTTTGGTATTATTTGGCAAAGTAAATTATCCGTATTTGAACAAATTTGCATATAGAATTGGAAAGTGCGATATCTTGAAAAATATTATTATTATTGTTATTAAAAGGTAATAAATTACACAATTAACAATAATTGATTTACGGCATTGGCTACCAGGAGTCCAGGACCTCCTGTCGATAGGAGTAAATTATTTATAATTAAAAGAGGAAAAGTTGGGGTATACTTAAATATAGTTATACTTAATAATAAATATAAAAGTTAAATTGGGTTTTCCAATTTAATTGAACACAAATACATTTAAAATGGTTTGTTCAGACGGACCATTTAAAAGATTTTTCAGACTGCTTGTTAAATTTATTTTTTTTGTATGCTAGTTTAACATGCTCGCAATCGATGAAGATGATTAATGGTGAGTGGAACGTTGTTGCAGAGGTGGCAGAGTGGTTGTTGTTCTTTTGATAAGATGTTGATGTTGGAGTGTCCTAGTCGAAGTCTTGTATAGCACCTAAGCATTTTTGGGGATATATTTGTCGGGTGAATAGCTCTTTCAGCTTGGGGGTTGATATTGGAGTAGTGGTAGACATATTCTCTGCAATAAATTTTGTTGAAGTTGCTTTTTTTGTGCATCTTTCTTGTTGAATACTTGGAAATGTATAAGTAGTTCTTCAAAAGCTGCTTTTGCAGTCTTATGGGCTATGTCATTTCCTGGTATTCTAGCATGGCCTGGGACCCATATAATTTTTAGATTTTTGTTTCCGATTATTTTATCTCTTAGGCGTTGAATTACATATTTCGGTTTTGTTGTTGAGATTTTTTTAATGCTGTGACTGTGATAGTTGACAGGCTATCGGAGAAGATTGATGTTTTCTCATGTTAGTGGACATTGTGGCCTTGAGGAGAGCGACTAGGAGACCTTTTGCTTTCACAAATCCAATTTGGTCAACGACTGCAAACGAGATACCGTGTTCATTTTTTTGATGCGTCTGTATAAAAGAAATTCCATTCTGTCATTTTGGGATTTGTAAAGGTCTCAATAAACATTTTTCTGTACACGTCATTGCTTGTTGTTGCTTTGGGGAGTCTTTGAAGTTCAGAGTTTATGGAGTCTATTGGCATTCTCCACGGTGGGAAAATTCCACATTTTATTGAGTTCATCTGAACTGGAAGATTCCACTTTATTGATAGGTTTATCGCATTAAGCACTGAGCAGAGATGATGGATGGTTTTGGTATTTGGTGGTCCGCAGATTTTTTTGTTGTGAAAAGTTGAATAGGAGAGTTTCTACAGCAGTTAACTTTGAGAAGGATGGATGCTGTTAGGTATTCTATCCTTTCATATAGCTATTGATGGTAGACCGGCGTCTGTTAAAATATTTTTGATTGATTTTATGATATGATGGTGGTATTAATTCCAATGATGAGTTTGAGCATTTACTGTAAATGACGAATATTCTTCGGCACCTTGAAATGTTGGTTCTAGCTAGCTTCTTATATTTCTTCATCAAAAATTAAATACTGTTAAATAATGTTCATAATTTTTTTTTTTTTGTTCATTGTATACCTATGTATATGTATATAAACTGCTAGCAGTTTTGAAGTTAATACATAATGGTTTCGCTTAGCTGAGGCTAATAGTTTTTTGTAAGGATTTATACACGATCCAACATTTTCATTGTATACGTTTTTTTTTATATGGAATATGTAATATGAGAACTGGTTCTTACATAAGTATTTATATATGCCCACGTCATTGACCAGACTTTTGATTCGAATTCTTTAGGATTTTCAATTTTTTTACTATTATGAAGGTTGTCGTCTTCAAATAATGTACACATTCATTCTTGAAATTTAAACACAAACTTACTTCTTGCTGTATTTATACAAATATAGAAACGTCCTTGCAATGGATGGATTTTTGTTTTACATATACATATAGGTAGGTACATACATATGTATATGTAGGTACCTATCTGAATGAACTATGTACAGAAATTCAATCAAAAATTGTTTGTAAATTGATGTATGTATATTATTATTGATTGATTATATATTATTGATTTATAGTAACAAAGATCTTTTGTTTGTTTGAGGTTTATATAATAGGTACTAGTTGACCTACCCAGCTTAGCTCGCGGGAAAGAAATTTATAGTTAAACCAAAATATTTCTTTAAACTAATCTTCTATAGAATTGCTAAAAATACCAGGGTTTTTTTTTTACATTTGTAATACCTGTTTAATTTTTACTTGCAATTATAGTTAGGTACTAAGTACAAGTTATGCATTCGTGCAGAAAAAAAAATTTGAGATAATCAAATATAACAAAAATTCTGTCCGTCTACTAAACGGTTTGGCCAGTCGTCTTTAAATTTGGAATAGGTATAAGTTTATTTTGACATTCGACATAGGATTTTTTTAATTTTATTTTAAGCTAAAATATTTACGGTACCTACTTGCAATATAACCGTCAAGTAAAAGCTTTTTTTTGTCAAAAAGAGCTCCAAGAATTTTTTTTTTGTAAAAAAATCAACGTGCATTCAATTTTGGTTAAAAAAAATATGACGGTTGGCTACAACTGGTACCACCCATAGTTTTTTTTTGGCATTGACTTTCCTGAGAACTGGTTAATTAACCGATTAAGTAGCCTAAGTAATCTTACACTAAAATATATTTATATATATATTTAAAAATAACAGCAACATTTAAAATAATGTGCTATACCTGCTTGGAGCACAATGGTCCACATGTCACCATGATAGTACTATAGCAGTTCATAATACAATGTGCTATCCAATAGAATTTGTGAAACAGAAAATGTATTGTAAGGTATGAAAATTGATTTGTTGTCCGTCAACGGCCTTGGCTCCGATAAAAGCATCGCTTCCCACCCGATATAGATAAGATAAATTTAAGTTATTTTTAGGCCGAAAGGCAATTGAAATTAAGTTAGAGATTAATTTAGAGCGCCCGCATAGGGCCAGTAAGTTAATTAAGATGATATTTTTAGCTAGTTTTAAGATTTTTGTCTAGCATTTAAGCAGATATAAGAAAAAGTTAAAATAAAAATCTCTTAAAAGTAAAAGTAAAAGCATCGCTTCCCGTGAGATCAGCGAAATCAAGCATCGTTGCGCGTGGTTAATGGAAAGATGGAGGACCGTCTCGAAACCAACTGCGTTGCTGTTGACATGTGTTATGTGTTTTCTGTTTTTCCGTCCTATTTCTATCTTCTGTTCTGTCCTGTATCAATGTCGTCTTGCGTGTTGTCCATAGAGTAACTATACTATAAAGAGGGAAATCTACAGCCTTCTTTTGACAAGGCCTACAAGCTGGTCAAATAAGTATTGGTGTAGAACTGTCAAAAAATTGACGCCAATTGAGAATGTAGTAGTGCTGAGCTGTCAAAAAATTAACGCCGATTGAGAGTGTAGTAGTGCTGAACTGTCAAATAATTGACGCCAATTCAGAGTGTAGTAGTCAAATAATTGACCTCTTGTTTTCAGTTTCCTTTTTTTTACCACATCGTTTTTTCTTTTTTTTTACGCGGACAATGAATGATATACAAAAGAGAACACGAAACACAATGAATGATATACCAAAGCAACAACGAAAACTGAGGGTTTTGCGGCGTGGAACGTACGAAAGATTTTCCTCTATATAATATATTTACTCTATGGTGTTGTCTTTGTAATTGTCTGAGCCTCCGAGCCGATGGCCTCAGCAGCCAGTGTTCATAAGTGTCTCTGCTTCGTAGATTTATCTACGGAGCAGGAGCAGATCAATATGTAATGTAATGTAATGATTTGTTGTATGATGTGTAACATAATGTATGTGAAGTATGATTTTTGAAATAGGCCGCTGGTAGCGAGGCTCTTTTTAATATACATACAATGAGACTTAAAATTAAATGTATTATCAAACATAATTCCTAATTTTTTTAAGTATCATTTAAATTATTTGAAATATGTTTTCAGCCAAATGTGAAGTATTTTACATTTTTCTAAAGCTATTTTTGTTCTAGCATATTTACCCCAATTAGTATATTTGAAAAATCAGCTGCTACATCGTTAAAATCTTTACATTAAGATAAAATCATGAGATCATCGGCGTTTAAAGAATAGTTAATTTTATTACATTTTGCGATTATATAGCTGATTTTGTTAAAAGCAATAGCAAATACCACAACTGAAAGTGGGGATCCCTGGGGTATACCATTTTCAAGTTTGCGAATGGAGGAAAAGTTGTTTTTTATTTTTGTTCGAAATTTTCTGTGCAGTAAAAATGCTTTTGTAAAACCCTATATTTTAGGAACAATTTTCCATTGATTATATCAATTTGTCTAAAACGAGGTGAATCTCAATACTTTAGATCGTATTGGCTTTTTCGAAATCAATAGAGAGGAGTGATATATGGTTTCTTGACGACAGTCCTGAAGCTATAAACTCATCAATGTGTAATAATGAATCCATTACGAGAACCCATGATTGTCTACGGGCTATGATTTGTTCAATCTTCCATATTTGTGGTATGACGTATGACACCTTGTGTAAGGATTGGTTGTATAAATAAAGTATACGCTTTTTAGGGAATATTGGGTAATTTTTAATCATTGCGTATGATATTCGATCAAATCCAGGCATGGTACCTACCTTTACATGAATTGACGCAGCTTTCGAATTCGCTAAGATTAATTTGTTCTTCGATTTGTTATGTTGTTTCATTGATTTATTAGGTCCATTCTATTATATTTTTGATTGCAAAATTCGAAATGAAAGTTTGAGTCTTTAGAAGCATTTGACCATACGTGAGCGAAACTATTGGCGATTTCTAAAGGAAATGCTAACATTTGATTGGATTGATCTTTTATAGCTTTAATTACTATTGGTTTGTAATTACCGTGAGGGAGTAAATATCGGACCATAGCTTTTTGGAAGGTGAGTTTGGGTTTATGCTGGAAGTGAATTTCTCAAAACAGTTTCTTTTTGCATCTTTAGCTGCCTTTTTGAAAACAGAATTGGCCTTTTTAAATGTTATTAAGTTGGTCTTAGTTGGGTATTTTTAAAATGTTTCCAAGCAGTTTGTTTGCTTTGGCGAAGATTGCCAAGCTCTTTGTTCCCCCATGAAACTATATTTGTGTATGGTTTATTGTTGGTTTGTGGAATATATAGGTTGGCTGCGTGTGCGTAGCGGATAGATTTTTGTATGAGAGCGGACTCTTTATTGATGTTAAAGGATATGTCCTTGTTTGACAAAAAATCTATTACATTGGATTGAAATGATGGCCAATTTGCTTTGTCTAATAAATTTTTTTTTATTGGGTTTGCGTGATTTGTGTGATTATTAAATAATGTTATTTCGGTTATGGTTGGGAAATAATCGCTTCCGTGAAGCTTATTGAGGGCTTTCCATGTTGTATTTGGAATGAGCGAAGGTGAAAAAAAGGTAATGTCTATATGGGTGAAATTGTTATGGGTGGAAAAGTGTGTCGGGGAACCGTCGTTTAAGATAGTAAGGTCGAAATTAGTAAAAAATTGTTCAATATTTTTCCCACGGATATTCAGACTAGGAGAGCCCCAAATAGGATTCCAAGCATTGAAGTCGCATGTCAATAATATATTTTAACAATGTCCAAATCAGCACTTGTAAAGGCTTGTTTAAGGTGAATATACAGTGAAATAACTGTCAATTTGACATTGAGCTCTTTGATGGTATATCTATGAATTTTGTGAACGAGAAGTCCAATTCCTTGCTTTGCTGTGGTTTTTTGGTTGACCAAATGGCATGCATATTGTTTTGGGGGACGGAAATTAAAATTGATAGGGATGTGTGTTTCTTGAACTGCGATGATAGACGGTTTTGAATCATAAAAGCTCCTAAGTGAGCTTGAAGGATTTAACATTCGGGATTGATTTTGGAACTAATATTTATGTTATTGGCCATTATCAGTATCCATGGGTTCTATATGCATTGATAGTAGTTGTTTTCTCTGATAAGTTTTTTTTGTTGCATTTGATATTGGGGAGAGAGCTGGGTTTTTATTTGAAAGTTGAATGGGATTTTGGGATTTGTTTTCGGTTTTAGGGGGATTTTCTTCTTGTGTCAGTGTGTTATTTGTTATATGATCGATTGGGGATGAATTATTATTGGGGTTTAAATTATTTATAGGGTTTTTTATTGTTGATATTTGGTTGGAGTGGTGCGGGATAGGGGGTTGATCGGATTTGGAAGATGAAGAGGATGTTTGTTTTAGGGGATCCAGTGGTTGGTTCTGGTCGTTGGCTGGAGATTTGTTTTTTTTATAATTTCTGCCATGGAGGGCTTAGCAGGAAGATTTTTTTGGAGCGGGTAGTTGGTGCAATGTTGGGTTGTCCCTGTAGATTTGCCAAGCTTCACGGATAGTACAACGGCGATCAGATTTTATTGATGCACCTCATAGGATTTGCAATATACTCTTCTACTGTACAGTTGAGCCATCCCAGCTTTATTTCATTTGGACGTCGTATTAGGTCGAAAGTTAGAATTGCGGCACCTGTTGGTATTAATGATGTTTTCAAACATTTTTTTAACTTGTGTAATTGTTTGATTTTTAAGTTCGCTTAAGAGTTTTTCCTCGGAAATATCTTTAATATGGAGAGAAAAAAGAACAAACATTTGTAAAAACTGTAATAGTTTATTTATATTCTTTTTTTTTAAATAAAATCACTTATCTATTTTACACGAATATATATATAAATTTGTTTAACTATTTATTATGGAAAAAATATAATATAAATCTTATTATTCGTTATCAATATGACTTTTTTTATAATTATGAAACTTATAAATAACCCACTTAAAGTAGAATGAAAATATAACAAAACAAGCAAAAAAGAAACTAAGGCCACTTAAATTCAAAACTCCACACTTCTGGGACAGTTTCTAAGATACTATCACTGTAAAACAATCGAATCACTCGGTAAATCAATTCAGGCACGTTTTCAATATCTGTAAATTTGTTTTCGTCTATTAGTTCGATGGCTTTGACGATGAGCATCTTAACATCGTTAAATTTCTTGTTCGCTATAAGCATTTTCATTTCATTGAATGAACGAACAAATTCCTGATTGGGTAATATTGTATCCGAGCTGTAAGACAAATAATAGGTGTTTTTAATGCAATCAAAATAATTTAAATGGAAAACTATTACCTTGTATCAGGAAAGATCGAGAAAATAATGCACGATATGCATCTTGTCAAGACTTTACGCCTAAAATGATTCATTTTAGTAAGTTTTTATGGAAAAACACTGTTTACACCTACCGATTACTAATACTATCTTTCTTAAGGCCAATCACACCTAATAGACCATCACCCCAGCCTTCAGTTTGTGTTGAAAGGACATGGAAATGCCTGGCTAGCATCAGAAGTGGTTTTTTGGCATTTTCCGATTCCGACAGAATTTTACATCCGCTGGAAATAATCGCACCCCAGACTATTGCCATTCGAGGTTCCGTGGCAACACTGTTGTTTATAAGAAAATGGAATGAGATTAGGTTTTAAATTGCTCAAAATTGTATTGCATACTTAGTTTTAACATGTTCCAACAGTTGACTTATATCTTGAAGAAAAGTGATTTTCTCACCAGAATTGGTAAGCTTTTCCATTTTGTAGATGATGTAAGCATGCAGGGACAAAAAGTATTGCCCTCTTAGAAAAGGCATAACATCCAATTTGTCGTAAGAAGTTTGAAGAGATTTAAGCAGTGACATCCAGGACGGATGGTGACTTTCTGTGTGTCCAGCTATAGAATTAAAAAAATTATATTGCCGTTAATTTGAATTTTACTTCAAAAGCTAAAGCGGAAAGTTTTATTAAATACTTAACGCCCTCCCGGCGTTGCTCGGGTATACCAGAAATGATTTCTGTTTCAATTGATTAACTTTTTAAATGGTTTCATGAATTGGTTTCATAATGAATAGAGCGAAAGATAAATTAAACAGTCTATTAACATCTGTATAAATCGATGACAGACTACATATACGAAATAACATGACTCATGCTGATAAGACTCAAAACCAAAATCGATCGCAAGCACCAGGCGAACATGAAAAAGGACAGACGTAAATTCCCAAAATAATTCCACTCAAATTCAAAAAGTACAAGAGAAAAAAAATACAAAATAGGCGGAGTTTTGTTAAAGTAGAAAATAGATGTAATTATGGTGTGTGTGTGTGTGTGGATTTAACGAGAGGGTTTGCGGGTAATTTTTTCAACCAAAATCGATGCAAACGTATTCTGAGCACCAGGCGAACATGAAAGAGAACAGACGCAAATTCCTTAAATAATTCCACTCAAATTCAAAAAGAACAAGAAAAGAAAACGAAATACAAAATAGGCGGAGTTTTGTTAAAGTAGAAAGTAGATGTAGATATTGGGGTGTGTGCGTGTGGATTGAACGAGAGGGTTTGCGGGTAATTTTGTCAACCAAAATCGATCGCAAACGTATTTTGAGCACCAGGCGAACATGAAAGAGAACAGACGCAAATTCCTAAAATAATTCCACTCAAATTCAAAAAGAACAAGAAAAGAAAACGAAATATAAAATAGGCGGAGTTTTGTTAAAGTAGAAAGTAGATGTAGATATTGGGGTGTGTGCGTGTGGATTTAACGAGAGGGTTTGTGGGTGTGAGTTTACTGGCTGTATGTTGGTGTTGCTGCCATCAATGTTTTCTTATGACGTTATCACGTGGAAAAACTCCAGAGATTTCTACAAGCATTAAAAGAGTTTGGACTAACTCTTAACGTGAGTAAATGTGCCTTTTTCAAAACTAATATCAATTTTCATGGGTATTAGGTGGACGAAAGAGGGATGAGACCAAGCGAACGAAAGACGGCAGCTATAACGAAATTCCCTACACCTAGCAATATTCAAGAAGTGCGTCAGTTCCTGGGACTAACAGAGTTTTCCGAAAATTCTTTGATGGCTATTGGCTAGTGGCAGTTCCCTTTACCGATCTTACGAAGACAGTCCATCAGCCGGACAAAAAAGCGACCTATGTTGATGCAGTGAGTAGGCAACCGGTGAAAGATGAAAAGGCTATGGAAGAAGCTTCTTTGTATATGCTGAAAAGAAAGAAAGAAACTGAGGTATACGACTTTTTCGACTGGTGAATGGCGACGCGAAGTGGGTAGTTCCTCCTCCACGGTGGAGAATCCTGAAACTTTCCCATGACGATGTGGGTCGTCTAGGTGCGGAAGAGACATTGGGCAGAGCACGCGAGACATATTGGTTTCCGAGGATGTGGGCATTCATTCGCGAATATATAAAATCTTGTGTTGAGTGCGCCTATTCGAAGAAGAGGGGTGGTAAGCTTGAGGATGAACTTCATAGTGCTGAACGAGTGGCTATACCTTTCGATACCTTGGGCCCTTTAACAGGGGAAAGCGAGAAATGCGATATGTTCTAGCGATTGTAGATAACTTCACGAAGTATGCGAATATACCCGCTGTAAAAACAACAAATACGAAGGGTGTGCTCAAAGTGCTGACTGATATCTCTGGATACTTCGGTGTTCATAGACACATTGTCTCAGATTGGGAACGGCGTTCGCATCAAGGGCATTTGAACAATTTTGTGAGGAAAATTTAATACAACACGTAAAAACAGCAGTAAGGAGGCCCAGGACAAACGGCCAAGTGGTACCTTGTAACCGGGCCATTCTTGCGGCATTAAAGTGTGCACACTCTGGAGGACAGAACTGGGCCGGTCACCTGCGGACCATTCAGTGGGGGCTAAATACCGCAAGAAATTGTACGACAAAGGCTAGTCCACATGAGCTGCTTTTCTTATATACTCTACGAGCTATCCACGGAAATAAGCTGCTGTTGGAACTTCAGGAAAACGAGATAGTTTCAGAAGAGAAGATGGCAAAGAAAAGAGAACTTGCGTTGAGGAACATCGACTTGATCAAAAGCGGAAATACGACGTAAATTGGAACCACCCTATAGAGGACCGTATATCATTGATGGTGTACTACCGAACGACGGAACCAGCGCAGATTTAAAACGGTAATGAGCTCCAATCCAGTCAATACTATTGCAACGATTACATTATATCGCAGCGACTTTACTTGTAGTCTTATTCCGTTACATAAATCTGGTGGAATTTGATTGCGTAGCAATATTACAGGAGTGCCGGGTTTCAGCTTGAGATAGTGCGGGGAAGTCCTGGTGGTTTCAATGAATTAAGAAATTCTTGCGGGTAGTGAACAGCGTCTTCTAAATCGACAACATTATCAATAGAGTTATATGTTTTAATTGTGCCTGGTAGTTTACTTGAGATGTTTTCATTAATCACATCAGTAGTCCTATTAATTGCTGCTAAAATTGTCCTCTGACACAGCCATTGGTAATTTGTTTGATCAATATTCACGACATCTGGATATATGCAATGAGATCGTCAATATTGCGAACACTTTACCTAGGGAATCGTTAATTGGAATTATATTATTCACTGCTTGTACTTCCTCGTTGCCTACTCATAATGCCGCCTAGGACTCGATTTGAATTTCATATGTCTCTTAGAGTTCTATCAAGTGCCTCCATGTGAGCACTATGAGTCATAGTGCACTCATCCCATATTAGTAAAGCTGTTTCTTGTAGGACTTTTCCGGGTGGTCCATTCTTTCGGATAGAGCATACAGTGTCATGTTGGAACGTGATGGTCAGAAGAAGCTTAAAAGTCGAATGAGCGGTTCTTCCACCAACTAAAAGCGTTGCTGCAGTGCCGGACAGTGCCGCTGCTGAAGCAAGTTTTCCCGAAGGTCTTACTTTTGCCAAAATCAAATTAGTCAAAAACGTTTTTCCTCTTCCACCTGGAGCATCGAGAAAAAATATTTTACTCTTGTTTTGATCAACGCTGTGTAAAACTGAATTATAAGCTTTTAGTTGATCGGGAAGGCCATTGAGTAGCAAAGCCCTCTCTCGGAAGACAAAGGAGACTCTGTATAAGGCCTTAATCATCCAAGTTCTGCTCTATGACGCGGAGGCATGGACTCTATCTAAAGCTGATGAAGATATCCTTAGTCGTTTCGAACGTAAGATTCTTCGGAAGATTTTTGGTCCTACCAGCGTTAACGGGCTTTGGAGGAGAAGGTTCAACCAAGAACTATACGAGCTGTACAGCAACATTGGCTTGGTCAAAAAAATACGCATATCACGTTTAAGATGGCTAGGTTATGTAGAGCGAATGGACAACAGTGCTCCGGCTCGCATGATCATCGATTCCATTCCAGAGGGTAGACGCAGTCAAGGAAGACCTCGCCTTAGGTGGCGCGCTCAAGTCAAGGACGACCTCAACCGACTTGGAGTGCGAAACTGGAGGTAGCTAGTCAAAGACCGCGCTGGCTGGAGAGGCATGTGGTTGACGCCCAGTTTCGTCCCGAACTATAGCGACCCCTAAGTAAGTAAGTAAAAATAACTGTACCTGCCATATGACCGTTAAAGAAAAGCTTATTTTTCTCGAAAACGATTTTGATGATATTTTCTGAGAAATTTTTGTTGGTATTGGCTGTCATGTGATTAGAACCAAATTTACGGGAAAAGTCTATTAACGGTACCTTTCATATAACGTTTTTTTTTTTTAATTTTGGGCTTTCTCGGTAACGGCTATTTGGATTTCTGTCAAATTTTATATTTGAGAAGATCTAAGTAGCAAAATTAATTCTGCATATCAAAAGAGTTAACGTAAGAACCTTAAATTATGACTGGGTGGGCAATACGTATCGCCACCTCCACGCGGCACCCGTTTGATAACTGAAAGTTGAACTAAGGACAAGCGTTGGGTCCATCCAGGGGTTGTAGATACCTAAGTTACTTTCTTAGGAACTAGGAGCAGGAATTATTATCACCAATGCTATGGTCATGCCTCACAATCCAGTCATAATTCGGATGAACAAACCAAAAATGATGACGACCCTCCTGCAAACGTAAACGGAAAATGATTCACATGTATACACATGGAACGTAGATAGAACGGTTCTGAGAAAGTCTGAAAACTGCAGTTTTTACTTCGGAAAATGCCACCCAGAGTAAATTCAAAGTTGCAAAGCGTTGGTGCCGATGGGCTCTCAGTACCATCTGCTTGATCCACAAAAAAGGAAATCGACTACTCTGCACCAACTATAGAGAAATTAGCCGTTTAAACATTCCTTATAAATTCTGTCCAGCGTTTTATATGAGCGTCTTAAGACGGAATAATAGGTCCTTACCAAGCCGACTTTAGACCTGGAAAATCTACGATCGACTAAATTTTTACATTGTCCCAGATCCTGGAGTAAACCCAAGAATCGAGACCCACCATCTGATGATCGATTTTAAAGCAGCTTTTGACAGCGTAAACAGGGATGAACTGTACCGAGTCGTGTCAAGGTTTGAAATTCCTGCTAAACGGATACGTCTTATCAGGACGACGGGTTATGACAAGGTGTGTGACAGACTGTCGTGCAGCTATTTTAACATTGTGCTTGAAAAGAAAGTACGCAACACTGAAACCAGCACATCAGGCACTATCTTTTAAAAATCAACGCAGTTACTTGGGTTTGCTGACGACATTGATGTGATAGGAAGAACCATGCCGGCAGTAACCGGTGCTTTCACCGGTTTCTATAAAATCAGCAGCGAGCAAAATGGGACTGGTTATGAACGAAGACAAAACGAAGTATATGCTTTCATCAACAAAAGTCCAATCCCACCACCGACCTAGTCAGACGTGACGATTGATATATATGTATAACTTTTAGGTATTCAGTGAATTTGTCTACCTGGGCTCTGCTGTGAATACGAGCAACATCAGCGTAGAATCACTCTTGTTGTTACTTTGCGTTGCTTACTAGCAATTGAGAAATAAAGCTCTATCGAGAGGAACCACAGAAACGCTATACAAAACACTTATTATCCCGGTCCTGCTATATGGTGCAGAAGCATAGACCCTTTTATATTCGGATGAAAGCTCCCTTGGGTTATTCGAGAGAAAAGTACTACGCGCGATTTATGGTCCTGTTTACTACGCGGTTACAAACGAGTGGCCAGGAAAATACAAAAACTAGTTGTACGTACTGTACAGGTCCATAAGACATGCCAAAAAATCCGTATCCAGCGGCTAACGTAGCCCGAACATGTAGAGCGGATGGACATCGGAGCTCCAGCGCACAAGGTCTTCGCAGCCATACCTGAGGGAATCAGAACTCAGAAGGCAAGGTAGACCCTCCTCTCCGATGGAACGACAAGATAGAAGTAGACCTCAAGGAGACCCCCGACTGCTTGGAGTGTGAAACTAGACACCGCAGGCTAGAGAGCCAACCACCTGGAAGGCCATATTGAACCAGGCCTAAGAGCACCAAGCTATGTAGCGCCAGAACAAGCAAAAAAAGCAAGTACTCATCCAGTTAAAGAAAACTGCCCACCAGAACAGAATATGAAAATGCCAAATGGGAAGACCTGAATAATTTATTTAATAACTTTAATTGGTAACTATGCTTCTTCGATAGAGACATTGATGCCAGTCCTGAAATGATGACAAATATGAATTTTTATTGGGATGTTCGTCCTGTTATTCCAAATTGAGTAAAAAGTATCAAAGCCGAAGAAAAGTCTTGGTTTAATTTTGAGTGTAAAGAAGCTATCAGGCTCAAAGAAGTAAGTTTCCGATCCCACAAAGACAAGCCTACAGAGGGAAATCGGATAAAGCACAAACAAGTACGGAACTCATGCAGCTCCGTTATTGAGCTCTTCAGAGAATGCAAACTTTCTCGCCGCCCATTTCGATGCCAGCTCCACGCTGCCTCACAGCATCGTTGCCCCTCCTGTACTTGAGAATGTAATTTTTTCCATGGGACATTTTTTTCCGCACTCGTAAGTAGCAAGAATTCTCAAGGATCTCGATATTCGACACAACTGGCAAAGCCACTGCATAAGTTTTTCCATCGCTCCTCTTCTTCTGGAAACTTTCCAAAGAAGAAAGGTGACCAATCCTCCTACCCTCAATGCAAATGCGCGATTTTCCCTTGCCATTTTGATCTGCTAGCATTCAAAACCAATGTAAATCGACACCTCCTATCTTCCGAATGCCCGCGCAATGTGGGAAACAAATAGTCCCTTGTGCGCGCGTTAATTATAAAAAAAAAAACAATTACCCTGATCATGTTCTCTTTCGAGATTGTAAATGGCATATTTCAGTATAAATTTCAAGTTTTAAATCAATTGTTCTGGAACACCTCACTTACCGGAAATTCGAAAATAATTAATGATTGTCGACTCTAACAATATATATATTCCTGCAATGAACGCCTTTGAATGTCCAAATGCATTCAAAGTCTGACAGAGTAATGCACTTCCCGGTTTACATTTTGATTGCCATTCAATTAGTATGTCTATGAAGAACCTTAAATGAAATAAAGAAAAACAAAATTATTATAGTTTCTCAAGTTATTTATAAAAATCAAATACTTTGAAGTTTCTTCACTCTGAGATTGCATTGAAACGATGATCTCTATCATAAGATTCAACGCTTCTTGATCCCGTTCTTCTTTGGTTGTACAAACACTCGAAACACTTCGTTCCATTAAATCCATCAAATCTGTCAGAGCATTCGAGAAAGCTCTGAATCCATGTTTGGTGTTAATTAGTTTGTTGTATTTTGAAGCGCACATTCGAAGCAATCTTACATTAGATCTGGCATAAAGAATACGCTTGGCAGTTGCATGAGTTATTGGACCCTGAGCAGCTTTTTCGGGCATCATTCCAGATGCAGCACTGAGAAGGCTAAAAATAATAAATAATACATGTACATATATATATAAAAAAAAAAATACAAACTTACTCTAGGACTGCTCTATCTGCGTAGTTACTCTCTGACTGCAATTTCAATAAAATAGATGGTTCTACTGTCTCAAAGAACCATCTGAAAAGATTCTCTAGATCCTGATACTCTACCATATACCATGGATAACTGATCGCATCTTCTAAAATTTTACTCGTACTCGTGTGAAGATGAATATTTGGCTCAAAGGAAATCTTAACGAAGATTGTTAAAAGACGAGATGTTGTTTGTGTTTGGACAGCAAGAGGCCAACTTGAAAACACTTCCTTCATCCAAGTATTCCAATCGATTCGAAGAAAGATATAACCAAGCAAGGCATGCGACTCAGGAGCATACTAGAAATGAAATATGTATTCAAAGAAGACCCAATCATTTTAGTTTTTTCCTACAACTTTCAAGCTATCGTACAGAAGATTGATATGATTTGGAAGCGGTTTGAAGAGTTCCCATGGTAGTTTTATAATTCCATTGTGAATTGGTTTCCGAACGTGTAGCTCCATTTTTTCAACAGCATAATGATGAATATAGAAACTGAATGTATGACCAAGTATTGTCTGCGACACTTTTGAAAAAAAAAAAAAAAAAACAATTTTTTTTTTTTTTTGAAAATTGCTTTTTGCTTACCTGGAAGACTTTCCAGAACAAAAAGAATGGAATTGATAAAAGCATTTATTATGATTACACTTGTCTCTCCGTGTACAGAGCTCCAGGGATAAATGACTTTGTCCTTAGCTATTAGTTGCCGCATCCAGTTGGGAGAAGATTGCTGAATTTGCTGCTCTGTGTACGCTATCAGCCATGGAACATACATCTCGATGATTGTTGCAAAAATACAGTCACTTACTGCAAGTATGTTTGGTTTTTATAATTATTGTAACATTTGATAAAATATAGTTTTTTCTTCAAATAAATGTTAGATCACGATTTCATGCACCGGATCACTATCAAGTTGCAGTCAATATTGAATACAAAATGTATAAAAGAAATTAAAAACTATAACTAACTTTGGTCGGCTAGTAATCCAGGATATCCAACGATCGCAGTGCTGACAACAACGTGGCTAAAACACGAAAACCACATTGCCAGTGGTTTACAATATTCTTTGTGTATAGGATACAACCCATGAAGGCCATTATGAAGTCTCTCCTTTTGAAAATGTTTGGCAAAAAGCTTAACTGTGTCCGTTGCCTGTGGAACAAACAAAAATAAACATTGTGTATCAACATGTTTGTTTAGTAAACAATGCAGGCAAATAAAACTACCCAACATTTTTCATCTCTATATGACCCGGCCATCTGAGCCATTGGACTTTTACTCTTTTGGTTAAGTCTCTTTGTAACCAACCAGGGGCGGAGCAATTACATTTTATTACGAAGGCATAATACTTGTAATAATTTGTATTGCGAAGTTTAAATTGGGACAAAGTGTGCATTGATTATAGGTTTATTGTTTTAGTTGTTTTTTGGTTTTGTGTTTTAAAACGGTGAGTAATTTTATAATTGATTATGTCAACATTCGTGGTATGAGGAAGAATTTGTGTGCTGCGTACGTCCATCCTGTCATGAACAGGCCAGCTGTATTGGCACTCAGTTAAACACAAGTTGGGGAAAATACCGACCTTTTGGAATTTCCCTTGCATGGATATTCGATGGTGCCTCTATTCTTTGCCAAACATGGCCTTCCGGTATATATTAGGAATTATGTACCTTACCAACTTCAACCACAATACGGCCTGTGTTTAAAATGTGGTTAAAATTCACGGTTAAAAGGCGCATCACTCATACATGTTTTATTTACAGAAGCGGTCATTTAGACAGAGTGTCAACTTCTAACGAATTTGATGAGTTGCCTGACTCCATTTAAGAAATTGTTTCCCATTACGCTCACACTGAAATCGTAGTTAGGGGCGATTTGAATGTAAACAATTCTAGTTGGCTTCGCTTTTCTGGCCAGACAACACCTGAATGAAGGTATGTTGAGATTGTTGCTGAGTTAAATCACCTTACTCAGCTTGTTGATGATCCAACCCGAGTTCCTTACATTGCAGCCAAACCGCCAACACCCTAGACTTGATTCTTACCTCCGACCCTCATAAATGCACAATTCGTGTATTATCGCCTCTAGGAACATCTGACCAAAAAATACCCCAAGGAGAACCGTTTGACAATACGAGAAAGCCAACTGGGATATTGATTACAGCGCAGATATGGTTACAAATTTAATTGTTTTATCCCAAATTGATCAAAAAGTATTAAACCTAAAGAAAACTCATGGTTTGATTCAAAAAGAGAGGTTATCAAGTTAAAAAATTTAAGTTTCCGTTGTTACAAAGCCAGCGCCTCAGAGAAAAACCGGAAAAAATGTCAGCAAGCTAGAAAGACCTGCAATGTTCACATTCGTCAAACCAAATATTTACATGAACAAAAAATTAGGCAAAAAATACAGCAATGTCCCCAAGACAGTAAAAATTTTTGGTTATTTGTAAAAAAACGTCATCGGTTCCTACATTTGTCTTCAATGACATTTGTCAGTTTTCAAGAAAAAGCAGATATGTTTGCAGCCCAATTTGCGGCAAACTCGACGTTTGGCAGCTTATGTTAGACATACTCCTGTAATCGAGAGCGCAAATGATTTTATGGGATCTTCTTTCGCACTCGTTCAGTCGCAAGTCTTGAAAGATCTCAATATACATAAATCCGCTGGCCCGGATAGTATCCCCGCTATTGTTCTGAAGAGGTGTTCTTTATAACTGACAAAACCTCTGCGTAATCTTCTCCATCAGTGCTATTCTTCTGGGCTCTTTCCGAGTGGATGGAAAACAGCAATTTTCCAGCCTATCCTTAAAAAGACGAATCTTCTTCACCCTTAAACAATCGACCAAATGCACTTACGTCCATTCTTTCCAAGGTCATGGAAACGCTGTTTAATTTTCAGCTTAAGAAATATCTTGAACGAAAGCTTCTTAATGACCGGCAGTACGGCTTTCGTAGCAACAGGTCTACTGGTGATCTGATGTTATATCTCACCGAAAAGTGAAACCAATCTCTCCATCATTTTGGTGAAAGCAAAATTATTACACTTTATAGAGTTTGGCATCAAGCCCTTTTATCGAAAATGCGTGCATTTGGACTGAGCTGGTGTGCTCAGTTTTGTCTCCTACCCTTTTTTCTTATTTTTATCAACGATATCTGAAATAACTAATCTAATAAATTCTTTTGCTAACGAGAGTACTCTCAGCTTTTCATATTTGTTTCCAGATTCACATCCATGTTCTTCGGATGCGGAACTGCAACGACAATGTTGTCTTTTGTCGTTAAAACGAAATATACCCTCAATGCCACTATCCATGAGTGGCACTTGCATCGCAGAAACTGATCACCTCTCAGTTATCGATATGTGCATTACAGGCCACCTTCTGTGGAGATGTTTAGCTTTCCTTCGAAGATGCAAAAAGTTTTTCACCCCATCTGATCTGGCTACAATATATAAAACATAATTTTCTCGAAGCAAGCTTTCTCATCCACTTTTGACAATTTCCATGCTTCGTCACCATAGAATAGGACTGGGACGATAAGTGTCTTATAAAGGGACAATTTACTTGCTCGATAGTTCTAGTGATAAGTAGTCACTGGCGCATAGAGCCACACACTTTTATGACAAGAGCGTCAGTGTACTGACCCTGTCCCATCACTGGCAACACACGAAATAACTCGTTGTGCCCGCAGAAAAGATCTTGTAGGTGATGTTGAGGAGGCTGATAACTCTGTAATTGGTGAAGTTTAGAGGGTACCCTTTTTTAAAGATCGGAGAAATTATGCTGAGATTCCATTCATCGGGCATGCTTTCTTCTACACTACTATACTTCTAACCAATTCATCGCCTGCAGCTTTGAAGAATTTGTTAGGCTGATGCAGGATTGGAAACGTTCTAGGTTGTAGCTCCCAAGTGCTTCAGCTTAGGGAGTTCATTCCAGATTTTTGGTGTTTTTGCCTCATCTTCTGTTTTGATTTTGTTTTTTATTCCCATTTTCTCCTATTCCCCAGTAAAGCTCTGGGCCATTAAAGGTGTGATTGCTTATTTTCTCCTGCCCTCTCACCCTCATCCTAGTATATAGCTAATAATATAAGGGCTTTGAGCTCTGAGTGCAGCCTGGATATCCAACATGAAAGCAATATTATTTCAAGATTTTTTTTGCAATTTATCTAGAGCATTTATTTCTGCCTGAAAAATGCTAGTCGACTGTCCTATCGGTATGAAGAGTTTGGTTCATGGCCCGAAAATGCTATCACCTGTCCCTTTAGAGGTTCTGTTATTTGCTTTGAGCGTGTAGTTCACCCCACGCGTAGTGGGGTCAAGTTAAGAATGACTTCTATGCTCTAGGGCAAGTTCTCATTCCTTCAGTGATGGATATGCATGCAAGCCTTTGTACCTTTTCTAGAGATTTCCTAGTCGTGATAAATTCGGTTCATTTATACCATGCAATTGGTCCGTAGGTAAAAAAAACTTTTAAAACAGTAAGGAGGATTCCTTCCTTAAATTTAAGTAAACCAGAACGCCAACATACTAAGACTACTAATTGGTCCATTGTGTTGTCATTTTAATTACGTACTTTCTGTAAACACGTTACACCAGTTAGAACTCCTTATAAAGCGTATGGGACTATTTGCGTTTATATTATTTAGATCACAAAGACCATTAAGGAAGAAATCGCCAACATTGAATTCACGTTTTTGGAGACAGTTTTGGAACTTTTCAACCACTTTTTGACCTCTAATCGTACTTTATTCTATTACACATTTCTTTTCAGCTATTTCAGAACCTTTCAACATGTAAACACACCTAAAGAATACTGTTGGGCGGTTTGATTTCCCTTCCCAAGTTATAATACTTACCCCTTTAAGATTAAATAAATTTTGACGCCGAGAAAATTCCGCCGAAACGTTCTTCACCATTTCGTCAGAGCTTTCCAGTGTCAATTGATCGCAGTTAAATTGTTTGAGCAACGTATTCAACAGATCCAACAAAACTATTGGCATAAGTTTTTGTTCCGAAACGCCATCCAACACTAACTGAACAACTTCACCATAATGCTCAGGGAAGTCGTGATCGAATATATACAACAAATGACGACGAAACTGATCTTGAAGAATTTCAGCATCTGACTGACTCCAGCTTTCCAATCCGAAGAGAACCAATTTAAGTAATTGATTGATATCAGCCAATTTCGGTCGGAATGCTTGCAGCCAGCCTGGTATGTCGAACTGGAAAGTAATGTCCACCGTATTAAACCAGAAAATCAATTAAAAAAAAGGAACATATCATCTTACCTTCGAAAGAAGTACGAATAGTATTTTTTTATCACAACGTTTCATATGAGAATCGATTAGAAATTTATACATGGCTATGAAATGTTTTGGACCAGTTCGATATGGAACAAATAGATTTGATATGATTTTCAATAGGTCTGGCTTTTTGAGAGCTAATTCTAGAATTCGAAGACCTTCAGTCTCATGATTGTCTTGAATGAAGACCTATGTAGGAAATATGATAGTTATATCTGTTACAATTTAATGCAATTTCAAAACTTACGCCAAGTTCAGTTAGGAAATTATTGCACAGGTCGTAACATGGTGGGAATTTCATAATCTCTTCATTAATACTATTTGCTAGATCGTAGAAAAATTGTATTCCAACTGATGTTACATCTTTGGAGTACTTTCGGACACAGCCTGACTCAACTTGCGATGAAACCATAAATCTATTTTGAAAGATAATTTAAGTTTTTCGTATTTAAAATGATCCACCAAGCCTACCTGATTATGCTTTCCATTTTGTCTATTGAAATCGCGAGTCCATCCATGTTCTGGGATAACATGGCTTTATGCAATTCCTTATACCTCTCTAAATTTTTTTTAATTTGTCCCTCAATAAGCCCCTGTTTTGTTGGTATTTGATACTGAAAAGGAAAATAAAAATGTATTTTTGTCTTAATTTTTTTTTAAGGCCAACTTCTAGTTCAACTAAGCCAGGCGATTTGCATTCGAACTTATTAAGAATTGATGAACACTTTATGCGTCGCTTTTCTCTGGCGGGTATATTTTTATAAAGCTTTTCCGTCAGATCTTTGAACTTTTGAGCGCAGACATTCAATTCACAAGTATGTAAATTGAATTTTCTGGAAGAAAAAGTTTTTAATTCTTATTTGTGAATAATGAAATCTTCTTACTTTGCTGAACTGTTGATGATTTTAAAATTTGTTTGTAACTCAAGCAGAGTATCTTTGTCTATACGTTGTTGGGATGGATTTGAATTAGTTGACGCAATCAGTGCAGGGCCTTCCAAACGCTTATCATATGATTTCAGATGAGTTTGTATTCTTTCAAGTGGTGTGGTTCTAGGTTTGGGTTGAAGAGCACTACGCAAAACTTTTGATGATTTTGTTCTAAAGCATTTTTTACACCACTGTTCCGATTGGCGTAGTTGGGATTTTCTCATTTTTGGAAGGAAAACTAATTCTGTCCAATGTTGCTGCAATTTGAAATAAATATATTGACACATAGAGCAAGCAAAAGTAGGAAATCATAAAATTTTAGGTGTCTTACCATGCCACCACTTAAAACTTCTTGAAGCTTTTCAGGATTGTATTGTGGAGGGAAGCTTTGTTGATCTTTTGTTATTTTATTTATTGTTGTTTCTTCAAGCCAGAGTGAATAGGTTTTCATGATTCTGAAATGTGAATAGGTTTTAGATGTGAAAACAGCTTGGTTAAACAAAGAAAAAAATCATTAAACTAAGGGTTTATTGTTTATTCTCTAGAAATTCTTAGACTTCCATTTGAGCTCCACGGCCGATGGTAACAAACTTGTATTACTATTAATCAAAGCTTGGTAACTACTGAGGTGCTAGTCCCCATGAGTTGACGAGATGCTGGTAACCTCTCCCGTAAAACAAACTTACTCAGAACCCGACAAAAAGCATCGAAAATAATCTGATTACAGGACTAAAAAAACAAGCAATGACAACGGCTAAACGATTTACGAATTTTCTCATACAACGTAAGACCGTTCTACAAAGCCCGAGCTGCACTTCAGCTAACTGATGTCTCATAACATTACTACAAGAAATGAAAATGCCAGAAATAGAAATGGTCACCCAAAACACCATATCTTCGGGGTAGGCTTCCCAGTTAGGCAAAAAATTAAGTCTACCATCATCGCCTTTAATGCAACAAACGAAAGGCTATGCATCCTTCGCGTTCGAAGCAATTTTATTAACATTTGCCTTATAAATGATCACGCACCTACTGAGGAGTTCGAAGAAGACGAAAAAGATTCCTACTACGAACTTGTAGGGGACCCTCAATGCCTGCCCCAATTATGATGTTTTAATCATCTTTGACGATTCAGAACACTAATGACAATAGTCTACGAGTCGTAGAAATTGCAGCATTAACGAAATTGATCGTTGCGAGTACCAGGCTCCCGCGTGAAGATATTTACAAAGCCACCTGGATATCACCTGATGGAGTCACTCGTAACCAAATTGACCACGTATTAATAGATCGTCGCCACTATTTGAGCCTGATGACAATACAAACGTATCAAAGTGTTAACATTGAATCGGATAACTATATGGTTGGTATGGTGTTCCGTAGGCGGATGGCTCTGCGAAGAAGTATGACATAAACTGCTCAGGTTCGAATCAACACGCCTGCATCATTTGAAGAGGAAGACCTCATGTAGCACCACCAAGCATTGAGGACATACAAAAGGCGATTAATAGGCTCAGAAATAACAAGTCCCCGAGAGTCGATGACATACCTGCCAAGCTGCATCAAGCGATTCTTGAAATCATAGTACACTTCTGTGAATACGAAGAATTCCAGAAGACTGCCGAAAAGGAATCATGCTCTATACATAAGAAGGGAGATATTAAAATGTGCAGCAATTACAGCAGTTTTACATTGTTGAGTATATCTTATAAGATATTCTATCCTCTCCCATAAGAACAGATCAACCATCAAATTTAATTTCATACTAATTGATCAGATTTTTACCCTTAGGCAAGTGATGGAAAAATTTCTGAAATCTGAAAATGCAATTTAAGTATGGGAAAACTTTTTAAGACTATGGGAGAATTCGACATTTTAAATAAACCGACGACTTTGTGGGTTGACCATGGCCAACACTGCAAGCTAAGTTAAAATAGCCGGATTGCTGTCCACATTAATTAACGACATTATTAACATTTAGATGTATATGTATGTAAATAATAGCGAGCTCATTATCGTACTCACCCTTGGTTTCCCGGTGACCACCCTTATTGTAATTTGAAGCGAAACGCCCGGGGTGAGTTCGATATTAAACTCGCTAAATATCTATTATTAACACACGCGACTAATCCTGCCGTTGGAAAAAGGAACTCGTAAATTTAGCACGTCAACAAGCATCTTATTGACCGGCAGTATAGCTTTCGTAGCAATAGGTCCACTGGTGATTTGATGGTTCATCTCACCGAACAATGGAATAAATCTTTACATCGTTTCGGAGCGAGTAAGATTATTGCACTTGAAATTTTTAAAGCATTTTATAGAGTCATCAGGCCCTTTTATCGAAAATGTGTGCTTTCGGTATCGATGTTTCCCTTCTTCGCTAGATTAGTAAATAAATGCTGGTGTGTCCCAGGGCTCCGTTCAGTCTTTAATTCTTTTCTGAAGAGATGTTCTTCAACGCTGGCAAAACCAAGTAGTAATAGATCCACTGGTGATTTGATGGTATATCATATCTCACCGAAAAGTGGAATCAATCTCTCCATTGCTTTTATGAAAGCAAAATAATTGCACTCAATATTTCTAAGCCCTTTGATAAAGTTTGGCATCAAAACCTTTTATCGAAAATGGATGCATTTGAACTCAATGGAACTCTTCTTCTTTGAATTAGTAATTACCTTTTGAACCGCTCAATACAAGTTGTGTTGGACAGATTCAAGTCTAAAATGCTGGTGTGCCTGAGGGCTCTGTTTTGTCTCTGACTCCCTTAATCATTTTTATCAATGATCTCTTGTCTAAGACTTCTAATCCATTCAATTTTTTTGCTAATGACAGTACCCCGGCAGATTCTCATAATTCGTTTCCAGATTCACTTCCCTGTTCTTCGGATGTGGAACTGCAACGGCAGCGTATGATTAGCCATTAAATTCCGATCTTGACAGCATTGTACAATGTGGAAAAAAACCACGTAGAATTTTTCTTCAAAAACTCATTGTTGTCTTCTGTCGTTTAAGCGGAAGAAACCGAACACCTCTCAGTTTTCGATATGTGCATTAAGACCACCTTTTGTGGGTGGACCACATATTTGACGTCGTCAATAATACTGCGAGGTGTTTAGGTTTCCTCCGAAGACGGACACAATAAGTTCTTCACTTCGTCCGATCAGACTACAGTATATATAGCACTTATATTCTTCCGAAACTCGGTTATATTTCTTATATTTGGGAAGGTGCCTACTTGAGTTTTCCAAATAGAATTTAAACAAGATCTTTGAAAATGATAGGCGACCGAACAATAAGAGAAACATTTACATCTCTTGAGCACAGGCTTAATGTTTCTTGCTTTTCGTTATTTTATCACTATTTCTATAAATAATGCTCTAGTGAAATAGCCAGCTGCATTCCTCCCTTGAAAATATTCAACCGTAATACTCGTACAGCAACGAATGCCAATCAGTTTACCCTTGAGCCCAACTTCGGATGTACTGTCAAGTAAAGGGATTCTCTCTTTAGCCGTACCACGCGAATGTGGAATGCTTGCCTAACTCCATGAGCGGCACTTACATCATGAAAGCCGATTATTTATAATTCTCGGTATGTGCATCACCAACAAACTCTTGTGGAACGATCAATATAAAGGGTCCGCCATCTAACGTTTTTTTTTTCAACTAGTGCTTATTTCGTGAATGGTAACACTTAGCTCATGTCTTATTTGACAGATAATTAGTTTTATCCTTCCGCTGAACGAATATGGTTGTGTATACGCTTGAAATATTGCGACATTACTGTCTGCGATCGACTTAGAGAAGATGCCGATTTTGCCAAAAAAATCATCTTTTCAGATGAAGCTCATTTTGATCTTGGCGGGTATGTCAACAAGCAAAATTGTCGCATTTGGGGCACGCATACATTGAAAAGCCGATACACCCAAAACGAGTCACAGTTTGGTGCGGCATAATTGGGCCATTTTTCGAAAATGAGCAAGGAGTGGCCGTTACAGTCAATGGCGATCGTTATCGATCGGGCCATGTTGAACGAATTTTTGTTCACAAAAGTTGAAGAGGAGGATATTGGCAACATTTGGTTTCAACACGACGGCGCTACGTGCCACACAGCCGAAGCTACACTCGATGTTGATAAAGCATTTTCAAAAAAAAAAGTTATTTGGCGGACCCGTTATATGATGTCGCCAAAAATGCCCCAAGATGTTTGGGTTTCCTCCTTCAATCCAACATTTTTTCCCCTTCCGATCTGGCTAATACTTATATACTTCTTCGACTCACTTGAGTCTTCTGGATGGTATCCAAAGAAGAGCGTTCAAAATAATTGGAGATGAACAGAACCATCAGAACATTTGCGTTACCCGAATGTCCACGAATTTACGCTTTCGGTCGTACAGTTAAATACAGAGATTCGTTCTTTAGCCGTACAACTCGAATGTGGTATGTTTTGTCAAACTTTATTTTCCCTTCCCATTATGATGTCCAGAAATTTCAAACCAATGTGCATCGGAATCTTTTTCTAACCCACTCCTTTTTTTCTAACCACGCGCTGTGTCCACTAAAGAGTAACACAAATCCTAAGTGTAAATTATAAAAAAATATACTGGCTTACGCACACGACATCGAAATTATCGATCCAAAAAAAACAAAGCAGATTGAGATTACTTCAACCACATCGAACAGGTGGCGTAGAACATGGAGCTGCACATTATCGATGGGAAAGCAAGTACTGGCGGCAGCGCCTGAGTCAAAAGCAAACACATGATGAGGAAGAAATATGCGGACGGCTGTTTAAATCCAAAAGAACATACTAAATTTGGCAAAGCTTCAAACTCCTTTATACAATAATTCTCTTGCTGTTTCCTTCCTAGAAAAAGGACATATTTACATACGCTTCCAGCAGGTGAGGAGAAAGCCATATCAGGAAAAATCAAGGAAATTCTTTAAAAATCTTTGATCAACCTAGCCTGCCTACGACACCGAACGATGAAATAAGAGCGCAGAAGAGGCGATCTTGAACTTTTCGTGCTAAGGGGTATTTCTGCTTTGGCGACCAGAAATAATACCATTGTTACAGATACTGTCAAATAAAACTATCTTACAAGTTCTGAAATAACCATAACAATCTCCTGGAGAAGTCTGGATCTTATGAAAGCCAAACACAAAGCATTCACTGCAGGTTGGGTGCTAGAAAAGCTAGTTCTTTATGCTTGATGGGATGGAAGTAGTTATCATTGCGTACTGATTAATAGCAAAATATATCTACCTGGATTATAGACTAGTGAGTGCCAAGGCTAACTGAAGCAATGTTTGGTAAGATCATTGTCAACCTTGCTTCTGATTTGATAAATATGTGAATTCAGTTTAGACCAACAATTACGTTTATGTGATGCGCATGCAACACGAGTACTTTTTTAGAAATCGATTACTTTAAAGCAATATTCCAGGCTTTGATCAATATAAATTTTCTATTAAAATTACTTTTCATACATACTTGCTTAAGTTGGTGTAAAAATAAGCCAAATCACTGTCTTCTGTAACTTTTTCTGTGTAAAAAATTTCAGCGGCTTTTAAATTGGCTTTGATCTTTTTCATTAAGGTTACAGTAAATTCATAAAATTTATCCGATACACCATAAGTACACTGAAATCTACAAATAGGAACATTTAACATATAGATTTGAAAAAAAAAAATATTTTATTGTTTAAACTAACCTTTCTTCGTCAGGATGTAACGGAACTCTTGCAAGAAAAAGAACAAAAAACTGTTGCGCAAGCAGAGGCAAAGCAGCATGATGAACATCAATCGTCGATATAAGATTAGCATATTTGTAAACAACTAGATTTTGTGCCGGAAAAGTTGAAAATTTAAGAATTGAAGAAGTTCTCTACAAAGTACAAGAATATAGATGAATTTTGTTGTTTACAAACAGGTTAACTTAATTCTTACCTTTAGAATAGCATCTATATTGATTTTACTGTCATTTTTAGCAGCAGCAAGCTGCCTGAGAAATTCAGGCCAAATTATGGCATCTTGTAAATCAAATTCAACTTCGAGTAATAGAAGTGCAAACCATCCGTAATTTGTAGTAACTAGATTCGGAACACGGGTGTAACTAGATCCACCCAAAATCATTTTCAAAGTTGACATTTTATTGCCTTTCCAATCGTCACAGTCCTAAGTAAAAAATAGATAAAATCAGAGTTAAGAGTGGATCGAACTATTTTTTTCAGCAAAAACGAAATGAAACAATCGTTTACTATACAATAACCTTGTACAGTTACCTTGTAATAAGCTCTAAAGTATTCCTTTGAAGCAATCCAAACATCGTGGAACTGATACGCCACAGCAAGAATCTTTTCAATCAAATACACAACCATAGTGGTTTGCCAATTGGGAACATTCGTCAAAGCTTGCAGCCATGTGTTAACCAACATTAATGGAGTTGTTAGCCCATAGCTTCAAAAAGAATTCCAAAACAGTTTATAATTATCTTAAAACATGCAATTAGTTATTTTTTTACTTATAGTAACTAATGATTTGATGTTGAATCATATTGTCCAGAAGCTCCAAAACAGGACCAATCGATGATGAGAAGAGCATTTCTTTGGCCATTTTCAAGTAAGTTTTGTCAGCATTAAGCAACAGTTCTAGAATTCCTTGGAATCTAAGAAAACAAAAACTCATCAATTACTTCACTTTCATACAAAATTATTCTTATACTTTTCACATTTAGCCAAAGTTTCTGGCGTTTCCATAAACAAAGGAACGATCAACTCAATACAACGAATTACAGCAGCATGACGATAATCATTTAATAGTAGCTTCATCTGATCGAATCCTTTTTGACATATCAATGGAATTGAATGACCCCAAAGACTAACCGATATGGCTACATAGATCGACAAAGGACGGTTTTCAGTAACTCCTTGATAAATGACTTCAATCTTCTCCAGATCTGGTATAAACATCAATGGTTCTGCTGGGTTTTGCAAAGTGTTCTTTACTGATTCGATATTCTGGTCCATCAAATGCAATCGTAATATTGACACCATACTCCAACACCATGTAGTGAATTGTTCTTTTGTTGATTGTGTTTCCAAATTGGAGACTTGTCGAACACTTTCTGATATTCCAGATTGTCCAACAACTTCAGGTGCATGTTTTGTCAAAGCTTCAGATACCAGACATGCCATACGGACATGAATGTTATGGGGAAGGAAGAGACGACCATCACAATCGAAACCCCAATTTAGATGACTTACTATAATTCGTGCAATAGTATTCTCCTTGGTTTTATAATCGAAATGCAATAACCAACTGGATAGTGTTTCAAAACTATCCATTGCTGGTTTCCAATTTTCGAGAGGAAGCGATTTGAAAAGATAGGCTGCGTTTTCGATTTCTTCAAACCGTATTTTCAATTGTAGTAAGAGACTTGACATCAAATCCGTGTAGGCAAGTGTTAAGTTCACCAACATGTCTCGAGATGTTTTATAGCAAGTGTCACGAGTTTTTTCATTGATAAAGCCAATCTGAAAAACAAATAATCAAAGAATAAAGAATCAAGTACATTTTTTTTATCTCTACTTTTTTCTACTTTTTTCTACTTTTTTCTACTACTTTCTACTTAGGTGTGGCACCCTCCTGAGAAAGGCATCGGGAGAGTCATATATAGAGTTCAATCGCGGATGAATTGTTTTTGGCATTCAGAAAGTATAACGTCTTCCGATAGGGTGAAAACTTTTTCCCCACCTTGTATGTTATTAATTATATCTTGGGAAACAATATGTTGGAATGGAAAAAATGGCCTTGAATCTCCGAAGAGGTATCTATTTTATAGAGACAAAAACTTAAAAACTTAACATCAGATTTAGGGACACGGATTCTACTACCGTAAACGAATATGGAATATCTGTATATGAATTATCAACAAATAGAGTAGTTATGAGAATCTAGAGTCTAGACCGTAAAATAATTCGCCTAAAAATCAGCATTCTGGTCATTAATGAAACAAAGTAGAGAATAGCTAAAAATAAGTATGACATAGGCGAGTTGTAATGTTCTGAAGAGACAAGGATAGCGCGATATACGAATACCGATCTCAATAAAAGAAAAAAAAGTAGCCTTATTTCCACGTACGAATTATACGAATCATACACACTTTAGAAGACCGTGCATTGCAGCGTGAGATTTGACATAAAAATAAATAAATTTACTGGCGCGACGGCTTCTTAAGGCTCCCTAGGCTAGTGACTTATACTCTCAACCATTCCTTTGTGTGTTAATCTTAATCTGCAAGAACGGAAGGGATCTCTTTTTACGATTCTTGGAAGGCCAATCGCGATTTCAAGTCATGTTCGACACAAAACACATCAATTAACACATGCAGATGTCAAAAGAAAATATCCGCCTGTAGCTATTTTTTCTTTAATCAAGTTCCGAGTGCCTGATGGTCCTGTTGATTTAGCAGTCATCAAAGAGACAAAGATTATTTCAAGTTGAAGTTGCTATTTTTTTAATTCATATTTGATGATTGAAATCTGGCTCTTACCACCATCTACTATCAATTTCATCACATTATAACCAAAAATAATGAAATCTATTTTCAGAGTAAAATGATCCTGTAATTTGTTTTTTATAAATACAAATGTAAATGACACAAAATATTTGAATTTTTTTTAAAAAGGAACTCGATATTTGAATATTCAATGAGCAAATTACTCAACTGATTGTCAAAAAAATTTATTTAATCAGTTTATTGTAAAAAAAAATTGTATTCAGAAGATCATTTGTGTGCTCCGAAGAATTAAATAAAATAAAAATATTCCACACCAATGGCCGCACGAAATTTTGCGAAGAAAATAATCACGAACATTTGCTGCAGTTCGAGGTGGAAATTTGCAAATAAGTTCGTCGTAAATAATGCAAAAGGTAAGGTTATTTTATAATAAATATAAATAAATATTTATAAATATTTTTTCAAGATACTAATGGCCCAAATATTTCTCGTCATTTTGGTGAAAACTTTTTGCCAATAACTGCATCATCATAAAAAGAAACATCAAGAAGAATACAAGGAAAATGAAAATAGACAAACGAAGTTTTGGTAAGCTTAAAGTTTTGCAACACCAAAAATCATTAAGCACATTGCCTTTATTGTTACAGGCTAAATGGATTTGACATTTCAATTTTTGCTTTGGTTGCATGGAGTTTGTACAAGCTAGACAAACGACAAGGTTTTTCCGTAGATTGTGGGATGCCTATTCGATTTCCAAATCCAAGGCTATTTAGCTGTTTCATCCCAGGGATTTTTGGTTGAAATAATAAAATTTTACATCCTAGAATGCCAAACATAAAAGTTTTTTTCGGGTACTTCTCATCCCGATCTGGCCAAACGCGTTGTCCAGAGACTAGGCATTGACTTGGGGAAGGTGGTGACAAAAAAATTCAGCAACTTGGAAACAAGTGTTGAAATTTGTGAATCTGTTCGGGGTGAAGATGTATACATCATTCAGACAGGCTCGGGCAAAATAAACGATAACCTGATGGAAATGCTACTCATGATTAACGCCTGCAAAACTGCATCAGCATATCGGATTACAACTGTTATTCCATGTTTTCCCTACGCCCGTCAACACAAGATAGATAAGAGCCGAATTTCAGCAAAATTAGTTGCAAATATGTTATCCGTAGCTAGGACTAACCAAATTATAACAAAGGATTTACATGCGAATCAAATTCAGGGATTTTTCGACATACCAGTCGACAATTTATATACTGAGCCAGCTGTTATCAAATGGATAGAGGAAAACATTCCAGATTGGAAAAACTCTGTTATTGTTTCTCCTGATGGTGGTGGTGCAAAGCGTTTGACAGCAATTGCTGAACGCTTAAATCTCGACTTCGTTTTAATCCACAAGGAACGAAATAGCAAACGAAGATGCATCGATGGTACTTGTAGGAGACGTTAGAGGTAAAGTTGCCATTTTGGTTGATGATATGGCAGACACCTGTATAATATTAACTCATGGAGTTCTTTCAGGTTCAGCTATTTCCCGCATAAATAATTCTTCTTTCGAAGCTGTTGTTGTCACAAACACTCTACCCCAGGATGGTCACAAACACTCTACCCCAGGATGGTCACATGAGAGACTATCCAAAAATTAAGACCATTGATATGTCCACGATGTTCGCTGAATATATAAGGAGATCCCACAATGGAGAAACCGAACCATAATTTCAAATATTCCATATTTCATATTTGTTTAATTTATGTATTTTTATTTGCATTAATTTATATATTTTTTTAATTTTTACTTTTTTATATTTCATATTGCGATGAACATAAAACGGTTCTTTTCACTACCCATTGAATCCAGAAGGTACAATTTTGTGGATGGGCGTGAAAAGTCTTTACAACATAAATTAAGACTCAAAGAAGGTAGATTTGTAATATTTTTTAATTGCAATTTTCATTATGAACTCCATCATTGATTCCTTTTTAGGTAATCGTCGGATGTGAATTCAACTAAAAATCATTACGCAGTTAAACATATCATTAACTCGCTATTTTTACTTGCGATTATAGGGACTATAAGGCAAGCATTCGTAAAAAAAAAAAAAAAAATTCTAACAATCAAACATGATATTACGATGATAGAGAAGTCAAAAAAAGTGGGTCCGGAAAAATATGTAGTGTTTTATGATTTAAATAATATTGCTTATCAAAATTTTCAAAAACATTTTTTTTTAAATTTTAATAATTTTTTTAAAAAAATATTTTGTTTTTTGAATATTTTGAAAACGGATCTATAGATTTTTTTTTAAATTTTTCTCCTAGTATAAACTATAGATTTCTTAAAATTGACATACTAAAAAAAATTTTAAAATATGTTTTCGAAAAGTTTTTCAAAAAAAACATTTTTTTGAAAAAACTGGTCGAACGATTTTGAAATGAAAAATTCATAAAATAGAAAACAGCAAAAGAAATAAGATGGCTTACAACATTTTTTTCAAAAAACGTTATGAATAGTGTTTTTTTGATTTCATAAAATTTTTTCCCCAACATTTTATTTCATATTGCTCGGCTAAGCCCTAGCCAAGCTATTAGTCAAATAAAAGAAAGTGACAACCTACATTACATACATACTTACGTATTTTAAAGTATTTTTCATCATCATAAAAGCACAGAATAAATAAGGAAGCCTTTGATAAACACACAAAAACAACTAACAAATAAAAAAAACTATTCGATTACTACTGAATGCAAAAATTTCAATCGAGAAAACAAAAGTTTACACCTTCCTATAAATAAACAAAACCACTGTGTTAACTTTTAATATTGTCTCTATAACTACTGGCTTAACAGTAGTTGGAACACGTATCTTAATTTTAGTACCTACCTTCCTTCCAACCTTATTATAGGTACCTAAATCCTTTATAAATTCCATTGGTCCCATATTGGGACGTATAAAGGTCCCTTTACCTAGCATTATTGCCATACTGCTGATTCCGACGAATCTTTATGCCAGTTGTTCAAATTTTTCCATACCAAAATGAAAATTTAACTGAAAAAAGTCCTTTGTATCTTTCTATTAGCAAATTATATTATAAACAGTAAGCAGCAAGTGGAAAGATAATACTACACTAAAAAACTGCAAAAGCTAACAATCCTATATATTTATGTGTTTATCCCTTTGTCGTGACGCATGTTCGTTCGAGCTTCAAACCACAACGATTCTACAGAAGTTGCACGTCAAAAAAACATTAAAATTAAATCTTTGTCAAAAAGACGCCTGTACCTAAAAAGGATTAGCACACAGGAGCAAGTACATGCGACCCAGTCGTGCCTTTTATTGTTTATGTATATGAAAAATATTGTTTTTATTTTATTGCTACTAATATTATCATTATTATTTTTTAATTTGCATTATTATTATTATTGCTATTATTTTTTTTTTTATTTCGTTATCAATAAAACTAAAAAATAACTAAAATATTAGCATTTTTTGAAGTACAAAAGTTGCTGCGTTGAATGCGTCGTCATTCAACGCGTCCACTAAAGGTCAGTCACCGCGCCTCTGATTGCTCAACTGGCCCTAAAAGTTAGTTGACTTTTAGTTGCCATTTAGTCAGAAACTTAGTCAAGATTCTTTGACTAACTTTCAACAAAATGTATTGGTTCCAGTTTGTCGTTAATGGATTCACTTTGACTAGAAGTTAGTTGACTAAAAGTCAGTGTACGCATCCATTATGTTGGAGATTTTTAAATTGAGTTATTTGATTTTTTCGGCATTTTGTGAGCCGTATTAGCTGTTTCATCGAAGTAACACCTGGCTTTTCATTATTTTAAGTTTTTTAAGTGAAAGAATAAGGATGTCTTATTTTTTTTAATAATGGTAAGCTTGCATCTATTATTACTATGAGTTGATATAAAGATGTATGGTGGTTGGGTGCTGTATGACGACGGACTGCCCGCCGAACTTTTTAAAGCGGCCGAAGATGACCTGGTGGAGTCCATACACCAACTCATCTCTAAAATTTGGTCAGAAGATAGTATGCCTGATGAATGGAACCTCAGCATCTTTTGCGCGATCGACAAGAAAGGAGACCCTCTAAACTGCGCCAACTATAGAGGAATAAGTTTCCTGAATATCGCCTCATCTCTGCCGTACTATGTGAACGCCTGAAACCTTTTGTCAGCAACCTATCAGTGTGGTTTCAGACCAGGAAAGTCCACAATTGATCAAATGTTCACGCTACGGCAGATCCTGGAAACTACCCAAGAATTCCAAATCGATAACCACCACCTCTTCATCGATTTTAAGGCCTCGTACGATAGCATTTATAGAGACAAGCTACACAGCGCCATGTCTGGTTTGGCATTCCCACAAAACTCGTCCGACTGTGCAGGATGACGATAGAGAACTCTCGCTGCTCCGTCAAGATTGGTACTGACCTCACAGAAGCTTTTGATGTAAAAAAAGGATTCCGGCAAGGTGATGCGCTATCGTGCGTATTCTTCATCTTAATACTTGAAACAATTATAAGAAACCCGCAAGTTAATTGTAGTGGGACAATTTATTTCAAGTCTGTGCAATTGCTAGCATACGCTGACGACATAGAAATCATTGGCAGAACTCGGCGAGCTGTCAGATTGGACAAAACAACACAATAGACAGATACAACTTTGAGGTAGTTAGGGACATTGTTTACCTCGGATCCGCTTTAACATCTGACAACAACATCTCGTGAAAAATAAAACGAAGAATTACTCTTGCCAATCGCTGGTTCTATCGGCTAGGAAGGCAATTGCCTCTCTCGAAAGACAAAGGAGACTCTGTATAAGGCCTTAATCATCCCATCCCTGCTCTATGGCGCCGAGGCATGGACTCTATCTAAAGCGGATGAAGAAGTCGCTTCGAGCGTAAGATTCTTCGAAAGATTTTTGGCCCTACCTGCGTAAACGGGCTTTGGAGGAGAAGTTTCAACCAAGTTTCAACAGAGGGTAGACGCAGTCAAGGAAGACCTCACCTTAGGTGGCGCGTTCAACTGGAGGATGACCCCAACCAACTTCGAGTGCGAAACTGGAAGCAGCTAGCCAAAGACCGAGCTGGCTGGAGAGGCATGTTGGTTGAGGCCCAGGTTCGTCCCGAACTGTAGCCCCCCCTAAGTAAGTGTAATAAAAATTTGACTTTCGGTTTTTCTCCGTACGGACGAAACCTTCGTGTGTAAAACAAGGCTTAGTATAAGCTGGAGCCGTCCATAAACATAGATGAGTGAGACTATTACTCAAGGCTTATGCTTATTGCTACGGATAGTAAAGGATAAGTGAGATTTGCTGGAATTATATTCCCCGGCTGGGATTAAAAAAATATAACAATTAGAACGTTGGTTGTTAAGTTCTACATTCTTGTTAAACAATGAAAAATGTTCTTTTCTTAGAAACTTACGTCAAATATATGCAAACATATAGCCTGAATCAACTGCCAATCCTTCACTCTATCTCGTTCATTAGCCATTTCAAAGAAAGCTTGCAGCAAATAATACAAATCCTCTGCAGAAGAATCGGCATTTGCTCCATTGAAATAATTCCAAAAATCAGTTGCATGATATCGAGCTATGTAATCTGTAGAAAACACAATTTTATTCATATATTGCATTCAATATAATGCACATACCCTCATGAGGAGCTGGAAACTGAGTAGGGAATCCAACATTCAAATAAAAAAATATCTGCCAAACTGTAGAAGCATCAAGACTGTTGTACGGAAGTGAGGAGAAATACTGCCATGTGGCCAAGTTACGTGTTCGATATATGTAACTGCAGGCCTTTATGAGCAGCGAATTCAATTCAACGTTAATTCTTTCGCACAAGTAAGGATCTTTGGATAGATTGTTTCGTCTGCGAATGAAAAAAAAATAATAAGTTTACAAACACAACTGAAGACTTTCCTTTTCAACTTACATAAACAACTCATGGTAATCGGAAACATATTGTAAAATGTGTCGAATAAGCCGACCTAGTCGCTTGGCAAGTTGTTTATATCGCTCCCTGTTGTAAGTGAGCATTCCTTCTCCGAAAATTTCAACAAGTGTCGAACAGAAGGCAATAACTTTTAACACTTGATTGCCAGTAATGAGGTCAGCTTCCAGAATGTAGCTGTTGCGAGTTTTTTCAACATTCAGTGCGTAGCTATGTAAAAAAAGAAAATCATAAATCTGTTTTGATAATAACTTGACATATAAACCCTACCAAAATAACATTTCGAATGGCATTTGATCGAGCAATGCTATCAAATCACTTTCTCTCAATCCTATGCATTCGCCTTTTGCTGTTGTTCCCTCCTCACCATCCGATTCGATTAATATCCACATGTCCTCTTTTACAGGATCAGAGATTTCCTGATGGGACTTTACATAAATATTTGAAATGACTTAGATAATTCTTAAACATTAGTCAACATACCTGCGAGAATGCCTTAAGGAAATCATTTCGTTTCTTAATGGGCAGCAGGAGTATATGCAGTATTGCAACGCAATGATTAATTTCCGGACTCGTAAGAGTTATATGCTCGTTTTTTGTGACATCTGTTAATGGCAGCTGGATAAATGATTTAGCCCAATTGCCAATGCCATTGGGACAGCGTAGAACATGAAATAAGAGGAACCAATGATCTTCCTTTGTGCCAACACGGATGTGCAATGCTATTAGTTTGTTGAGCCAGTTTTTGATGTTTTGTGAAAATGTCTTACAAAAAGTAAAGAAAAGAATAATATATTAAATGGAATGGGTGTTAAAAGTTGATTTTTACCGTATTTGGACTTGGTTTACGTATGAAGCTGAACAAGATTGTGATAGCTCTTCGAAGGCGGTTAATGCAGTGAAGCTCTTCGGGATCTAGATTTTTGTTTAGTGATACTGGCGTTTGATTGGTTATGTATCGCACTGCTTGATAGGACATTATTTCATCAACAATTTTGTCAATCTGCAAGTTTGAAAATACAAAATTTAAGTAAGAAAAAGTAAAGAAGGACGGATTTGAAATAAAATGTTCATGGCCCAGACTAGAGCTAGTCTTTTTTGTTACTAGCCCTAGGTTTGACTACCTATATAAAGCTAATTAAACACAGCGGGGGTGTTAGGGAAATAAAGAAGGATGTAAAACCTCGTAACAACACTCCAGGAGAGGCGATGGGATAAAACGGACATGAGAAGAGCTGAAAACTGATGGAATCAACGGTGCCTTCTACAGTTACCTATAAGGAGCAGTTTATCCGGCTCTTTGTCCTTGAATTCATAGTAAGGACTTGGTCCTCCAACCACAAGCCACTGGTGTAAGGCATATATAACCGCCATCCAAGAAATGCAATGGGACGGACCAAGAAGAAGCTGCGATATTTATATGGAAACTGCTATACAAAACAAAAACGGCGCTTATTTGGATGTGGATTCATCGTTGGAGGCAGGCAACGGCAAGAGGTTTTGAGCTACAAATGTGTCAACGGGCGCCTCATGACGCCAAAGAAATGTTTTTTGATCTCCTGGACAAAACATATCAGCAGTGCCCTAGCTGTGACATTAAAATTGTCCAAGGCGACTTTAACGCTTGTCTTTGGTGGTACAATGGAAAACAAAAATGCAATATGCAGTCTCGTTGGTAAATCACAATGTAAAATAAAGAAATAAATTTATTGGCGCGACAGCTCCTTAAGGAGCCAAGGCCTAGTGACTTATACTCTCAACCATTCCTGTGTGTGTGTTGTTACTCTGCAAGAATGGAATCACAATGTAGGAGAGTGTAAGCTCGGGCAGAACAGGGTCGGAAACAAGATCCAGCGAAAATGTGTAATGTGTAGAGACTAGGGGCACCCAGCAAGCCTGTCCTAAGTTGGAACTAATAAAACAACAAAAACTTCGAAAATGATCGAGGCGGCCAGCTTTAACTCCTGCGATAACTCCGATATCCATTGTGCTCCAAATCTCGTAAGTTCAAATGACGGCAGGGAGCGCAACAACAACAGTACAGACACTACAAAAGGTTTACTAAACATGCTCTCTACTGCGGCTCCTGCGGTTACTTCAGAAATAAAGATTATTCCATTCGAACGGATGTTAGCTTCCAAATAATTACAAGAGGACCGCCAATTGGTGTTTTAGTTCTTAGTTTTAATAAAAAAGCCGTATTTGTTGTATACGTAATTTTGTTTTATTTTTTAGCCGACAAATTCATATGATCTCCGCTGGAACCACAATTTTCTACCTTAATAGCACATTAAAGCAGGGCATGGGGCTCCCGAGGTTGACCTTGTAAGACGTAAGCACGCCTCCGAATTATTGAAAAGTTACTATGGAAAAGTTACTAAATAAACTATATAAACGTGTTGATTTATTGAGGATTTAATTGAGAATAAATATAATAATAGTGAAAGTATTAATACAGAAAATAATATTGAAAAGGGATTACTAGATTATAATAATTATGCAAGGTATTAATAAGTTACAAGTAGTAGACAAGTATATTTCAATACGAATATACCGTTTTTCCATTTCTCAAGCCAACTAAATGCTGGTGTTTTTGCATTATTTTATCCAGAAGTTTCTGCGCCTTTAGATAGAGTCGAAACGTGACAATGCTTTTGCCTTTTGAACTTTGTTTTCAGGGCATCTTTTTCTACGTGCAGTACCAGTTTACTATCGCAAGTTGCAAGTTAAGTGCAAGTCATCGATGGATCTATGTACATACATTCAGCAACTTAGCTATTAAATCAAATTAAAACTTTGCCTCTTAAATACAGGCGCAAAACAAGCTTCCAACAGTAGTCGGAATTAAAAAATGCTCAGCAAAATTTGGTTCTTTTGCAAATCTCTTTTTACGATTCTTGGAAGGCCAATCGCAATTTCAAGTCATGTTCGACACAAAACACATCAATTAACACATGCAGACGTCAAAAGAAAATATCCGCCTGTAGCTATTTTTTCTTAAAAAAATAATGAAATCTATTTTCCGAGTAATCCTGTAATTTGTTTTTATATATACAAATGTCAAATTCTACTAAAAACAAAATTTTAATTTTTTTTAAAAAGGAACTCGATATTTGAATTTTCAATGAGCAAATTACTCAACTGATTGTCAAAAAATTTAATTTAATCAGTTTATTGTAAAATAAATTGTATTCAGAAAATCATTTGTGTGCTCCGAAGAATTAAATAAAATAAAAATATTCCAAACCAATGGCCGCACGAAATTTTGCAAAGAAAATAATAACGAACGTTTGCTGCGAACTGCTATTTCAGCAAAATTAGTTGCAAATATGTTATCCATGGCTGGAGCTGACCAAATTATCACAATGGATTTACATGCGACTCAAATTCAGGGATTTTTTGACATACCAGTCGACAATTTATATGCTGAGCCAGCTGTTATCAAATGGATAGAGGAAAACATTCCAGATTGGAAGAACTCTGTTATTGTTTCTCCTGATGCTGGTGGTGCAAAGCGTGTGACATCAATTGCTGAACGCTTAAATCTCGACTTCGTTTTAATCCACAAGAAACGAAAAGTGCCAAACGAAGTTGCATCGATGGTACTTGTAGGAGACGTTAGAGGTAAAGTTGCCATTTTGGTTGATGATATGGCAGACACCTGTGGAACTATTGTTCACGCTGCAAACAAACTTGTAGAAGCAGGAGCAACAAAGGTGTATGCAATATTAACTCATGGAGTTCTTTCAGGTTCAGCTATTTCCCGCATAAATAATGCTTGTTTCGAAGCTGTTGTTGTCACAAACACTCTACCCCAGGATGGTCACATGAGAGATTGTCCAAAAATTAAGTCCATTGATATGTCCACGATGTTCGCTGAATCTATAAGGAGATCCCACAATGGAGAAACCGAACCATAATTTCAAATATTCCATATTGTATTTATTTTTATTTTTTTTTAATTTTTACTTTTTTTTATATTTCATATTGCGATGAACATAAAACGGTTGTTTTCACTGCCCATAGAATACAGAAGGTAACATTTTGTGGATGAGCGTGAAGAGTCTTGACAACATAAATTAAGACTCAAAGAAGGTAGATTTGTAATATTTTTTAATTGCAATTTTCGTTATTAACTGTACTATTGATTCCTTTTTAGGTAATCGTCGGATGTGATCACGTAAATAAGCACAACATCATCAACTCGCTATTTTTGTTTATGTATATGAAAGATATTGTTTTTACTTCATTGCTACTAATATTATCATTAATATTTTTATTATTATTATTTTTATTATTATTATTTTTATTATTATTATTTGTATTATTATTATTATTATTACTATTATTTTTTTATTTCGTTATCAATAAAACTTAACAATAACTAAAAAAATAGCATTTTTTGAAGTACAAAAGTTGCTGAGGCTTAACAGCTATTCCGGGCGGTTCAATTGCTCAATTGGCCCTAAAAATTAGTTGACTTTTAGTTGCCATTTAGTCAAAAACTTAGTCAAGATTCTTTGACTAACTTTCAACTGACAGTGTCCTCTTTAAAATGCATTGGTTCCAGTTTGTCGTTCATTCACTTTGATTAGAAGTTAGTTGACTAAAAGTCAGTGTACGTCCATTATGTTGGAGATTTTTAAATTGAGATATTTCATTTTTGTTCGGCATTTTGTGAGCCGTAGTAGCTGCTTCATCGAGGTAAGACCTGGGTTTTTATTATTTTAAGCTTTTTAAGTGAAAGAATAAGGATGTCTTATTTTTTTTAATAATGGTAAGCTTGCATCTATTATTACTATGAGTTGTTATAAAGATGTATGGTGGTTGGGTGCTGTATGACGACGGACTGCCCGCCGAACTTTTTAAAGCGGCCGGAGATGACCTGGTGAAGTGCATACATCACAACGAAGATGTTGAGAGATGCTACTCCAGGAACAACGAGTGGAAGTTTTACCAACAGGTAAAAAGAACGTGCCAAGGAAAAAAACCGAGATAGGAATGGAAACCTCGTAGTAGAGACACAGTCGGTGCTGAGTACATGGAAGGACCATTTCTGCAGAGTGTATAACTGTGATGAAGACCAAAATCCCGCAGTCAAGCAGAATGAACCATTCAACATGGACGATGACAGACAAAACTTCCGTCTACCTGACCAAAATTAAGTGAGGATAGCAATATCTAAACTAAAAAACAACAAAGCTGCTGGACCCGACGGACTACCCGCCGAACTTTTTAAAGCGGCCAGAGATGACCTAGTGGAGTGCATACACCAACTCATATCTAAAGTTTGGTCAAACATAAACATAGGAGCAGTGGTACAATGGAAAACAAAACTGTAAAATTCAGTCTCGTTGTGTCAAATGTTGGTAAATCACATTGTAGGAGAGTGTAAGCTCGGGCAGAACAGGGTTGGAAATAAGATCCAGCTAAAATGTGTACTGTGCAGAGACGAGGAGCACTCTGCTGCAAGCTATCGGGCCTGTCCTAAGTTGCAACAAATAAAACTTCGAAACTTATGATCGAGGCGGCCATATTTAACTCCTGCGATAACTCCGATATCCATTGTGCTCAAAATCTCGTATGGGTTCAAATGGCGGCAGGGAGCGCAACAACAACAGTACAGACACTACCAAAGGTTGCCAAACAGGCTCTCTACTACGATGCTGTTCAGGGCCAGTTAACCAGCCTACAACAACAGATCGGACACCAGGAGGAAAGGATAGACCATATCTTCACACCTTCGAGGCAACGGCGCACAATGCGTGGAAGTCGCTTGACTGAACATCGAATCCATTTTGGGCATATCGGAGGAATAAGTGTTATTTCTCGTTATTATGAGCTTGTTGACGGAATACAAATTTTGTGCAAAAACAGATGGCTGAGAATATTTTCAGTTGGCCTCATGAAATAAGTCTGACGGTGGTGATCGAAATAGTCTGTTTCACCAGCAAATTACTCCAACATTCAGAACGAAAGATTCCCACTTCATATGGGTTATATTTTTGCGAATTTTCTTCTTCGGCCTTTACTGTCTCCTGCTATATGCTCTTCTAAACTCTGGCAATTTGTAGTCCTGGGAGTTTGAGTCTGCTTAGACTTTTCACTCGATCGATCTGACTAAACACTTTTCTTTTTTTCGAAACTAGTCTAGTTTGAAAAAGGACAAACAAAAGGATTCCAAAATGTTAGAAGAGAAAGCCTATATACTGACGAATAACACAGTTACACTAAGCTATAAATCTAATAAAAAAAAAAAAAAAACAAATTCATTCCATAAAAAAGGGCTGCAACTATTTTCAAAAAAGGGAAGAAAACTGCTTAGAATTGCGACCATAAAAAGATATCTAGCACTTACATATTTACTTATTGTGAAATTAAAGAAAACTGTATTATTATCAGCAACATAAAGAAAGGAAGATACTTCAGAAATAGAGATTATTCCATTGGAACGGATGTTAGCTTCTAAATAGTTACAAGAGGACCGCCAATTGGTGTTTTAGTTAAGAACTAAAAAGTTTTAATTTTAATAAAAAACGCCGTATTTGTTGTAAATGTAAAAGTCGTATTCTTTTTTAACCGACAATTTGCTCGGACCACAATTCTCTAACTTAATAGCACATTAAGGCAAAACATGGGGTTCGCACGCCTCCGAATTTATCATTGTTCTATTTCTGAAGCAAACTAAATGCTGGTGTTGTTGCATTATTTTATCCAGAAGTTTCTGCACTTTCAGATAGGGTCGGAACTTGACAATGCTTTTGCTTTTGAACTTTGTTTTCAGGGCATCTTTTTTCTACCTGGCAGTACCAGTTAAATTGGACATTTTTAATTTTGTTTTTCCAAGCTATGAATTTTGTATCGCAAGTAAAACAGTAACATTCATAAACTTAGCTATTAAATCAAATCAAAACTTTACCTCTTAAATACAGGCGCAAAACAAGCGTCCGATAGTAGCCGGAATAGTAAAATGCTCATTTGCAAACATCTTTTTTAGATTCTTGGAAAGCCAATCGCGATTTCAAGTCATGTTTTAGACAGCAAAAGAAAATATCCGCCTGCAGCTATTTTTTTTAAATCAAGTTCGAGTGCCTGATGATCCTGTTGATTTAGCAGTCATCAAAGAGACAAAGATTATTTCAAGTTGAAGTTGCTAATTTTTTAATTCATATTTGATTATTGAAATCTGGCTCTTAGCACCATCACATCATCACATTATAACCAAAAATAATGAAATCTATTTTCAGAGCAAAATAATCCTGTAAATTGTTTTTATAAATACAAATGTCAAATTCTACTGACACAAAAAAATTTGAAATTTTTTTAAAAAGGAACTCGATATTTAAATTTTCAATGAGCAAATTACTCAACTGATTGTCAAAAAAATTAATTTATTTCAGTTTATTGTGAAATAAATTTTATTGAGAAGATCATTTGTGTGCTCCGAAGAATTAAATAAAATAAAAATATTCCAAACCAATGGCCGCACGAAATTTTGCAAAGAAAATAATCACGAACGTTTTCTGCAGTTCGTGGAGGCGGAAGTTTACAAATAAGTTTGTTATAAATAATGCAAAAGGTAAGGTTATTTTATAATAAATATAAATAAATATTTATAAATATTTTTTTAAGATATTAATGGCCCAAATATTTCTCGTCATTTTGGTCAAAACTTTTTGCCAATAACTGCTGTTGCACAACAAGACCATCATAAAAAGAAATATCAAGAAGAATACACGGAAAATGAAAATAGACAAACGAAGTTTTGGTAAGCTTAAAGTTTTGCAAAAATCATTAAGCACATTGTCTTTATTGTTACAGGCTCAATGGATTTGATATTTCAATTTTTGCTTTGGTTGCATGGAGTTTGTACAAGCTAGACAAACGCCAAAGTTTCTTCGTAGATTGTGGGATGCCCATTCGATTTCCAAATCCAAGGCTATTTAGCAGTTTCATCCCAGGGATTTTTGGTGGAAATAATAAAATTTTACATCCTAGAATGCCAAACATAAAAGTTTTTTCGGGTACTTCTCATCCCGATCTGGCCAAACGCGTTGTCCAGAGACTAGGCATTGACTTGGGGAAGGTGGTGACAAAAAAATTCAGCAACTTGGAAACAAGTGTTGAAATTTGTGAATCTGTTCGGGGTGAAGATGTATACATCATTCAGACAGGCTCGGGCAAAATAAACGATAACCTGATGGAAATGCTACTCATGATTAACGCCTGCAAAACTGCATCAGCATATCGGATTACAGCTGTTATTCCATGTTTTCCCTATGCCCGCCAAGACAAGATCGATAAGAGCCGAGCTGCTATTTCAGCAAAATTAGTTGCAAATATGTTATCCGTGGCTGGAGCTGACCAAATTATCACAATGGATTTACATGCGACTCAAATTCAGGGATTTTTTGACATACCAGTCGACAATTTATATGCTGAGCCAGCTGTTATCAAATGGATAGAGGAAAACATTCCAGATTGGAAGAACTCTGTTATTGTTTCTCCTGATGCTGGTGGTGCAAAGCGTGTGACATCAATTGCTGAACGCTTAAATCTCGACTTCGTTTTAATCCACAAGAAACGAAAAGTGGCAAACGAAGTTGCATCGATGGTACTTGTGGGAGACGTTAGAGGTAAAGTTGCCATTTTGGTTGATGATATGGCAGACACCTGTGGAACTATTGTTCACGCTGCAAACAAACTTGTAGAAGCAGGAGCAACAAAGGTGTATGCAATATTAACTCATGGAGTTCTTTCAGGTTCAGCTATTTCCCGCATAAATAATGCTTGTTTCGAAGCTGTTGTTGTCACAAACACTCTACCCCAGGATGGTCACATGAGAGATTGTCCAAAAATTAAGTCCATTGATATGTCCACGATGTTCGCTGAATCTATAAGGAGATCCCATAATGGAGAAACCGAACCATAATTTCAAATATTCCATATTGTATTTATTTTTATTTTTTTTTAATTTTTACTTTTTTTTATATTTCATATTGCGATGAACATAAAACGGTTGTTTTCACTGCCCATAGAATACAGAAGGTCAAGGTAACATTTTGTGGATGAGCGTGAAGAGTCTTGACAACATAAATTAAGACTCAAAGAAGGTAGATTTGTAATATTTTTTAATTGCAATTTTCGTTATTAACTGTACTATTGATTCCTTTTTAGGTAATCGTCGGATGTGATCACGTAAATAAGCACAACATCATCAACTCGCTATTTTTGTTTATGTATATGAAAGATATTGGTTTTACTTCATTGCTACTAATATTATCATTAATATTTTTATTATTATTATTTTTATTATTATTATTTTTATTATTATTATTTGTATTATTATTATTATTATTACTATTATTTTTTTATTTCGTTATCAATAAAACTTAACAATAACTAAAAAAATAGCATTTTTTGAAGTACAAAAGTTGCTGAGGCTTAACAGCTATTCCGGGCGGTTCAATTGCTCAATTGGCCCTAAAAATTAGTTGACTTTTAGTTGCCATTTAGTCAAAAACTTAGTCAAGATTCTTTGACTAACTTTCAACTGACAGTGTCCTCTTTAAAATGCATTGGTTCCAGTTTGTCGTTCATTCACTTTGATTAGAAGTTAGTTGACTAAAAGTCAGTGTACGTCCATTATGTTGGAGATTTTTAAATTGAGATATTTGATTTTTGTTCGGCATTTTGTGAGCCGTAGTAGCTGCTTCATCGAGGTAAGACCTGGGTTTTTATTATTTTAAGCTTTTTAAGTGAAAGAATAAGGATGTCTTATTTTTTTTAATAATGGTAAGCTTGCATCTATTATTACTATGAGTTGTTATAAAGATGTATGGTGGTTGGGTGCTGTATGACGACGGACTGCCCGCCGAACTTTTTAAAGCGGCCGGAGATGACCTGGTGGAGTGCATACATCAACTCATCTCAGTTGAACTCATCTTTAGTTGAACAAATAAGGATGTGTTATTATTTTCATAATGGTAAGCTTGCATCTATCATTACTATGATTTGTAATACAGCTTTGGTTTTCGTTCAGCAACTTTGAAAGTGAATAGACGTGTTGGCGACTTTCAAAGTACTTTTAAAAGAAAAATCGTAAGTTATAATACGAAGATTGTCTACAATTTTTGAGTGGCGAGTTAGACTAGTGTCGGATAGCTCATCTCGAAGGTAGAACTCCAAATGATTTCCAATCATTAAGGAAAAAGAAGTCAGCAGGAGTCGATGGTATACACCATATTGTACTACGACATCTTTCTGAGGATGCAACAGACATTTCTTTTTCTTTCTTTTTTTTCATCTAGTGAGTTGGAAGACAGCTGCTGTGCATCCTTTCCCGAAAAAAGGAATAGATAATTCCAATCTGGCAAATCTTCGGTCAATAAGTCTTCTTCCGAATATCAGCAAAGTATTCGAAAAAGTTCTCAAAAGAGCTCTGTCCAAGTAGGCGGAGGACAAAAATATAAATCCAGACACCTACATAGTTCGGCTTTAAGGCGGGACATGACACCATTCATTCAGCGTCTAAGCTAGTATCTGCCATCCAATGGAACAATGCTAAGAACCACCAATGGGTTGATTTGGAAAGAGCATTCGAGACCGTATGGTTAGAAGGTCTTTTAACTGAAACTAACCAGATGGGACATAAGTAAAGAATACCAAAGTAGAAGTACAAACACTTCTACCCCAACGAGGGCCTATGAAACTGGGCAAAATATAAACAGTGAAGATAGCTGATTCTATAACACATTGCAAGGCGATGACCTCGACTAATGACCATCAAATATATATCGAATCCAGCTCAGTTGCCAGCTGGTTGAGATGAGATGGCCCCAAGTGCTAAACTTAGTGGCATATAAAGCGGCGCTGCAAAGAAGGACGAGAGCTGCTCGTGACCTCTTCGAGCAGAAAAGACGGCTTCTCCAAAAGAAAAAGAGAGAGCATGGGAAGCGCGCGATCGAAGATGTTGAGAGATGCTACTCCAGGAACAACGAGTGGAAGTTTTACCAACAGGTAAAAAGAACGTGCCAAGGAAAAAAACCGAGATAGGAATGGAAACCTCGTAGTAGAGACACAGTCGGTGCTGAGTACATGGAAGGACCATTTCTGCAGAGTGTATAACGGTGATGAAGACCAAAATCCCGCAGTCAAGCAGAATGAACCATTCAACATGGACGATGACAGACAAAACTTCCGTCTACCTGACCAAAATTAAGTGAGGATAGCAATATCTAAACTAAAAAACAACAAAGCTGCTGGACCCGACGGACTACCCGCCGAACTTTTTAAAGCGGCCAGAGATGACCTAGTGGAGTGCATACACCAACTCATATCTAAAGTTTGGTCAAACATAAACATAGGAGCAGTGGTACAATGGAAAACAAAACTGTAAAATTCAGTCTCGTTGTGTCAAATGTTGGTAAATCACATTGTAGGAGAGTGTAAGCTCGGGCAGAACAGGGTTGGAAATAAGATCCAGCTAAAATGTGTACTGTGCAGAGACGAGGAGCACTCTGCTGCAAGCTATCGGGCCTGTCCTAAGTTGCAACAAATAAAACTTCGAAACTTATGATCGAGGCGGCCATATTTAACTCCTGCGATAACTCCGATATCCATTGTGCTCAAAATCTCGTATGGGTTCAAATGGCGGCAGGGAGCGCAACAACAACAGTACAGACACTACCAAAGGTTGCCAAACAGGCTCTCTACTACGATGCTGTTCAGGGCCAGTTAACCAGCCTACAACAACAGATCGGACACCAGGAGGAAAGGATAGACCATATCTTCACACTTTCGAGGCAACGGCGCACAATGCGTGGAAGTCGCTTGACTGAACATCGAATCCATTTTGGGCATATCGGAGGAATAAGTGTTATTTCTCGTTATTATGAGCTTGTTGACGGAATACAAATTTTGTGCAAAAACAGATGGCTGAGAATATTTTCAGTTGGCCTCATGAAATAAGTCTGACGGTGGTGATCGAAATAGTCTGTTTCACCAGCAAATTACTCCAACATTCAGAACGAAAGATTCCCACTTCATATGGGTTATATTTTTGCGAATTTTCTTCTTCGGCCTTTACTGTCTCCTGCTATATGCTCTTCTAAACTCTGGCAATTTGTAGTCCTGGGAGTTTGAGTCTGCTTAGACTTTTCACTCGATCGATCTGACTAAACACTTTTCTTTTTTTCGAAACTAGTCTAGTTTGAAAAAGGACAAACAAAAGGATTCCAAAATGTTAGAAGAGAAAGCCTATATACTGACGAATAACACAGTTACACTAAGCTATAAATCTAATAAAAAAAAAAACAAATTCATTCCATAAAAAAGGGCTGCAACTATTTTCAAAAAAGGGAAGAAAACTGCTTAGAATTGCGACCATAAAAAGATATCTAGCACTTACATATTTACTTATTGTGAAATTAAAGAAAACTGTATTATTATCAGCAACATAAAGAAAGGAAGATACTTCAGAAATGGAGATTATTCCATTGGAACGGATGTTAGCTTCTAAATAGTTACAAGAGGACCGCCAATTGGTGTTTTAGTTAAGAACTAAAAAGTTTTAATTTTAATAAAAAACGCCGTATTTGTTGTAAATGTAAAAGTCGTATTCTTTTTTAACCGACAATTCGCTCGGACCACAATTCTCTAACTTAATAGCACATTAAGGCAAAACATGGGGTTCGCACGCCTCCGAATTTATCATTGTTCTATTTCTGAAGCAAACTAAATGCTGGTGTTGTTGCATTATTTTATCCAGAAGTTTCTGCACTTTCAGATAGGGTCGGAACCTGACAATGCTTTTGCTTTTGAACTTTGTTTTCAGGGCATCTTTTTTCTACCTGGCAGTACCAGTTAAATTGGACATTTTTAATTTTGTTTTTCCAAGCTATGAATTTTGTATCGCAAGTAAAACAGTAACATTCATAAACTTAGCTATTAAATCAAATCAAAACTTTACCTCTTAAATACAGGCGCAAAACAAGCGTCCGATAGTAGCCGGAATAGTAAAATGCTCATTTGCAAACATCTTTTTTAGATTCTTGGAAGGCCAATCGCGATTTCAAGTCATGTTTTAGACAACAAAAGAAAATATCCGCCTGCAGCTATTTTTTTTTAAATCAAGTTCGAGTGCCTGATGATCCTGTTGATTTAGCAGTCATCAAAGAGACAAAGATTATTTCAAATTGAAGTTGCTAATTTTTTAATTCATATTTGATTATTGAAATCTGGCTCTTAGCACCATCACATCATCACATTATAACCAAAAATAATGAAATCTATTTTCAGAGCAAAATAATCCTGTAAATTGTTTTTATAAATACAAATGTCAAATTCTACTGACACAAAAAAATTTGAAATTTTTTTAAAAAGGAACTCGATATTTAAATTTTCAATGAGCAAATTACTCAACTGATTGTCAAAAAAATTAATTTATTTCAGTTTATTGTGAAATAAATTTTATTGAGAAGATCATTTGTGTGCTCCGAAGAATTAAATAAAATAAAAATATTCCAAACCAATGGCCGCACGAAATTTTGCAAAGAAAATAATCACGAACGTTTTCTGCAGTTCGTGGAGGCGGAAGTTTACAAATAAGTTTGTTATAAATAATGCAAAAGGTAAGGTTATTTTATAATAAATATAAATAAATATTTATAAATATTTTTTTAAGATATTAATGGCCCAAATATTTCTCGTCATTTTGGTCAAAACTTTTTGCCAATAACTGCTGTTGCACAACAAGACCATCATAAAAAGAAATATCAAGAAGAATACACGGAAAATGAAAATAGACAAACGAAGTTTTGGTAAGCTTAAAGTTTTGCAAAAATCATTAAGCACATTGTCTTTATTGTTACAGGCTCAATGGATTTGATATTTCAATTTTTGCTTTGGTTGCATGGAGTTTGTACAAGCTAGACAAACGCCAAAGTTTCTTCGTAGATTGTGGGATGCCCATTCGATTTCCAAATCCAAGGCTATTTAGCAGTTTCATCCCAGGGATTTTTGGTGGAAATAATAAAATTTTACATCCTAGAATGCCAAACATAAAAGTTTTTTCGGGTACTTCTCATCCCGATCTGGCCAAACGCGTTGTCCAGAGACTAGGCATTGACTTGGGGAAGGTGGTGACAAAAAAATTCAGCAACTTGGAAACAAGTGTTGAAATTTGTGAATCTGTTCGGGGTGAAGATGTATACATCATTCAGACAGGCTCGGGCAAAATAAACGATAACCTGATGGAAATGCTACTCATGATTAACGCCTGCAAAACTGCATCAGCATATCGGATTACAGCTGTTATTCCATGTTTTCCCTATGCCCGCCAAGACAAGATAGATAAGAGCCGAGCTGCTATTTCAGCAAAATTAGTTGCAAATATGTTATCCGTGGCTGGAGCTGACCAAATTATCACAATGGATTTACATGCGACTCAAATTCAGGGATTTTTTGACATACCAGTCGACAATTTATATGCTGAGCCAGCTGTTATCAAATGGATAGAGGAAAACATTCCAGATTGGAAGAACTCTGTTATTGTTTCTCCTGATGCTGGTGGTGCAAAGCGTGTGACATCAATTGCTGAACGCTTAAATCTCGACTTCGTTTTAATCCACAAGAAACGAAAAGTGCCAAACGAAGTTGCATCGATGGTACTTGTAGGAGACGTTAGAGGTAAAGTTGCCATTTTGGTTGATGATATGGCAGACACCTGTGGAACTATTGTTCACGCTGCAAACAAACTTGTAGAAGCAGGAGCAACAAAGGTGTATGCAATATTAACTCATGGAGTTCTTTCAGGTTCAGCTATTTCCCGCATAAATAATGCTTGTTTCGAAGCTGTTGTTGTCACAAACACTCTACCCCAGGATGGTCACATGAGAGATTGTCCAAAAATTAAGTCCATTGATATGTCCACGATGTTCGCTGAATCTATAAGGAGATCCCACAATGGAGAAACCGAACCATAATTTCAAATATTCCATATTGTATTTATTTTTATTTTTTTTTAATTTTAACTTTTTTTTATATTTCATATTGCGATGAACATAAAACGGTTGTTTTCACTGCCCATAGAATACAGAAGGTCAAGGTAACATTTTGTGGATGAGCGTGAAGAGTCTTGACAACATAAATTAAGACTCAAAGAAGGTAGATTTGTAATATTTTTTAATTGCAATTTTCGTTATTAACTGTACTATTGATTCCTTTTTAGGTAATCGTCGGATGTGATCACGTAAATAAGCACAACATCATCAACTCCCTATTTTTGTTTATGTATATGAAAGATATTGTTTTTACTTCATTGCTACTAATATTATCATTAATATTTTTATTATTATTATTTTTATTATTATTATTTTTATTATTATTATTTGTATTATTATTATTATTATTACTATTATTTTTTTATTTCGTTATCAATAAAACTTAACAATAACTAAAAAAATAGCATTTTTTGAAGCACAAAAGTTGCTGAGGCTTAACAGCTATTCCGGGCGGTTCAATTGCTCAATTGGCCCTAAAAATTAGTTGACTTTTAGTTGCCATTTAGTCAAAAACTTAGTCAAGATTCTTTGACTAACTTTCAACTGACAGTGTCCTCTTTAAAATGCATTGGTTCCAGTTTGTCGTTCATTCACTTTGATTAGAAGTTAGTTGACTAAAAGTCAGTGTACGTCCATTATGTTGGAGATTTTTAAATTGAGATATTTGATTTTTGTTCGGCATTTTGTGAGCCGTAGTAGCTGCTTCATCGAGGTAAGACCTGGGTTTTTATTATTTTAAGCTTTTTAAGTGAAAGAATAAGGATGTCTTATTTTTTTTAATAATGGTAAGCTTGCATCTATTATTACTATGAGTTGTTATAAAGATGTATGGTGGTTGGGTGCTGTATGACGACGGACTGCCCGCCGAACTTTTTAAAGCGGCCGGAGATGACTTGGTGGAGTGCATACATCAACTCATCTCAGTTGAACTCATCTTTAGTTGAACAAATAAGGATGTGTTATTATTTTCATAATGGTAAGCTTGCATCTATCATTACTATGATTTGTAATACAGCTTTGGTTTTCGTTCAGCAACTTTGAAAGTGAATAGACGTGTTGGCGACTTCCAAAGTACTTTTAAAAGAAAAATCGTAAGTTATAGTACGAAGATTGTCTACAATTTTTGAGTGGCGAGTTAGACTAGAGTGTCGGATAGCTCATCTAGAAGGTAGAACTCCAAATGATTTCCAATCATTAAGGAAAAAGAAGTCAGCAGGAGTCGATGGTATACACCATATTGTACTACGACATCTTTCTGAGGATGCAACAGACATTTCTTTTTCTTTCTTTTTTTTCATCTAGTGAGTTGGAAGACAGCTGTTGTGCATCCTTTCCCGAAAAAAGGAATAGATAATTCCAATCTGGCAAATCTCCGGTCAATAAGTCTTCTTCCGAATATCAGCAAAGTATTCGAAAAAGTTCTCAAAAGAGCTCTGTCCAAGTAGGCGGAGGACAAAAATATAAATCCAGACACCTACATAGTTCGGCTTTAAGGCGGGACATGACACCATTCATTCAGCGTCTAAGCTAGTATCTGCCATCCAATGGAACAATGCTAAGAACCACCAATGGGTTGATTTGGAAAGAGCATTCGAGACCGTATGGTTAGAAGGTCTTTTAACTGAAACTAACCAGATGGGACATAAGTAAAGAATACCAAAGTAGAAGTACAAACACTTCTACCCCAACGAGGGCCTATGAAACTGGGCAAAATATAAACAGTGAAGATAGCTGATTCTATAACACATTGCAAGGCGATGACCTCGACTAATGACCATCAAATATATATCGAATCCAGCTCAGTTGCCAGCTGGTTGAGATGAGATGGCCCCAAGTGCTAAACTTAGAGGCATATAAAGCGGCGCTGCAAAGAAGGACGAGAGCTGCTCGTGACCTCTTCGAGCAGAAAAGACGGCTTCTCCAAAAGAAAAAGAGAGAGCATGGGAAGCACGCGATCGAAGATGTTGAGAGATGCTACTCCAGGAACAACGAGTGGAAGTTTTACCAACAGGTAAAAAGAACGTGCCAAGGAAAAAAACCGAGATAGGAATGGAAACCTCGTAGTAGAGACACAGTCGGTGCTGAGTACATGGAAGGACCATTTCTGCAGAGTGTATAACGGTGATGAAGACCAAAATCCCGCAGTCAAGCAGAATGAACCATTCAACATGGACGATGACAGACAAAACTTCCGTCTACCTGACCAAAATTAAGTGAGGATAGCAATATCTAAACTAAAAAACAACAAAGCTGCTGGACCCGACGGACTACCCGCCGAACTTTTTAAAGCGGCCAGAGATGACCTAGTGGAGTGCATACACCAACTCATATCTAAAGTTTGGTCAAACATAAACATAGGAGCAGTGGTACAATGGAAAACAAAACTGTAAAATTCAGTCTCGTTGTGTCAAATGTTGGTAAATCACATTGTAGGAGAGTGTAAGCTCGGGCAGAACAGGGTTGGAAATAAGATCCAGCTAAAATGTGTACTGTGCAGAGACGAGGAGCACTCTGCTGCAAGCTATCGGGCCTGTCCTAAGTTGCAACAAATAAAACTTCGAAACTTATGATCGAGGCGGCCATATTTAACTCCTGCGATAACTCCGATATCCATTGTGCTCAAAATCTCGTATGGGTTCAAATGGCGGCAGGGAGCGCAACAACAACAGTACAGACACTACCAAAGGTTGCCAAACAGGCTCTCTACTACGATGCTGTTCAGGGCCAGTTAACCAGCCTACAACAACAGATCGGACACCAGGAGGAAAGGCTAGACCATATCTTCACACTTTCGAGGCAACGGCGCACAAGGCGTGGAAGTCGCTTGACTGAACATCGAATCCATTTTGGGCATATCGGAGGAATAAGTGTTATTTCTCGTTATTATGAGCTTGTTGACGAAATACAAATTTTGTGCAAAAACAGATGGCTGAGAATATTTTCAGTTCGAAATAGCCTGTTTCACCAGCAAATAACTCCAACATTCAGAACGAAAGATTCCCACTTCATATGGGTTATATTTTTGCGAATTTTCTTCTTCGGCCTTTACTGTCTCCTGCTATATGCTCTTCTAAACTCTGGCAATTTGTAGTCCTGGGAGTTTGAGTCTGCTTAGACTTTTCACTCGATCGATCTGACTAAACACTTTTCTTTTTTTCGAAACTAGTCTAGTTTGAAAAAGGACAAACAAAAGGATTCCAAAATGTTAGAAGAGAAAGCCTATATACTGACGAATAACACAGTTACACTAAGCTATAAATCTAATAAAAAAAAAACAAATTCATTCCATAAAAAAGGGCTGCAACTATTTTCAAAAAAGGGAAGAAAACTGCTTAGAATTGCGACCATAAAAAGATATCTAGCACTTACATATTTACTTATTGTGAAATTAAAGAAAACTGTATTATTATCAGCAACATAAAGAAAGGAAGATACTTCAGAAATAGAGATTATTCCATTGGAACGGATGTTAGCTTCTAAATAGTTACAAGAGGACCGCCAATTGCTGTTTTAGTTAAGAACTAAAAAGTTTTAATTTTAATAAAAAACGCCGTATTTGTTGTAAATGTAAAAGTCGTATTCTTTTTTAGCCGACAATTCGCTCGGACCACAATTCTCTAACTTAATAGCACATTAAGGCAAAACATGGGGTTCGCACGCCTCCGAATTTATCATTGTTCTATTTCTGAAGCAAACTAAATGCTGGTGTTGTTGCATTATTTTATCCAGAAGTTTCTGCACTTTCAGATAGGGTCGGAACCTGACAATGCTTTTGCTTTTGAACTTTGTTTTCAGGGCATCTTTTTTCTACCTGGCAGTACCAGTTAAATTGGACATTTTTAATTTTGTTTTTCCAAGCTATGAATTTTGTATCGCAAGTAAAACAGTAACATTCATAAACTTAGCTATTAAATCAAATCAAAACTTTACCTCTTAAATACAGGCGCAAAACAAGCGTCCGATAGTAGCCGGAATAGTAAAATGCTCATTTGCAAACATCTTTTTTAGATTCTTGGAAGGCCAATCGCGATTTCAAGTCATGTTTTAGACAGCAAAAGAAAATATCCGCCTGCAGCTATTTTTTTTAAATCAAGTTCGAGTGCCTGATGATCCTGTTGATTTAGCAGTCATCAAAGAGACAAAGATTATTTCAAGTTGAAGTTGCTAATTTTTTAATTCATATTTGATAATTGGAATCTGGCTCTTAGCACCATCACATCATCACATTATAACCAAAAATAATGAAATCTATTTTCAGAGCAAAATAATCCTGTAAATTGTTTTTATAAATACAAATGTCAAATTCTACTGACACAAAAAAATTTGAAATTTTTTTAAAAAGGAACTCGATATTTAAATTTTCAATGAGCAAATTACTCAACTGATTGTCAAAAAAATTAATTTATTTCAGTTTATTGTGAAATAAATTTTATTGAGAAGATCATTTGTGTGCTCCGAAGAATTAAATAAAATAAAAATATTCCAAACCAATGGCCGCACGAAATTTTGCAAAGAAAATAATCACGAACGTTTTCTGCAGTTCGTGGAGGCGGAAGTTTACAAATAAGTTTGTTATAAATAATGCAAAAGGTAAGGTTATTTTATAATAAATATAAATAAATATTTATAAATATTTTTTTAAGATATTAATGGCCCAAATATTTCTCGTCATTTTGGTCAAAACTTTTTGCCAATAACTGCTGTTGCACAACAAGACCATCATAAAAAGAAATATCAAGAAGAATACACGGAAAATGAAAATAGACAAACGAAGTTTTGGTAAGCTTAAAGTTTTGCAAAAATCATTAAGCACATTGTCTTTATTGTTACAGGCTCAATGGATTTGATATTTCAATTTTTGCTTTGGTTGCATGGAGTTTGTACAAGCTAGACAAACGCCAAAGTTTCTTCGTAGATTGTGGGATGCCCATTCGATTTCCAAATCCAAGGCTATTTAGCAGTTTCATCCCAGGGATTTTTGGTGGAAATAATAAAATTTTACATCCTAGAATGCCAAACATAAAAGTTTTTTCGGGTACTTCTCATCCCGATCTGGCCAAACGCGTTGTCCAGAGACTAGGCATTGACTTGGGGAAGGTGGTGACAAAAAAATTCAGCAACTTGGAAACAAGTGTTGAAATTTGTGAATCTGTTCGGGGTGAAGATGTATACATCATTCAGACAGGCTCGGGCAAAATAAACGATAACCTGATGGAAATGCTACTCATGATTAACGCCTGCAAAACTGCATCAGCATATCGGATTACAGCTGTTATTCCATGTTTTCCCTATGCCCGCCAAGACAAGATCGATAAGAGCCGAGCTGCTATTTCAGCAAAATTAGTTGCAAATATGTTATCCGTGGCTGGAGCTGACCAAATTATCACAATGGATTTACATGCGACTCAAATTCAGGGATTTTTCGACATACCAGTCGACAATTTATATGCTGAGCCAGCTGTTATCAAATGGATAGAGGAAAACATTCCAGATTGGAAGAACTCTGTTATTGTTTCTCCTGATGCTGGTGGTGCAAAGCGTGTGACATCAATTGCTGAACGCTTAAATCTCGACTTCGTTTTAATCCACAAGAAACGAAAAGTGCCAAACGAAGTTGCATCGATGGTACTTGTAGGAGACGTTAGAGGTAAAGTTGCCATTTTGGTTGATGATATGGCAGACACCTGTGGAACTATTGTTCACGCTGCAAACAAACTTGTAGAAGCAGGAGCAAAAAAGGTGTATGCAATATTAACTCATGGAGTTCTTTCAGGTTCAGCTATTTCCCGCATAAATAATGCTTGTTTCGAAGCTGTTGTTGTCACAAACACTCTACCCCAGGATGGTCACATGAGAGATTGTCCAAAAATTAAGTCCATTGATATGTCCACGATGTTCGCTGAATCTATAAGGAGATCCCACAATGGAGAAACCGAACCATAATTTCAAATATTCCATATTGTATTTATTTTTATTTTTTTTTAATTTTTACTTTTTTTTATATTTCATATTGCGATGAACATAAAACGGTTGTTTTCACTGCCCATAGAATACAGAAGGTCAAGGTAACATTTTGTGGATGAGCGTGAAGAGTCTTGACAACATAAATTAAGACTCAAAGAAGGTAGATTTGTAATATTTTTTAATTGCAATTTTCGTTATTAACTGTACTATTGATTCCTTTTTAGGTAATCGTCGGATGTGATCACGTAAATAAGCACAACATCATCAACTCCCTATTTTTGTTTATGTATATGAAAGATATTGTTTTTACTTCATTGCTACTAATATTATCATTAATATTTTTATTATTATTATTTTTATTATTATTATTTTTATTATTATTATTTGTATTATTATTATTATTATTACTATTATTTTTTTATTTCGTTATCAATAAAACTTAACAATAACTAAAAAAATAGCATTTTTTGAAGCACAAAAGTTGCTGAGGCTTAACAGCTATTCCGGGCGGTTCAATTGCTCAATTGGCCCTAAAAATTAGTTGACTTTTAGTTGCCATTTAGTCAAAAACTTAGTCAAGATTCTTTGACTAACTTTCAACTGACAGTGTCCTCTTTAAAATGCATTGGTTCCAGTTTGTCGTTCATTCACTTTGATTAGAAGTTAGTTGACTAAAAGTCAGTGTACGTCCATTATGTTGGAGATTTTTAAATTGAGATATTTGATTTTTGTTCGGCATTTTGTGAGCCGTAGTAGCTGCTTCATCGAGGTAAGACCTGGGTTTTTATTATTTTAAGCTTTTTAAGTGAAAGAATAAGGATGTCTTATTTTTTTTAATAATGGTAAGCTTGCATCTATTATTACTATGAGTTGTTATAAAGATGTATGGTGGTTGGGTGCTGTATGACGACGGACTGCCCGCCGAACTTTTTAAAGCGGCCGGAGATGACTTGGTGGAGTGCATACATCAACTCATCTCAGTTGAACTCATCTTTAGTTGAACAAATAAGGATGTGTTATTATTTTCATAATGGTAAGCTTGCATCTATCATTACTATGATTTGTAATACAGCTTTGGTTTTCGTTCAGCAACTTTGAAAGTGAATAGACGTGTTGGCGACTTCCAAAGTACTTTTAAAAGAAAAATCGTAAGTTATAGTACGAAGATTGTCTACAATTTTTGAGTGGCGAGTTAGACTAGAGTGTCGGATAGCTCATCTAGAAGGTAGAACTCCAAATGATTTCCAATCATTAAGGAAAAAGAAGTCAGCAGGAGTCGATGGTATACACCATATTGTACTACGACATCTTTCTGAGGATGCAACAGACATTTCTTTTTCTTTCTTTTTTTTCATCTAGTGAGTTGGAAGACAGCTGTTGTGCATCCTTTCCCGAAAAAAGGAATAGATAATTCCAATCTGGCAAATCTCCGGTCAATAAGTCTTCTTCCGAATATCAGCAAAGTATTCGAAAAAGTTCTCAAAAGAGCTCTGTCCAAGTAGGCGGAGGACAAAAATATAAATCCAGACACCTACATAGTTCGGCTTTAAGGCGGGACATGACACCATTCATTCAGCGTCTAAGCTAGTATCTGCCATCCAATGGAACAATGCTAAGAACCACCAATGGGTTGATTTGGAAAGAGCATTCGAGACCGTATGGTTAGAAGGTCTTTTAACTGAAACTAACCAGATGGGACATAAGTAAAGAATACCAAAGTAGAAGTACAAACACTTCTACCCCAACGAGGGCCTATGAAACTGGGCAAAATATAAACAGTGAAGATAGCTGATTCTATAACACATTGCAAGGCGATGACCTCGACTAATGACCATCAAATATATATCGAATCCAGCTCAGTTGCCAGCTGGTTGAGATGAGATGGCCCCAAGTGCTAAACTTAGAGGCATATAAAGCGGCGCTGCAAAGAAGGACGAGAGCTGCTCGTGACCTCTTCGAGCAGAAAAGACGGCTTCTCCAAAAGAAAAAGAGAGAGCATGGGAAGCACGCGATCGAAGATGTTGAGAGATGCTACTCCAGGAACAACGAGTGGAAGTTTTACCAACAGGTAAAAAGAACGTGCCAAGGAAAAAAACCGAGATAGGAATGGAAACCTCGTAGTAGAGACACAGTCGGTGCTGAGTACATGGAAGGACCATTTCTGCAGAGTGTATAACGGTGATGAAGACCAAAATCCCGCAGTCAAGCAGAATGAACCATTCAACATGGACGATGACAGACAAAACTTCCGTCTACCTGACCAAAATTAAGTGAGGATAGCAATATCTAAACTAAAAAACAACAAAGCTGCTGGACCCGACGGACTACCCGCCGAACTTTTTAAAGCGGCCAGAGATGACCTAGTGGAGTGCATACACCAACTCATATCTAAAGTTTGGTCAAACATAAACATAGGAGCAGTGGTACAATGGAAAACAAAACTGTAAAATTCAGTCTCGTTGTGTCAAATGTTGGTAAATCACATTGTAGGAGAGTGTAAGCTCGGGCAGAACAGGGTTGGAAATAAGATCCAGCTAAAATGTGTACTGTGCAGAGACGAGGAGCACTCTGCTGCAAGCTATCGGGCCTGTCCTAAGTTGCAACAAATAAAACTTCGAAACTTATGATCGAGGCGGCCATATTTAACTCCTGCGATAACTCCGATATCCATTGTGCTCAAAATCTCGTATGGGTTCAAATGGCGGCAGGGAGCGCAACAACAACAGTACAGACACTACCAAAGGTTGCCAAACAGGCTCTCTACTACGATGCTGTTCAGGGCCAGTTAACCAGCCTACAACAACAGATCGGACACCAGGAGGAAAGGCTAGACCATATCTTCACACTTTCGAGGCAACGGCGCACAAGGCGTGGAAGTCGCTTGACTGAACATCGAATCCATTTTGGGCATATCGGAGGAATAAGTGTTATTTCTCGTTATTATGAGCTTGTTGACGAAATACAAATTTTGTGCAAAAACAGATGGCTGAGAATATTTTCAGTTCGAAATAGCCTGTTTCACCAGCAAATAACTCCAACATTCAGAACGAAAGATTCCCACTTCATATGGGTTATATTTTTGCGAATTTTCTTCTTCGGCCTTTACTGTCTCCTGCTATATGCTCTTCTAAACTCTGGCAATTTGTAGTCCTGGGAGTTTGAGTCTGCTTAGACTTTTCACTCGATCGATCTGACTAAACACTTTTCTTTTTTTCGAAACTAGTCTAGTTTGAAAAAGGACAAACAAAAGGATTCCAAAATGTTAGAAGAGAAAGCCTATATACTGACGAATAACACAGTTACACTAAGCTATAAATCTAATAAAAAAAAAACAAATTCATTCCATAAAAAAGGGCTGCAACTATTTTCAAAAAAGGGAAGAAAACTGCTTAGAATTGCGACCATAAAAAGATATCTAGCACTTACATATTTACTTATTGTGAAATTAAAGAAAACTGTATTATTATCAGCAACATAAAGAAAGGAAGATACTTCAGAAATAGAGATTATTCCATTGGAACGGATGTTAGCTTCTAAATAGTTACAAGAGGACCGCCAATTGCTGTTTTAGTTAAGAACTAAAAAGTTTTAATTTTAATAAAAAACGCCGTATTTGTTGTAAATGTAAAAGTCGTATTCTTTTTTAGCCGACAATTCGCTCGGACCACAATTCTCTAACTTAATAGCACATTAAGGCAAAACATGGGGTTCGCACGCCTCCGAATTTATCATTGTTCTATTTCTGAAGCAAACTAAATGCTGGTGTTGTTGCATTATTTTATCCAGAAGTTTCTGCACTTTCAGATAGGGTCGGAACCTGACAATGCTTTTGCTTTTGAACTTTGTTTTCAGGGCATCTTTTTTCTACCTGGCAGTACCAGTTAAATTGGACATTTTTAATTTTGTTTTTCCAAGCTATGAATTTTGTATCGCAAGTAAAACAGTAACATTCATAAACTTAGCTATTAAATCAAATCAAAACTTTACCTCTTAAATACAGGCGCAAAACAAGCGTCCGATAGTAGCCGGAATAGTAAAATGCTCATTTGCAAACATCTTTTTTAGATTCTTGGAAGGCCAATCGCGATTTCAAGTCATGTTTTAGACAACAAAAGAAAATATCCGCCTGCAGCTATTTTTTTTAATCAAGTTCGAGTGCCTGATGATCCTGTTGATTTAGCAGTCATCAAAGAGACAAAGATTATTTCAAGTTGAAGTTGCTAATTTTTTAATTCATATTTGATAATTGGAATCTGGCTCTTAGCACCATCACATCATCACATTATAACCAAAAATAATGAAATCTATTTTCAGAGCAAAATAATCCTGTAAATTGTTTTTATAAATACAAATGTCAAATTCTACTGACACAAAAAAATTTGAAATTTTTTTAAAAAGGAACTCGATATTTAAATTTTCAATGAGCAAATTACTCAACTGATTGTCAAAAAAATTAATTTATTTCAGTTTATTGTGAAATAAATTTTATTGAGAAGATCATTTGTGTGCTCCGAAGAATTAAATAAAATAAAAATATTCCAAACCAATGGCCGCACGAAATTTTGCAAAGAAAATAATCACGAACGTTTTCTGCAGTTCGTGGAGGCGGAAGTTTACAAATAAGTTTGTTATAAATAATGCAAAAGGTAAGGTTATTTTATAATAAATATAAATAAATATTTATAAATATTTTTTTAAGATATTAATGGCCCAAATATTTCTCGTCATTTTGGTCAAAACTTTTTGCCAATAACTGCTGTTGCACAACAAGACCATCATAAAAAGAAATATCAAGAAGAATACACGGAAAATGAAAATAGACAAACGAAGTTTTGGTAAGCTTAAAGTTTTGCAAAAATCATTAAGCACATTGTCTTTATTGTTACAGGCTCAATGGATTTGATATTTCAATTTTTGCTTTGGTTGCATGGAGTTTGTACAAGCTAGACAAACGCCAAAGTTTCTTCGTAGATTGTGGGATGCCCATTCGATTTCCAAATCCAAGGCTATTTAGCAGTTTCATCCCAGGGATTTTTGGTGGAAATAATAAAATTTTACATCCTAGAATGCCAAACATAAAAGTTTTTTCGGGTACTTCTCATCCCGATCTGGCCAAACGCGTTGTCCAGAGACTAGGCATTGACTTGGGGAAGGTGGTGACAAAAAAATTCAGCAACTTGGAAACAAGTGTTGAAATTTGTGAATCTGTTCGGGGTGAAGATGTATACATCATTCAGACAGGCTCGGGCAGGCACAGGCACGATAACCTGATGGAAATGCTACTCATGATTAACGCCTGCAAAACTGCATCAGCATATCGGATTACAGCTGTTATTCCATGTTTTCCCTATGCCCGCCAAGACAAGATAGATAAGAGCCGAGCTGCTATTTCAGCAAAATTAGTTGCAAATATGTTATCCGTGGCTGGAGCTGACCAAATTATCACAATGGATTTACATGCGACTCAAATTCAGGGATTTTTCGACATACCAGTCGACAATTTATATGCTGAGCCAGCTGTTATCAAATGGATAGAGGAAAACATTCCAGATTGGAAGAACTCTGTTATTGTTTCTCCTGATGCTGGTGGTGCAAAGCGTGTGACATCAATTGCTGAACGCTTAAATCTCGACTTCGTTTTAATCCACAAGAAACGAAAAGTGCCAAACGAAGTTGCATCGATGGTACTTGTAGGAGACGTTAGAGGTAAAGTTGCCATTTTGGTTGATGATATGGCAGACACCTGTGGAACTATTGTTCACGCTGCAAACAAACTTGTAGAAGCAGGAGCAACAAAGGTGTATGCAATATTAACTCATGGAGTTCTTTCAGGTTCAGCTATTTCCCGCATAAATAATGCTTGTTTCGAAGCTGTTGTTGTCACAAACACTCTACCCCAGGATGGTCACATGAGAGATTGTCCAAAAATTAAGTCCATTGATATGTCCACGATGTTCGCTGAATCTATAAGGAGATCCCACAATGGAGAAACCGAACCATAATTTCAAATATTCCATATTGTATTTATTTTTATTTTTTTTTAATTTTTACTTTTTTTTATATTTCATATTGCGATGAACATAAAACGGTTGTTTTCACTGCCCATAGAATACAGAAGGTAACATTTTGTGGATGAGCGTGAATAGTCTTGACAACATAAATTAAGACTCAAAGAAGGTAGATTTGTAATATTTTTTAATTGCAATTTTCGTTATTAACTGTACTATTGATTCCTTTTTAGGTAATCGTCGGATGTGATCACGTAAATAAGCACAACATCATCAACTCGCTATTTTTGTTTATGTATATGAAAGATATTGGTTTTACTTCATTGCTACTAATATTATCATTAATATTTTTATTATTATTATTTTTATTATTATTATTTTTATTATTATTATTTGTATTATTATTATTATTATTACTATTATTTTTTTATTTCGTTATCAATAAAACTTAACAATAACTAAAAAAATAGCATTTTTTGAAGCACAAAAGTTGCTGAGGCTTAACAGCTATTCCGGGCGGTTCAATTGCTCAATTGGCCCTAAAAATTAGTTGACTTTTAGTTGCCATTTAGTCAAAAACTTAGTCAAGATTCTTTGACTAACTTTCAACTGACAGTGTCCTCTTTAAAATGCATTGGTTCCAGTTTGTCGTTCATTCACTTTGATTAGAAGTTAGTTGACTAAAAGTCAGTGTACGTCCATTATGTTGGAGATTTTTAAATTGAGATATTTGATTTTTGTTCGGCATTTTGTGAGCCGTAGTAGCTGCTTCATCGAGGTAAGACCTGGGTTTTTATTATTTTAAGCTTTTTAAGTGAAAGAATAAGGATGTCTTATTTTTTTTAATAATGGTAAGCTTGCATCTATTATTACTATGAGTTGTTATAAAGATGTATGGTGGATGGGTGCTGTATGACGACGGACTGCCCGCCGAACTTTTTAAAGCGGCCGGAGATGACCTGGTGGAGTGCATACATCAACTCATCTCAGTTGAACTCATCTTTAGTTGAACAAATAAGGATGTGTTATTATTTTCATAATGGTAAGCTTGCATCTATCATTACTATGATTTGTAATACAGCTTTGGTTTTCGTTCAGCAACTTTGAAAGTGAATAGACGTGTTGGCGACTTTCAAAGTACTTTTAAAAGAAAAATCGTAAGTTATAATACGAAGATTGTCTACAATTTTTGAGTGGCGAGTTAGACTAGAGTGTCGGATAGCTCATCTCGAAGGTAGAACTCCAAATGATTTCCAATCATTAAGGAAAAAGAAGTCAGCAGGAGTCGATGGTATACACCATATTGTACTACGACATCTTTCTGAGGATGCAACAGACATTTCTTTTTCTTTCTTTTTTTTTAATCTAGTGAGTTGGAAGACAGCTGTTGTGCATCCTTTCCCGAAAAAAGGAAAGGATAATTCCAATCTGGCAAATCTCCGGTCAATAAGTCTTCTTCCGAATATCAGCAAAGTATTCGAAAAAGTTCTCAAAAGAGCTCTGTCCAAGTAGGCGGAGGACAAAAATATAAATCCAGACACCTAGTTCGGCTTTAAGGCGGGACATGACACCATTCATTCAGCGTCTAAGCTAGTATCTGCCATCCAATGGAACAATGCTAAGAACCACCAATGGGTTGATTTGGAAAAAGCTTTCGAGACCGTATGGTTAGAAGGTCTTTTAACTGAAACTAACCAGATGGGACATAAGTAAAGAATACCAAAGTAGAAGTACAAACACTTCTACCCCAACGAGGGCCTATGAAACTGGGCAAAATATAAACAGTGAAGATAGCTGATTCTATAACACATTGCAAGGGCGATGACCTCGACTATTGGCCATCAAATACTTATCGAATCCAACTCAGTTGCCAGCTGGATGAGATAAGAAGGCCCCAAGTGCTACACTTACAGCAGCAGAGGCGGTGGAGAGGGGAGGTATGCTACCACCCCAGACGACACAAAAGAGCAAATAGCGCTGACGTCAAACTCATCCTCATCGAAGCCGGATCATGAGCAGCACGTCAAACTTTCTGTCTGTTTTCTACCAATCGACATTTTTTGTTTGAATTTCATATTTGTTTTCTAAAAAAAAAAACTCCACACTATAACAATTTTCTATCGACTGAAAATGTTTGTTTCAAACGAGAGTTTGGTGTATGTGTGCTGCCGACTCGGCTCGGCACAAAACCTTGGGCCGCACAATAATGAAGGGAAGACTAAGCACATAGCGGCTACGTCTGCGAGAAGTGTTGGTCCAACTATCAGGTTAGCGGAGCATGAATTTGAAGAACTACAAAATCTAAAAAAAAAATAGTCCGTCAAGGCTCTTTAAATCCAGAAAACTTACCATAAAAACCAAACTGCTTCTGCACAAGACTATGGTCTTACCAGTCTTCATATACAATCATACAATATACAATCATGAATTGTATGAAATCTACCTCGAAGCAAATGTTGTGGAAAAAATAAAGCTCGGTAGACTCCGTCTCGACTCGGCGGTAAATTGTAGGCCCCTTCCATTCTTGTTCTTGCAGAATCATAACACAAACACTGAAATGGTTGAGAGTGTAAGTCACTAGACCTTGGCTCCTTAAGGAGCTATCGCACCAATACATTTAAAAAACTGTCAACACAGCTGCAGCAACGACAACCACAGCAGTTTTTGACAAAACAAGTTGGATAAAAAATTTATATATAAAATGATTTAGTAGCGATAGGCAAGCTATCCACTGCTTCAAAGTGTAGCAGCACTAAAAACTAGAAGTCTTTTGAAGGAGTTGATAACTACAAAAATTTAAAATAATTGGATGAGGACACTTTAGGTTGCTTCGAGAGAAAAATTCTCCGTTGATTTTTGGTTCCTAATGCATTAACGGTGATTGGAGAAGAAGATACAACGAACAACTGTACCAACAGTACAGCGACACAGACCTCACCAAAAGAGTATATATTGAACGTGTCAGATTCAGATGGCTGAGTCATAAGGAGCGGATGGACACCAATGCTTCAACCCAGAAAATATTCGATTCCACCCCAGAGGGACGGCGCAGTAGAGGAAGACCGAGACTTAGTTGGCACACACAAGCGGAAGAGAAGCACAACAAATTTCACGTGCGAAACCACCGACTTGGTAAGAACGTGACAATAGACAAGTTCGAGATGGTCAGTGAATTAGTCTAACTTCTCCTGTAAACACAGGGAACAACATCACTCTTGCTAGTCGCTGTTTCTTTGGGCTAAGTAAGCAGTTGAGGAATATAGCCACATCAAGATGAACCAAGGACACGATATACAAAGCACTCATAATCCCGGTCCTACTATATGGTTGAGAAGCATACAAATATCTGCTCAAGTCAAATATGACATAAATTTTTCCAAGACAAGTTGGCAATAATGTAAATAGGAATAAGGTTACATTAAAACATTCAACGGATACCTTAATTCTGGTCAAATCAGCATCGATCAAATTAACAGTGTATGAATAGGAAAGTAGTTGACTTGATTGTTTCAATGCATCCACTGCTAATGCCAATTGTGTTTCATTTATCACGGCCACTCTGCAAAGAAATTATATCCAAGTGAGAATTTAACTATTTTAAATGAGGTCCAACACTCACTCATAGGTTTTAGTGTGATAGACGGCATTGCCATCACTACACATAGCACTTCCTTTGGCAGTTTGTTCGATCTGAAACCATATATTTTCTTTAGCCTCTTCGAAGCGAACTGTTTTCTCTGCCAGATCACTCTTATTCATGACAAGCTTTCCCTGCAAGTTAAAATACTTCAGCAGGAATACATAGAATGGATCATTGTCTGTATTCTCCAATAGGGAATTCATCAGAAACTCCAGTTCGAACTGCTTAACCATTTCAATGTCCTGGCAATAGTAGATTTCACGCAGCTGCTCCGTTGTGAATGGTTTGAGACGACTTATAGCTGATGCTGCCGAACTGGGTTTGTATGTTTGATAGAAGACCTCTGTTTGGGCCTCTGTGCGACTAATGTTGGTGAGATCAGGATATTTGACATTTGTTGCAGGTTTGAAGTCAAATTGTGTTGAGGTTTTTGTTTCGGAGAAAATTGGAGCGGTAGGTTCTTCAAAATTGTGCGTCCATGGTTGAGGCGTTCCTGAAGGTAACACACTGTCTCCAGCTTCTATTATTGGAGCACATGGAATGTTTAGAGGACTGCTTACTTCAGGAGCCTGCTCCTTTTCCAGCTCTGATTCTAAGGGCTGGGAAAGTGTAACTTCTTCCTGTGAAATTTTTTCTTCTTCATTTGGTGTGTCTTTGTTTTCTTTTTGCGAGGGTGTCTCCTCTGTTTCTTTAGGTAAGACTTTCTGCCCATCTTCGTCACTTAGTAAGCCTTCATCGTCTAGAGATATCTTATCAAAAGGTTGAAAGTTTGCCGAAACAAAACACTCATGACTAACAATATCGTCACATTTTGTTGTTGGGAAATCTATATCAAGGGATTGGCCACCTAAATGAGTTTTACTTTGGTTTGTTGAAGTCGTAGCCGACTCGTCTTCCTCTTCTGAATCGGTTAGCAGTTTTTCTTCTTTCTTTGCTGGTTTCTTGGTTTTTTTCTTTTTCTATTCGAACACGATAAGAAAACAAAGCACTTGTGCAGGAATTAAAATTCAAAGATGGGTATAGAAAATGTATGCATACCTGGACTTTAGGCTTTTCCATGGTAGCCATTTTTATTTAACAAACTAGTTTAATAGTGATTTAAATTAAATACAAATGGATATTTTGAACACAATGCAATTATTTTTGTTAGTTCTTTTTATCTGCGCATCCGGTATTGGGGGAAGTACATTAAATTAGGAAAAAGTAGGTTTTCCGTTTTTGAGTCTTGACAGCTGTATAGAAGTTTTTGACAGTCGGTAGGTGTTCCTGGTTGCACCTATTCTGTTGGCATGACTGATGAGAATTGATTAAAATAGGATTCTTGTTAGAAGTGTTCACAATTACTGGCTGAACACAATGGTGAAGCCAGTAATATATGTATATATATCTTAAATGCTATCAATATATTTCTCCACACTTGCGCCATCTTTTCAATATTTGTATAGTTGGGGTTGGTTAAATCCCATAAAATATTCTTTTTTAACCAGCTCTATAAATAATTCAAGTTCAAGTTTCATGAGATTTCGGAGTGATCAAGGAATTTTCTCAGTCATTTTCAATGGATTTGAAAAAAAAAATTGGAATGGAATGTCAAGATGAAGCTGAAGCGTGAAGCGCAAGTTGAAGTTAAGTGAACTTACGCTTCATCTAAATTTCAAGCTTCAGCTTCTCATTGTGTTCGCCTTATAAGATTCGCGGAGCCGTTTTCGAGAATATTAAGCGCGAAACCAGCGACAGCACCAGCACCGTCAACAGCAAACAGCACGCTGACCAGCAAAATAAATTGAAACACATTGCTACCAGCACCAGCATCGTCTTCTTACTTCTGTTTGACTTTGTGTCATAAAAAGTATACGAAGTTTTCTTTTTTCCCTGAATTTCACCTGCTCAAAGTTGGTAGCAATGGAACAGCAACAGCAAATTTAGGACTTTGGTCTAACGACGTTGGTGGCGTTGCTGGTGCTGGTCTAATCTAATTTGAGCCATTGAAATACATTGGTTCTAAATTAATGGCGGCCGCTGTTGCTGTTGTTGGTTCAATCTGTTTCACGCATTAAGCTTTTCCTCAACGGTTATATGGCAGGTACAGTTATTTTTAGACTTAAAAATAAAATCTCAGGCAAATTTAATTTCTCTGAAATATTTGTATATAAATAAAAATAATTTATATTTTTGTAGTTTAAGTGTGTAAGATAAATTCTAGAGAATATATACCTCGTCACCGTATAGTCTCAATAATTGTACGTTCATTTTTTTTTGCTTAAACTTTGAAAATGGTAAGCATTTCTATTTTGTGTGCTGTGCTGTTTCGCTTTCCTTGCCCTACGCATTTGTAAAATGTAAAAAAACTGCGCGTTTTTTCATTAAGGTTAACCAAGCTGTTCGACAGTTCCCTAATCCATTCCAAAGGCAATAGCATATGAAGAAGTTTTGTCACTTTTGCTCTTTAAGGAGCCAAGGCCTAGTGACTTATACCCTCAGCCATTCCTGTGTGTGTTGTAAATCTGCAAAAATGGAAGGAACCTACAATTTACCGCCAAGTCCGAACGGCTACATGAGATGGACTTTTTCGAGACAAATTTTACTCTATGAGGATTTGTCATTTTCTCGCAAGTGGCAGTACCCCGGAAGAAAGGTGGCTCCTTCAGGGAAACGAACTCCAACCCTTGGCTTAGCAGTCCGACACAATAACCACTAAGCCTAGTGGGCAGCTAGTTTGGTAACTATCGCTGCAGAAAGGCAGGCGCAAATAGTTTCCATAAAAAATGATAAAACCATACTACGGTTTTTTTTTGAGAAATTACAAAGAACTAGAAACCGTTGTTTGGGAATTGTTGTTTTTTCCTTTAAGTCGCGCTTAAATGAACTGGCCTTTATAGTGATGTCTTATTTTCTAATTTTTCTAAGATGGTTTATGTAAGATAAGGTATTATTAGTGTGAAAGCTTCCTCAGATTTTCGTACTTCTTATTCGGTTAAGCTTGTTACTTCTGTTGTCTTACTGACATTCAATACCAAGAACATCGGGTGGATCAATACCGCAAGCAACCAAACAACTTTTAGACCATCATTTCGATCATTGAAGAAGCGAAGACATCTTAGAACATCTTTTTAATATAAACATTGGAAGATATCTTATAAATAAATTAATATCTACATTGCTCTTTAAAAAATAATACAAACATTAAAAATTCAGCCTAATTTATTACTATCTAAATATTCTTAATACCATAAATTGCAGATTGTTTGATGAAGTCATCTAATTTTGATTGAAACAAGTCCGATGTGACGGGAGTACTAGGTGACCACAACGGGTCTCTTACAGCGTACTCCACCCAAATCTTGCTGTACAACTGCTGCAGCAGTTCTTTAACATTTAATGCAGCTACATCTGTGTTAAGGACAAATCTAAAAACAAATTAAAAGAAAATAAAGAAAAAAAATTATTTTTAAATAAATGTATTACTTCAATCCTGAAGGCGTTTCCAAATAGTGCAGAGCAATATTTGTTTGTTTTGTAGAAAAGGAATCCTTCTTTTGGGTCATGAGGCGATATTTTATTTACAAAGGATTTGATTGAAAATAACATTCCGTATGTTAATTTAGCTTCCTTAAAATAAAAATAGCGAATAAAGAAAATATATATACATATAACAAGAAAATTTACTTCTTCGCGGGTAATGCCAGATTTTTTCAATCGATTCCATTCGCCGTAGTACAGTAATATACCATATTTATCGAAAATATACAAATTATATATTGTCATGTTTCAAACTAATGCTTATAATGCTTAATATTATAAGAATTTTGTTAAATTAATGTGTTTCTTTTATTTACAAAAAAATCGTCTTTTGAGGGTTTTTTGGTTTGTTTACAAATGTCAAACCGTAACAGAATGGAATCATAACGTTAAGTGCCTTTTACCTTACGTTCGGTGCTGCCAATAAACTTTTTTGGTTTAACAGGACAAATTTTTTGGGTGATGATTGCTTTTTAGTTGTTTAAACTCCATTTCAAAATATTTATAAACAATCTATTATTAAGTTCAATAAATTTGTTAGTCGGATAGTTGCTCAAGAAGCCTCAGTGATTTCTCTCAACGATTTATGGTTGTTGAGAGGCGCTTTCTCACGTGAAAGAAAACTAGAGCTGGCTAAATAAAAAATGGAGCTTAATTCAGCTTAACACGTTGACTTGGCTCACATAAGTGCAAAATAGATAGCAAATTCGAAAGTTGAGAAGAAAAGTCATTTTGCCCTGTGAGTCGAGGGTAATTTTTTCATTGACTTTTTGGCGTTTTTCTTTGTTCTTCTTCTTTTTATCATTGTGTTGCTTACGTGAACATTCATTTTCAGATTTTTTTGATATGGATGAATACATTGAAGATAAAAATAGTGAAACATTTCAGCCCATTGTGGTTGAGCCAGTTACTCGATCGCCGTAGCCCGTAGGGTCAACGAAAGACGCTCACCTGCAGAAATGCTCGTTTGCATATTCGCATCTTTTTTTTTTGAATATGTGGAGTCACCAAAGCTAAAAAATGATCAAATTGCTTACAATCCATTCGCAAAAAATTAAATTGCTTAAAATCTGTTCGCAATTTGACCATCAATTTTGCGTTAAATCCATCGTGCCCACGATTGGCCACCCAATCCTTCATCCATACCCTACGACACATATTTTTGGGCTGTTTGGCTGTCACATCATTGCTGCTTTCTACTATATAAGCAAAAAAATCAGTGTACTACTGTAAGTATGCATTATATTTTAGTAAAAAAAAATTAATATGGTGGGCTAAAAACGGTACCTCCCATAGGACCTTTTTTCTTCGACTTTTTCGAAAACTGGTGATCCGATTACAATCAAAATTGATTTTCAAGAAGATGTAAGTAGCTTGAGTAATTTTGCATTAATTTTTTTTTCGAAAACTTTTTTTTTTGTGTTTTTAATAATTTTTTTAATTTTTTTTTTTGAAAAATCAATATTTTTAAAACGGGTAGGTGATTTTTTTTTTAATTTTTTTTTTAAATGTACGTTATTTTTGTGTTTAAGTTTGTACTCTTGAATTATTTTTTTTAATTAAAAAAAAAAAAGTTGTTAAGAAAACCGTTTTATTTAAAAACGGCTCTAACGACTTTGAAAAAAAAATTCACACTTTTCACATTTTTTAAAGAATCAAAAGTCAGAAAAATCGAATATAATCTTTGAAGTTCCCTTAATATTTTTCAAATTTTATTTCAAGCTGTGACCACACATAAGAGCAAGTACGTGCGACCGGGCAATTTATTTTATATTTCACTTTTATTCAATGCAGCTTTAAATTTTTCTTACAGTTGCAATGTGACAATGAGCTGAAAATAAATTTGCAGATCTAAAATTTAATTTGGTGTGTACACGGTTGGCAGAAAATCTACAAATGTTTGCAAATCTATTGCCAGCTATTTGGCCAAATTAGATTGTCGAAATTGTCAGCTAAATATTTGGCAACAGATTTGCAGACATTTGTAGATTTTCTGCAAAACGTGTACATACGAACTTAATTTTCAGCTCATTGTCAGTTCATTTTCAGACATTGTCAGGCGTTTGCTAATCTGACAATGATTGTCGGAACTGACAATCGTGTACACGTAGCTTAACTAACAAAATTAGAATCAACAAACATTTCGCAGTATGTTTTCAACAAGCTTGATCGAACTGGGACGTAGGAGTAAGTCCAAGCTTTTAATTTTTTTTTTCAGGATGCGACATCTATGTAACTATGTTACCTCCCATTTTTAAATGCATAAATTCAAATTCAAACCTAATTTGGAACTGTAGCTTTCTGTAGACCGAGCTGATCCAAGTCCACCTAAAAAAATTTGATTCTTATGTTAATAGGAATCTTCTTTTAAATTAGTCCTTTTTGCTTGCGAAAAATCTTTATTTTGCCCTCATTACAAAGAAGAATTACCAACTCAATCTAAAACATAGCACCGAGTTCCCTACTTTCAGAGAACAAATGACTAAGACTATCCAATTAATTTTATTATTAAAACATTTTCAAAAAGGAATAAGTGTTTTGTTAAAATTCGCGTATCCATTTTTTCGAATACAGTTGCTCCACTTCCCTTGCATAAATTACCGATGGAGGGTCCTGCAAAATAAGAAATGTTTTCAATTTTTATATTTCTTGCATTTTAATTATTTTTGTCATCAAACTAACCATTTCATTCGAGAATCTTAAATCGATGTGATGGGCTCCTTCTGGAATATTAATTACAATCGATTTATCGTTTGGCGGCCTTAAAACTCCTGCCGCACTCCAAGGATCAAGCAGTCCATTCGAATAGATAATGTTTGTTGCAGTTCTAAAAAAACATCAAAATCATTCATTTCATCGTCCATATGTCAAATCCAAGGAGTTATACTCACTTTAAGCTGTCAAGGCCAAAATGATTCTTAATCCTATTCACATCTCGATCCACCGGTATGTCATAAGCTGATTTACACATTTTAACCATTTCATTGAAGTTATTGCCATCAGGAGGAAACATATTATCTTTGGTAACTTCACACATGCCAGTTATGATCTCACTGCACCTTTGGAAACTCCATGCTGATTTATCTGAATCTTGCATAAGTTTGTGCTCGGGGAATTCGAAACACTTTTTATCGCCCTTTGGATTTGTGTACACATTGAGGGCACCTCGGAAAGCCTTAACAAAAGTAAGATATGAAAAAAAGGTGAATGTAGTGTTCTGAATTGATTCTTCACATATATATGTTACCTTGACCAATTCCTCACCATGATACTCCTTTTCAAGATACGAACAGAATTTTCTAACCGGATATGCCGGTAAGAAAGTGTAGACAGTAGTTTCGTAGGGATAGTTTGTCATGGCCATGGACGAATACATTTCGTTTAGTTGATCTGAAAGAAAGTACAAGAAGAATTTAGAGCCAGCATTTAAGAATAAAAACTATTCTTACTTGTTAAATCATTTACTGACTCGGCGTTTTTCCAAGGCTTACAAAATCCGAAAACCTCATTGAAGAATTGAACCCCGTTTTTAGAAAAGGCAACATCCCTTAAGAAGTATGTATATTAAAAATAAAAAAATCTTCGATAAATCTTCAAGAACCACATAAGTAATTTACTTCAAAACTGTCCAGGACCTCTCAATATTCGAGCTACAATGTTCGTTGTAAGCATTTTTGAAAGTACTCGTTATAATCTGTGAGTATTTTTCACATGGTGTCATATCGGAAAATTGTTTTAATGGCGCCGATGATGCCAAGGCTCCCCCCACCAGATGTTGATATTTTATTCGGAAAAGGGCAGCCAATATTCCACCATAAGAACCTCCTATAGCTATTGTGGCTCTGGGTTTTGAAAGACCTTTATTCAAATGAGCCACCAATGTTGCGAAGTCGGCTAACGTCTGTTCGATTGTTAGATATCCATAATGATCTCTACCGACCATTGAGTCATTACCAAAAGGTAGCGTCTTGCCATAGTAACGATGTTCGGCAAAAATAATTAGGGCGTTTATTTTTGGCGCGAATTCCCATATGAAGCCAGTTTTTTTGGCAAATATTTCAATATTCGCTTCATTTCCGCAGTAAAAGAGAATTGGTGATTCGGGATTGCCATTGGTGAATGTGTCGTTAATAAGGTATCTAAACAAATAACTAACTTTATAATGCATAAATAACAAAAATACAACGATAAATAGATTTAGTTTTTGACTCTGTATAGTTAATTATTTTCTTAAACTACGAAATAAATCTTAATAATATCGTCCAGTTAAAATAATAAAAATAAATATATGAAAAACAAGAATTTAAACTTGGAATTAAAGCCTTTCGGAGTTTGTTGAATGAGCTCCCCTCGGGCGACAGCTCCTTAATGTAAGGCTTCCTTCACTTATCGTTGAACCCATAATCCCATGACGATTAACTTTTGTTAATGTTGAAGTATCCTTGGTCCACAAATTGTTGCACAGTATCCAGTGGCGACTTCATAATGCCATCATGTCCTGAACGTGGAGATGTGTGCATTTAGCGTTGTAGAAATGACCGTAGGCGTGACATAAAAGAATCATGTGTTAATGCGCATAACAAGTGACTTGCCCCTGTACGCTGAGCTGCAATGAAATTTTTCATAAGGTTGATCGAGAGGAGTAATACTTGAGAATGTAAGTTTTTCCATGGGACAGAAATTTTTCCGCACTCGAACAGTAGCAAGAGTTTTCAAAGATCTCGATATACACAAATTCGCTGGCCCGGATGGTATATCCCCGATTCTTCTGAAGAAGTGTTCTTCCACACTGACAAAGCCATTGCGTAAGCTTTTCCATCGCTCCTACTCTTCTGGAATCTTTCCTAGAAGATTGAAAACAGCATTTGTCCAGCCTGTCCCTAAGAAAGGTGACCCATTCTCCCCCACCTCCTACCGACCCATAGCACTGAAATCCCTTCTTTCTAAGGTCATGGAAACACTGATTAACCGTCAGCTTAAGGAATATCTCGAAGATCGAAAGCTTCTCCATGACCGTCAGTATGGCTTCCGCAGCAACCGTTTCATTGGTGATCTGATCTCACCGAACAGTGGAACAAACCTTTACATCGCTTTGGTGAAAGTAAGATTATAGCTCTTGATATCTCCAAGGCATTTGATAGAGTTTGGCATGAAGCTCTCTTATCGAAAATTCATGCTTTTGAGATCGATGATACCATTCAATACAAGTTGTATTGGACGGATTCAAGTCTAATTTCTAAAAAAATAAATGCTGGTGTGCCCCAGGGCTCTGTTCTGTTTCCGACTCTTTTCCTCATTTTTATAAATGATCTTCTGTCTGTTACTTCTAATCCACTTAATTGTTTTGCTGACGACTCTACCCTCAGCTTTTCATATTCGTTCGATAATTCACGTTCTTCACCCTCGGACGCACAATTGCAACGGTACCGTATGTCAAGCTCATTAAACTCCGATTTATACAGCATTGTAAAATGGGAGTGGAGTTTAATGCTTCAAAACCTCAATGCTGTCTTCTGTCGTTAAAGCTAAACATACCCCCAATGCAATTGTCCATGAATGGCAATTACATCGAAGAAACCGAAAAGCTCTCAGTACTCGGTATGTGTGTCAAGGACGACCTCCGTTAGAACGACCATATATTTGAGATCGCTAAGAATGCTGCTAAGGGCTAAGGTTTTCTGTTTCGGTGTAAGAAGGATTTTTCTCCTTCTGATCTCGCTACAATTTATAAAGCGTTTATACGCCCTAAACTCGATTATGACTCCCACCTCTGGGCAGGTGCTTCACAAACATCGCTTCACCTGTTTGATAGAATACAAAATCGAGCGTTAAGATTGATAGCAAGTAGAACTGCCACTGAAACAATTGCCCCTCTAGAACAACGACGCAATGTTCATGTCTTTCCTTATTTTATCGTTTCTTTTATAAAAAAATGTTCACTCGAAGTAGCCAGCTGCATTCCTCCCCTTAAAAGTTTCTCCCGTAGTACTCGTCTCGCAAGGAATGCTCATCAGTTTACCCTTGAGCCCAATTTCGGACGTACCGTGAAAAATAGGGATTCTTTTTTGAGCCGAACAACACGAATTTGGAATAGTTTACCCGGCGAGATTTTCCCTTGCCATTTTGATCTGCAAACATTCAAAACCAATGTTAATCGACACCTCCTATCTCTCCCTTCCCTATCTTCCTAATGCCCGCGCAGTGTGTTACATTAAAAAGGAAAACAAATAGTCCCTTGTGCGCCCGTTAATTATAAAAAGAAAACAAAGCACTTGTCGCCCCAAATTTTGATAGCCCACTTTTCAGTTGCTCAACGAAACAAGTGGTGAACCCTTGCTTCATTGAGTCTTGAGAAGCAAACCATAGTGCTGTGTGCAGCGTGTCAAAATCGCCGGGTAGATTTGATGATTGGAAGAGAGACAATTTGCTGGGTCATCTTTCTGAAAAGGTTTCACGTCGCTCTCGTAGTATTGAGAATGTTTTCGAACTCGAATGTGATGATCAACTGATGTATGAGCTTAAGTCGGTGTTCCTCGCTCAGACGATTGTTACTTTGGTTCACTAATTGCCTGGCTCTCAGCAGAAGCTTTGAGAATTTCCTCCAGATGAGAATCAATGGAATCTGCCATTGTCTTTGATTTCTTTGTCATAGTTGCAGAACCATCACTACAATCTCTTTTGTAATGCTTTTTCGTTGCATTGCTTTTTGTTGAATAAAAAGTGATTTGTCTTGGTTTTTCAATAAACAGCAAATAAATTTACACATTTTATTATATTACTTGATATATGTAAGTTAACACATCACTCGTATTATATTATTCATCACAACTCGTACGCACTATAACCCCAAGCGGAAACCGAAAACCATAAAAACCCAAGATAACATAAGAATCAATAGCATCAATAGACGACACACACAGGTCACGTCCGAACCATGATCGTGTCCGATTTTTATTACTTTCTTCATCATCCCTTTCACACACTGCATACAATTAGGAATGCAGCTACTACCCATACCCAACAGTATATAAACTACAGCGCACACTCATCATGATCTTCAGTTTACGCATCATCCTGCTGTCACGCTGTTTATCGTTTAAATAGAAATAAGTTTGTAATAATTTAAGTGGAAATTTGAAATAAAGTTTTTTTTTAATAAATAAATTAACTTAATATTAATTGAGGGCTCAACCGGGATCCCTTCAGCATAATTTAAAAGATTTGAAAATATAAAGTAAAATCAGTGCTAAGTGGTTCCTGCCAAAAAAAAAAATTCAACCAAAGTACTCTACAAGATAGAAGAAAGAGCATCACTCAGTAGAAGCAGCATCACCAGGCAAGCAGTCCGGAAACACGAAGCTTCGAAAGGATAAAGTATTTTTTTTTTATTATTATTATTATAATATTACTCTATTATTGAATTATTATATTTAAAAAATAATTGTGTGACGTGATCTTGTGAAAAAAATTTTTTATACCGTCAAAATGAACCAAGAAGCCGTGAACAATTTAATATCACAAGCTATTAGCTCTAATAACGCGAAAGTTGAGCTTGTTCTTACCAAACAATATGATTTCTACTCGAAAGAAGTCGATAGATTGCAAAAGTTAATCTTCGACAGGGGTTTGGCCTCAGACGTTACAGAAAACGCAACCCAAACTATAGATTTAACCATTACGTGTGACGAAACATTAGATATAATTAAATCTTTACGTGATTTCGACGGCACCCAAACCTCCTACGTTAGTTGGAGGGAAGCTGCCCATAACTCCATGAAATTATATAAGGAAGGAAGCAAAAGATATTTTGCAGCCTTAACAATACTTCGCAATAAAATAACGAAAGCAGCCAATGATGTCCTAACAAATCATGGCACTGTTTTAAATTTCACATCTTTCTGAGGATGCAACAGACATTTCTTTTTCTTTCTTTTTTTTCATCTAGTGAGTTGGAAGACAGCTGTTGTGCATCCTTTCCCGAAAAAAGGAAAGGATAATTCTAATCCGGCAAATCTCCGGTCAATAAGTCTTCTTCCGAATATCAGCAAAGTATTCGAAAAAGTTCTCAAAAGAGCTCTGTCCAAGTAGGCGGAGGACAAAAATATAAATCCAGACACCTAGTTCGGCTTTAAGGTGGGACATGACACCATTCATTCAGCGTCTAAGCTAGTATCTGCCATCCAATGGAACAATGCTAAGAACCACCAATGGGTTGATTTGGAAAGAGCTTTCGAGACCGTATGGTTAGAAGGTCTTTTAACTGAAACTAACCAGATGGGACATAAGTAAAGAATACCAAAGTAGAAGTACAAACACTTCTACCCCAACGAGGGCCTATGAAACTGGGCAAAATATAAACAGTGAAGATAGCTGATTCTATAACACATTGCAAGGCGATGACCTCGACTAATGACCATCAAATATATATCGAATCCAGCTCAGTTGCCAGCTGGGTGAGATGAGATGGCCCCAAGTGCTAAACTTAGAGGCATATAAAGCGGCGCTGCAAAGAAGGACGAGAGCTGCTCGTGACCTCTTCGAGCAGAAAAGACGGCTTCTCCAAAAGAAAAAGAGAGAGCATGGCAAGCGCGCGATCGAAGATGTTGAGAAATGCTACTCCAGGAACAACGAGTGGAAGTTTTACCAACAGGTAAAAAGAACGTGCCAAGGAAAAAAACCGAGATAGGAATGAAAACCTCGTAGTAGAGACACAGTCGGTGCTGAGTACATGGAAGGACCATTTCTGCAGAGTGTATAACGGTGATGAAGACCAAAATCCCGCAGTCAAGCAGAATGAACCATTCAACATGGACGATGACAGACAAAACTTCCGTCTACCTGACCAAAATTAAGTGAGGATAGCAATATCTAAACTAAAAAACAACAAAGCTGCTGGTCCCGACGGACTACCCGCCGAACTTTTTAAAGCGGCCAGAGATGACCTAGTGGAGTGCATACACCAACTCATATCTAAAGTTTGGTCAAACATAAACATAGGAGCAGTGGTACAATGGAAAACAAAACTGTAAAATTCAGTCTCGTTGTGTCAAATGTTGGTAAATCACATTGTAGGAGAGTGTAAGCTCGGACAGAACAGGGTTGGAAATAAGATCCAGCTAAAATGTGTACTGTGTAGAGACGAGGAGCACCCTGCTGCAAGCTATCGGGCCTGTCCTAAGTTGCAACAAATAAAACTTCGAAACTTATGATCGAGGCGGCCATATTTAACTCCTGCGATAACTCCGATATCCATTGTGCTCAAAATCTCGTATGGGTTCAAATGGCGGCAGGGAGCGCAACAACAACAGTACAGACACTACCAAAGGTTGCCAAACAGGCTCTCTACTACGATGCTGTTCAGGGCCAGTTAACCAGCCTACAACAACAGATCGGACACCAGGAGGAAAGGATAGACCATATCTTCACACTTTCGAGGCAACGGCGCACAAGGCGTGGAAGTCGCTTGACTGAACATCGAATCCATTTTGGGCATATCGGAGGAATAAGTGTTATTTCTCGTTATTATGAGCTTGTTGGCGGAATACAAATTTTGTGCAAAAACAGATGGCTGAGAATATTTTCAGTTGGCCTCATGAAATAAGTCTGACGGTGGTGATCGAAATAGTCTGTTTCACCAGCAAATTACTCCAACATTCAGAACGAAAGATTCCCACTTCATATGGGTTATAAATAAATAAAAATAAATTTATTGGCGCGACAGCTCCTTAAGGAGCCAAGGCCTAGTGACTTATACTCTCAACCATTCCTGTGTGTGTGTTGTTACTCTGCAAGAATGGAAGGGACCTACAGTTTACCGCCGAGTCCGAACGGCTACATGAGATGCACTTTTTCGAGACAAATTGTACTCTTGGAGGTTTTGTCAGTTCCTCGCAAGAGGCAGTACCCCAGAAAAAAAGGTGGCTATGAGCTGGATTTGAACCCAGGTTCTTTCGCTTGGCAGTCCGACACACTAACCACTAAGCCACGGGGCACTATATGGGTTATATTTTTGCGAATTTTCTTCTTCGGCCTTTACTGTCTCCTGCTATATGCTCTTCTAAACTCTGGCAATTTGTAGTCCTGGGAGTTTGAGTCTGCTTAGACTTTTCACTCGATCGATCTGACTAAACACTTTTCTTTTTTTCGAAACTAGTCTAGTTTGAAAAAGGACAAACAAAAGGATTCCAAAATTTTAGAAGAGAAAGCCTATATACTGACGAATAACACAGTTACACTAAGCTATAAATCTAATAAAAAAAAACAAATTCATTCCATAAAAAAGGGCTGCAACTATTTTCAAAAAAGGGAAGAAAACTGCTTAGAATTGCGACCATAAAAAGATATCTAGCACTTACATATTTACTTATTGTGAAATTAAAGAAAACTGTATTATTATCAGCAACATAAAGAAAGGAAGATACTTCAGAAATAGAGATTATTCCATTGGAACGGATGTTAGCTTCTAAATAGTTACAAGAGGACCGCCAATTGGTGTTTTAGTTAAGAACTAAAAAGTTTTAATTTTAATAAAAAACGCCGTATTTGTTGTAAATGTAAAAGTCGTATTCTTTTTTAACCGACAATTCGCTCGGACCACAATTCTCTAACTTAATAGCACATTAAGGCAAAACATGGGGTTCGCACGCCTCCGAATTTATCATTGTTCTATTTCTGAAGCAAACTAAATGCTGGTGTTGTTGCATTATTTTATCCAGAAGTTTCTGCACTTTCAGATAGGGTCGGAACCTGACAATGCTTTTGCTTTTGAACTTTGTTTTCAGGGCATCTTTTTTCTACCTGGCAGTACCAGTTAAATTGGACATTTTTAATTTTGTTTTTCCAAGCTATGAATTTTGTATCGCAAGTAAAACAGTAACATTCATAAACTTAGCTATTAAATCAAATCAAAACTTTACCTCTTAAATACAGGCGCAAAACAAGCGTCCGATAGTAGCCGGAATAGTAAAATGCTCATTTGCAAACATCTTTTTTAGATTCTTGGAAGGCCAATCGCGATTTCAAGTCATGTTTTAGACAACAAAAGAAAATATCCGCCTGCAGCTATTTTTTTTAAATCAAGTTCGAGTGCCTGATGATCCTGTTGATTTAGCAGTCATCAAAGAGACAAAGATTATTTCAAGTTGAAGTTGCTAATTTTTAAATTCATATTTGATAATTGAAATCTGGCTCTTAGCACCATCACATCATCACATTATAACCAAAAATAATGAAATCTATTTTCAGAGCAAAATAATCCTGTAAATTGTTTTTATAAATACAAATGTCAAATTCTACTGACACAAAAAAATTTGAAATTTTTTTAAAAAGCAACTCGATATTTAAATTTTCAATGAGCAAATTACTCAACTGATTGTCAAAAAAATTAATTTATTTCAGTTTATTGTGAAATAAATTTTATTGAGAAGATCATTTGTGTGCTCCGAAGAATTAAATAAAATAAAAATATTCCAAACCAATGGCCGCACGAAATTTTGCAAAGAAAATAATCACGAACGTTTTCTGCAGTTCGTGGAGGCGGAAGTTTACAAATAAGTTTGTTATAAATAATGCAAAAGGTAAGGTTATTTTATAATAAATATAAATAAATATTTATAAATATTTTTTTAAGATATTAATGGCCCAAATATTTCTCGTCATTTTGGTCAAAACTTTTTGCCAATAAATGCTGTTGCACAACAAGACCATCATAAAAAGAAATATCAAGAAGAATACACGGAAAATGAAAATAGACAAACGAAGTTTTGGTAAGCTTAAAGTTTTGCAAAAATCATTAAGCACATTGTCTTTATTGTTACAGGCTCAATAGATTTGATATTTCAATTTTTGCTTTGGTTGCATGGAGTTTGTACAAGCTAGACAAACGCCAAAGTTTCTTCGTAGATTGTGGGATGCCCATTCGATTTCCAAATCCAAGGCTATTTAGCAGTTTCATCCCAGGGATTTTTGGTGGAAATAATAAAATTTTACATCCTAGAATGCCAAACATAAAAGTTTTTTCGGGTACTTCTCATCCCGATCTGGCCAAACGCGTTGTCCAGAGACTAGGCATTGACTTGGGGAAGGTGGTGACAAAAAAATTCAGCAACTTGGAAACAAGTGTTGAAATTTGTGAATCTGTTCGGGGTGAAGATGTATACATCATTCAGACAGGCTCGGGCAAAATAAACGATAACCTGATGGAAATGCTACTCATGATTAACGCCTGCAAAACTGCATCAGCATATCGGATTACAGCTGTTATTCCATGTTTTCCCTATGCCCGCCAAGACAAGATAGATAAGAGCCGAGCTGCTATTTCAGCAAAATTAGTTGCAAATATGTTATCCGTGGCTGGAGCTGACCAAATTATCACAATGGATTTACATGCGACTCAAATTCAGGGATTTTTCGACATACCAGTCGACAATTTATATGCTGAGCCAGCTGTTATCAAATGGATAGAGGAAAACATTCCAGATTGGAAGAACTCTGTTATTGTTTCTCCTGATGCTGGTGGTGCAAAGCGTGTGACATCAATTGCTGAACGCTTAAATCTCGACTTCGTTTTAATCCACAAGAAACGAAAAGTGGCAAACGAAGTTGCATCGATGGTACTTGTAGGAGACGTTAGAGGTAAAGTTGCCATTTTGGTTGATGATATGGCAGACACCTGTGGAACTATTGTTCACGCTGCAAACAAACTTGTAGAAGCAGGAGCAACAAAGGTGTATGCAATATTAACTCATGGAGTTCTTTCAGGTTCAGCTATTTCCCGCATAAATAATGCTTGTTTCGAAGCTGTTGTTGTCACAAACACTCTACCCCAGGATGGTCACATGAGAGATTGTCCAAAAATTAAGTCCATTGATATGTCCACGATGTTCGCTGAATCTATAAGGAGATCCCACAATGGAGAAACCGAACCATAATTTCAAATATTCCATATTGTATTTATTTTTATTTTTTTTCAATTTTTACTTTTTTTTATATTTCATATTGCGATGAACATAAAACGGTTGTTTTCACTGCCCATAGAATACAGAAGGTAACATTTTGTGGATGAGCGTGAAGAGTCTTGACAACATAAATTAAGACTCAAAGAAGGTAGATTTGTAATATTTTTTAATTGCAATTTTCGTTATTAACTGTACTATTGATTCCTTTTTAGGTAATCGTCGGATGTGATCACGTAAATAAGCACAACATCATCAACTCGCTATTTTTGTTTATGTATATGAAAGATATTGTTTTTACTTCATTGCTACTAATATTATCATTAATATTTTTATTATTATTATTTTTATTATTATTATTTTTATTATTATTATTTGTATTATTATTATTATTATTACTATTATTTTTTTATTTCGTTATCAATAAAACTTAACAATAACTAAAAAAATAGCATTTTTTGAAGTACAAAAGTTGCTGAGGCTTAACAGCTATTCCGGGCGGTTCAATTGCTCAATTGGCCCTAAAAATTAGTTGACTTTTAGTTGCCATTTAGTCAAAAACTTAGTCAAGATTCTTTGACTAACTTTCAACTGACAGTGTCCTCTTTAAAATGCATTGGTTCCAGTTTGTCGTTCATTCACTTTGATTAGAAGTTAGTTGACTAAAAGTCAATGTACGTCCATTATGTTGGAGATTTTTAAATTGAGATATTTGATTTTTGTTCGGCATTTTGTGAGCCGTAGTAGCTGCTTCATCGAGGTAAGACCTGGGTTTTTATTATTTAAAGTTTTTTAAGTGAAAGAATAAGGATGTCTTATTTTTTTTAATAATGGTAAGCTTGCATCTATTATTACTATGAGTTGTTATAAAGATGTATGGTGGTTGGGTGCTGTATGACGACGGACTGCCCGCCGAACTTTTTAAAGCGGCCGGAGATGACCTGGTGGAGTGCATACATCAACTCATCTCAGTTGAACTCATCTTTAGTTGAACAAATAAGGATGTGTTATTATTTTCATAATGGTAAGCTTGCATCTATCATTACTATGATTTGTAATACAGCTTTGGTTTTCGTTCAGCAACTTTGAAAGTGAATAGACGTGTTGGCGACTTTCAAAGTACTTTTAAAAGAAAAATCGTAAGTTATAATACGAAGATTGTCTACAATTTTTGAGTGGCGAGTTAGACTAGAGTGTCGGATAGCTCATCTCGAAGGTAGAACTCCAAATGATTTCCAATCATTAAGGAAAAAGAAGTCAGCAGGAGTCGATGGTATACACCATATTGTACTACGACATCTTTCTGAGGATGCAACAGACATTTCTTTTTCTTTCTTTTTTTTCATCTAGTGAGTTGGAAGACAGCTGTTGTGCATCCTTTCCCGAAAAAAGGAATAGATAATTCCAATCTGGCAAATCTCCGGTCAATAAGTCTTCTTCCGAATATCAGCAAAGTATTCGAAAAAGTTCTCAAAAGAGCTCTGTCCAAGTAGGCGGAGGACAAAAATATAAATCCAGACACCTACATAGTTCGGCTTTAAGGCGGGACATGACACCATTCATTCAGCGTCTAAGCTAGTATCTGCCATCCAATGGAACAATGCTAAGAACCACCAATGGGTTGATTTGGAAAGAGCATTCGAGACCGTATGGTTAGAAGGTCTTTTAACTGAAACTAACCAGATGGGACATAAGTAAAGAATACCAAAGTAGAAGTACAAACACTTCTACCCCAACGAGGGCCTATGAAACTGGGCAAAATATAAACAGTGAAGATAGCTGATTCTATAACACATTGCAAGGCGATGACCTCGACTAATGACCATCAAATATATATTGAATCCAGCTCAGTTGCCAGCTGGGTGAGATGAGATGGCCCCAAGTGCTAAACTTAGAGGCATATAAAGCGGCGCTGCAAAGAAGGACGAGAGCTGCTCGTGACCTCTTCGAGCAGAAAAGACGGCTTCTCCAAAAGAAAAAGAGAGAGCATGGCAAGCGCGCGATCGAAGATGTTGAGAAATGCTACTCCAGGAACAACGAGTGGAAGTTTTACCAACAGGTAAAAAGAACGTGCCAAGGAAAAAAACCGAGATAGGAATGAAAACCTCGTAGTAGAGACACAGTCGGTGCTGAGTACATGGAAGGACCATTTCTGCAGAGTGTATAACGGTGATGAAGACCAAAATCCCGCAGTCAAGCAGAATGAACCATTCAACATGGACGATGACAGACAAAACTTCCGTCTACCTGACCAAAATTAAGTGAGGATAGCAATATCTAAACTAAAAAACAACAAAGCTGCTGGACCCGACGGACTACCCGCCGAACTTTTTAAAGCGGCCAGAGATGACCTAGTGGAGTGCATACACCAACTCATATCTAAAGTTTGGTCAAACATAAACATAGGAGCAGTGGTACAATGGAAAACAAAACTATAAAATTCAGTCTCGTTGTGTCAAATGTTGGTAAATCACATTGTAGGAGAGTGTAAGCTCGGGCAGAACAGGGTTGGAAATAAGATCCAGCTAAAATGTGTACTGTGCAGAGACGAGGAGCACTCTGCTGCAAGCTATCGGGCCTGTCCTAAGTTGCAACAAATAAAACTTCGCAGTCACCGACTGATCTTTGAGCCGTCAACATCGTCTTCTCGATTTGTTATCTTTGCTCTTTTCTTAGTTGGTTATCTTATCTCTATTCCCCCATTCCTCCCGTTCCTCTTATTTGTTTTCCTTTTTCATTAAAAAAAAGTGTTTATATCTACACCAACCAGTGGAAAAAAATTGTTGAATATGGCCTCCGGGCCAAATGTGCTCAAGGGCAATCGGTTTGCTGAGTTATATCAGCATCCGCCTAAGAAAAAAATTAAAAAAAATACTCTTTCCCATAGTGTTACCATTGAAGACATTCCATCCTACTCCAACTTTAAAAACCCTAAATTTATTATTATAACACCTACCGATCCTAAGAAACCTCTTACATCCATAAGCGTGTTTTTGTTAAAAAAAGCAATCGATGCTATAAGTACATCGTACGAGTACATCACACAGCTCCGCGACGGTAATTTGCTTATACTTGTCAAATCCCTACAAATCGCCAATTTATTCCTATCCAAAAATACCCTTTCCGGATTATGCCCCGTCTCAATCTCCCTTCACACTAACCTTAATTCTTCCAAAGGCACAGCATATGCTCCCTGTCTAATAAATGTTCCAGAAAATGAAATAATCGAAGAAATGAAAGACCAAGGTGTTACCGACGTATTTAAATTCAAGAAAACCGAAAATAACGAGCAAAAAACCACAGGGTTAATGTTGTTTACCTTCGATCTCTTCCGACCACCAACATCTATAAACGTTGGTTGGTATAACCTGAAAGTAGAGGAGTATTTCCCTAATCCTATGCGCTGCAAAAAATGCCAACGACTCGGCCATACTATGAAAAGGTGCCCCGGCGTACTCACTTGCGTAACTTGTAACCTCCCCTTACCACACTCTCCCGAAATTTGTTCTCGTACATGCTGTGCTAACTGCACAGAAAATCATCCAGCATCATCTAGACTATGCAAAAAATTCTTGGAAGCAAAAGAAATCCTAAAAATAAAAACCATAAAAAAATGCAGCATGGCAGAAGCCAAACAAATTTATAAAGAACAAAACCCACTCAGTCCATCCCTCTCTTTCTCTTCCATCGTTAAAAACGGAACAGAATCCGTGTCTGCAAATATTAAAAACACACCACAAACCCCAACCTCCCCTTCATCACAATCAACGAATGAAAAATCTCTCACACCCACTGCAACAATAATTAGCCCTACAATAAATAAACCGGTTCACCAATCAGAAAAACAAACAAATGAATCTCCCGCTCTCTCAGTAACCCAAAATACCTTACCAACAACCACAACATTTAATGCTTCATCTTCAACCTCATATTCATCTTTATGTTCCACAATACCAACAACACACGACTCTTCTCTTAACAATAAAACTCTCTCAACATCTACTCCTATTACTAAATCCAACAATAGCAATCAATATCAATTCCTTAATTCCTCTCAAATATATAATAAACCACTTAACACAACCAATACAAAGAAACCTTCAAATATTTTATCCCAAACAAATTTAAATCAATCAAAAGAATCAAATCTTCCCACATCAATGGACACAGAAAGCATTTCCGAAAATGAACATGATGAAGCAATCTAAACATACAGTCGATTCCCAGAATACCGACTCTGTCGTCCAGGGGTTGAATCGCTTAAACACCTTTGCGTGTTTCAGCGATTCAACTTCGGGGCGACAGAGTCAAACCAATCACCAAAACAATTTTCACAGCAACTTTTCACAGTATAAGGTTTCTTATACTGCACAAAGGCCGCATTCCACAGCTCATACAATCCTCAGGATTCTGCAATGGAATCTAAACGGATACCTCAACAATTATCATGAACTTGAGCTGTTAATAAAAGAAAATAAACCACATATAATATCCCTTCAAGAAACACATATACACAATAATTCCTCAGTCAAAGTTCCCAAACAATATTCCGCCTATTTTCACAACCTAAGTTCTATTAATACTGCAAAACAAGGCGTTGGTCTTCTTGTCCATAAGTCAATCCCACACACCTTCATACCAATAGTTTCATACATCTCAACAATAGCAGTTTTAATTGACCTTAACATAAAAATAACTATTTTATCCCTTTACATTCTCCCAAAACAACCTTTTTCCTCATCGAACTTAGAAGACATTATAAGACCAATAGACTCTCCACTTATACTCTCTGGTGACTTTAATACTTGGAACCCCCTCTGGGGTTCCCCCTTACCTAATCAAAGAGGTAAAATAATCGAGAACTGTTTAATAAACTCAAATCTCTCCCTACTCAACGACGGAAGGCCAACACATTTCTCCACGCACAATACTTTTTCACACGTCGATCTTACACTTGCATCCCCTAACATTCTACCCAACACCACATGGGACAGATTTAACTTCCTTCACGGCAGCGACCACTTCCCTTTTTTAATCAAAATTAACCTACAAATTCAAACAACTTACTCCAAGCCTACCCTCAAGTTCCTAACTGACCGTGCCGATTGGCAACTTTTCCAATCTAAATCAATCGAATTTTTTGCTAACAAGCCTCCCTCCACAAACGTTAACAAAGAAGCTGCATTGTTTTGCAAAGGTCTGCGGTTCGCAGCCAACTTTGCTATTCCACAATCCCAAAATAAACCCATCCAAAAAATCGTCCCCTGGTGGAACCCAGAAATCGCTGCATTGCGTGAAAAGAAACAATACTTATGGAAAATCCTACAAAAATACCCCAGCGTAACAAACCTTATCAATTACCGAAAATATAATGCAATTTTCCGCAATAAAACCAAAGCTGCAAAAGCTGAAAGCTTCCAAAAGTTCACCGCAAATCTCAACCCGAATACGTCGAGTAAAAAAATTTGGGCAGATATAAGAATGCTAACAGGCAACTTTGTCCCACATTCCATTAAAATTATTGAAGCTGGTTCTGAATCCCTTACAAATCCAATATTAATCACAGAACATTTTGCCCAACACTGGTCTTCCTATTGCAACGATTCAAATTTTTCTGCCGAATTCCAAGAAGCTAAGCTTGCTGCACTTAACCTAAGTCCAATTTTTAATAACCTATCTCTATCTGCCAAACAATTAGAAAAACCATTCAATTTACTTGAATTTGAAAGCTGCCTTTGCACGGTCAAAGGCAAAACTCCCGGCTTTGATCGCATATCATACCCAATGCTAAAAAACATGCCACACATAATAAAAAAACGTCTATTGTTACTATTCAACAATATATACAACCAAGGGTTTCTTCCACATTCGTGGAAAACTGCCACCACAATTCCGATTTTAAAACCCAATAAACACCCTTCCGACACAAATAGCTACCGACCTATTTCACTTCTACCTTGCACTAGTAAGATTATAGAGAGGATGGTTGCCAAAAGACTTCTTTGGTTCATTGAGAAAAATGCTTTTATAAAAACAAACCAGGTAGCCTTTAAACATACTCGAGGTACAATGGATTCTCTCCTTCATATAGACGAATTTATAGCTACTGCGCTCTCATGTAAGAACCATGTCTCAATCCTTTCAATAGACTTTGAGAAAGCTTTCGAACGTATAGGAATCCACGTAATTTTAAACAAACTTGTCAAATGGAGTACAGGGCAGAAAATGTTCCTTTTTATAAAGTCATTTTTAAAAAACAGATCCTTTAGATCAAAAGTCAGTAACTGCTACTCAAAACTACACAAAATTGTAAATGGTATACCACAAGGATCTCCGCTATCGGTCGTCCTTTTCATAATTGCTTTTAATGACATTAGCGAAATAATTTTAAAAAATAATAAACTAGATCATTCAATTTATGCTGACGATTTATACATAATGGCTAGATGTAATAATGTAATTCAAACGATTGAATTGTTTAAAGAAGCTTTAAATGTAATTTGTAATTGGTGTAAAACATCTGGAGCAAAAATATCTTTAAATAAAAACAAACACCTACATATTTGCAGGAAACTGAAATGTTCTATTTTTGATATTTCAATGAACAATGTTAACATTGAATCAGTAAATTATTTAAGTATCTTAGGTTTATTGTTTGACAGTAAATATAATTTTAAAACCCACTGTACTGAATTAAAAAAAAAACTAGCTCCCAGACTTAATGTTTTAAAATATTTATCATCTCGTAACAGCTTTATCCATACTAACACTCTAATCAATATAACTAAACTATTTTCTTATCTAAAATTGAATATGGGCTATCCATTTATGGCAAATGTGCTCCGTCAAACCTTAAAATCTTACATCCTTCCTACAACGCAGCAATCAGAACAAGCCTCAAAGCATTCCGCACCACTCCGGTTAGAAACATGCTTGCAGAAGGAGGATTCAACACTATCGAAGAAAGAAAGGAATTGCTAACATCTGGACTTATTTCCAAGATCTATGAAACATACGATTCTCCAATCCATGCAGACATAGCCAAAATTTTGAAGCGGAAAAAAATACCAAGGCTACCTTCAACTTTACACAAAGCCGTTTCCGCTGCAAGAAACCTTGACATTGACCCAAATGTAAAATGCGTTCCTATCGAAAAACACCCACCATGGTTACTGCCACCTGATTCCATCGACATTAGTTTGTCTAAACAACCGAAATATTCAACACCGAATCAAAAATATTTCCAACTTTTCATGGAACTTCTAAACAACTACCCTGATAACACCTGGAATACACTATACTCCGACGGTTCCAAGAGCTGTGAAGGCTCCGGTTTCGCAGTCGTCAACAGCTACGGAGAGGTTAAATCTGCTGTTAGAGTTCCAACATATTTTTCTGTCTTCTCAACAGAAGCGCTGGCCATACTAGAAGCTACAAAGATAGCAATATCATCAAAGAGAAAAACAATAATTCTCACAGACAGCTTATCGACACTACAAGCAATAAGAAATATTAAACGACGAACACCCATGATAAATAATATTCGGGATAACATTATATCACATAAAGACAAATTAAAAATCATTTGGATCCCAGGACATACAAATATTGAAGGTAATGATAAAGCTGACAAAGAGGCAAAGGCTATATCCACAAATACCAACGCCGACATAATCCATTACCGTCCTTCAAAAAAAGACTTAGACAAACTAATGACAAACAACTCTCGCATGAAAACGAAAGAAGCCTGGATGAGGTACAACCATCAGTACACTAGAATCAACCCAGAAGGCTCACCAGCAACTTATCCTGCAGACACTTCAGCCAACATGAATAGATCCTTCTTGCGACTCCGACTAGGACACACTTGGTTAACCCATAGCTACCTGCTCAGGAACGAACCCCAACCCACCTGTCACCTATGTCAAACAAATAGTTTACTAACCACTAACCACATTATTACAGAATGTAAGAAAATTAAAAATGCTTGTGAAAGATTAAACAAAGAAAAAATGATCAATCTCTTATCTAATCCATCATCAAATAATATTAAAGATACATATAATATATTACAATACCTGGGACTAGACAAATTTATTTAATAATTGTTAAAATATTCCTATAAGAAGGGGAGGAGTCGAGGATCCGAGGAAGGTGCGAGCAAATAAGCTCGCGCTTGTTCGAATCCTCGGTTTCTCCCCTCAGATCAAAATTATTACAGTATATTTACATAAAGAAATACAATTAAATATAATTTTGTTACCCCAGCCAAAAGCCTTGTAGCTAGTGCTGTAGTTTTTTAAGAATTTAATCATGTATCATTTATGTCGTGGTTAATAAATAATAATAATAATAAAAAAAATAAAACTTCGAAACTTATGATCGAGGCGGCCATATTTAACTCCTGCGATAACTCCGATATCCATTGTGCTCAAAATCTCGTATGGGTTCAAATGGCGGCAGGGAGCGCAACAACAACAGTACAGACACTACCAAAGGTTGCCAAACAGGCTCTCTACTACGATGCTGTTCAGGGCCAGTTAACCAGCCTACAACAACAGATCGGACACCAGGAGGAAAGGATAGACCATATCTTCACACTTTCGAGGCAACGGCGCACAAGGCGTGGAAGTCGCTTGACTGAACATCGAATCCATTTTGGGCATATCGGAGGAATAAGTGTTATTTCTCGTTATTATGAGCTTGTTGGCGGAATACAAATTTTGTGCAAAAACAGATGGCTGAGAATATTTTCAGTTGGCCTCATGAAATAAGTCTGACGGTGGTGATCGAAATAGTCTGTTTCACCAGCAAATTACTCCAACATTCAGAACGAAAGATTCCCACTTCATATGGGTTATAAATAAATAAAAATAAATTTATTGGCGCGACAGCTCCTTAAGGAGCCAAGGCCTAGTGACTTATACTCTCAACCATTCCTGTGTGTGTGTTGTTACTCTGCAAGAATGGAAGGGACCTACAGTTTACCGCCGAGTCCGAACGGCTACATGAGATGCACTTTTTCGAGACAAATTGTACTCTTGGAGGTTTTGTCAGTTCCTCGCAAGAGGCAGTACCCCAGAAAAAAAGGTGGCTATGAGCTGGATTTGAACCCAGGTTCTTTCGCTTGGCAGTCCGACACACTAACCACTAAGCCACGGGGCACTATATGGGTTATATTTTTGCGAATTTTCTTCTTCGGCCTTTACTGTCTCCTGCTATATGCTCTTCTAAACTCTGGCAATTTGTAGTCCTGGGAGTTTGAGTCTGCTTAGACTTTTCACTCGATCGATCTGACTAAACACTTTTCTTTTTTTCGAAACTAGTCTAGTTTGAAAAAGGACAAACAAAAGGATTCCAAAATTTTAGAAGAGAAAGCCTATATACTGACGAATAACACAGTTACACTAAGCTATAAATCTAATAAAAAAAAAAACAAATTCATTCCATAAAAAAGGGCTGCAACTATTTTCAAAAAAGGGAAGAAAACTGCTTAGAATTGCGACCATAAAAAGATATCTAGCACTTACATATTTACTTATTGTGAAATTAAAGAAAACTGTATTATTATCAGCAACATAAAGAAAGGAAGATACTTCAGAAATAGAGATTATTCCATTGGAACGGATGTTAGCTTCTAAATAGTTACAAGAGGACCGCCAATTGGTGTTTTAGTTAAGAACTAAAAAGTTTTAATTTTAATAAAAAACGCCGTATTTGTTGTAAATGTAAAAGTCGTATTCTTTTTTAACCGACAATTCGCTCGGACCACAATTCTCTAACTTAATAGCACATTAAGGCAAAACATGGGGTTCGCACGCCTCCGAATTTATCATTGTTCTATTTCTGAAGCAAACTAAATGCTGGTGTTGTTGCATTATTTTATCCAGAAGTTTCTGCACTTTCAGATAGGGTCGGAACCTGACAATGCTTTTGCTTTTGAACTTTGTTTTCAGGGCATCTTTTTTCTACCTGGCAGTACCAGTTAAATTGGACATTTTTAATTTTGTTTTTCCAAGCTATGAATTTTGTATCGCAAGTAAAACAGTAACATTCATAAACTTAGCTATTAAATCAAATCAAAACTTTACCTCTTAAATACAGGCGCAAAACAAGCGTCCGATAGTAGCCGGAATAGTAAAATGCTCATTTGCAAACATCTTTTTTAGATTCTTGGAAGGCCAATCGCGATTTCAAGTCATGTTTTAGACAACAAAAGAAAATATCCGCCTGCAGCTATTTTTTTTAAATCAAGTTCGAGTGCCTGATGATCCTGTTGATTTAGCAGTCATCAAAGAGACAAAGATTATTTCAAGTTGAAGTTGCTAATTTTTAAATTCATATTTGATAATTGAAATCTGGCTCTTAGCACCATCACATCATCACATTATAACCAAAAATAATGAAATCTATTTTCAGAGCAAAATAATCCTGTAAATTGTTTTTATAAATACAAATGTCAAATTCTACTGACACAAAAAAATTTGAAATTTTTTTAAAAAGGAACTCGATATTTAAATTTTCAATGAGCAAATTACTCAACTGATTGTCAAAAAAATTAATTTATTTCAGTTTATTGTGAAATAAATTTTATTAAGAAGATCATTTGTGTGCTCCGAAGAATTAAATAAAATAAAAATATTCCAAACCAATGGCCGCACGAAATTTTGCAAAGAAAATAATCACGAACGTTTTCTGCAGTTCGTGGAGGCGGAAGTTTACAAATAAGTTTGTTATAAATAATGCAAAAGGTAAGGTTATTTTATAATAAATATAAATAAATATTTATAAATATTTTTTTAAGATATTAATGGTCCAAATATTTCTCGTCATTTTGGTCAAAACTTTTTGCCAATAACTGCTGTTGCACAACAAGACCATCATAAAAAGAAATATCAAGAAGAATACACGGAAAATGAAAATAGACAAACGAAGTTTTGGTAAGCTTAAAGTTTTGCAAAAATCATTAAGCACATTGTCTTTATTGTTACAGGCTCAATGGATTTGATATTTCAATTTTTGCTTTGGTTGCATGGAGTTTGTACAAGCTAGACAAACGCCAAAGTTTCTTCGTAGATTGTGGGATGCCCATTCGATTTCCAAATCCAAGGCTATTTAGCAGTTTCATCCCAGGGATTTTTGGTGGAAATAATAAAATTTTACATCCTAGAATGCCAAACATAAAAGTTTTTTCGGGTACTTCTCATCCCGATCTGGCCAAACGCGTTGTCCAGAGACTAGGCATTGACTTGGGGAAGGTGGTGACAAAAAAATTCAGCAACTTGGAAACAAGTGTTGAAATTTGTGAATCTGTTCGGGGTGAAGATGTATACATCATTCAGACAGGCTCGGGCAAAATAAACGATAACCTGATGGAAATGCTACTCATGATTAACGCCTGCAAAACTGCATCAGCATATCGGATTACAGCTGTTATTCCATGTTTTCCCTATGCCCGCCAAGACAAGATAGATAAGAGCCGAGCTGCTATTTCAGCAAAATTAGTTGCAAATATGTTATCCGTGGCTGGAGCTGACCAAATTATCACAATGGATTTACATGCGACTCAAATTCAGGGATTTTTCGACATACCAGTCGACAATTTATATGCTGAGCCAGCTGTTATCAAATGGATAGAGGAAAACATTCCAGATTGGAAGAACTCTGTTATTGTTTCTCCTGATGCTGGTGGTGCAAAGCGTGTGACATCAATTGCTGAACGCTTAAATCTCGACTTCGTTTTAATCCACAAGAAACGAAAAGTGGCAAACGAAGTTGCATCGATGGTACTTGTAGGAGACGTTAGAGGTAAAGTTGCCATTTTGGTTGATGATATGGCAGACACCTGTGGAACTATTGTTCACGCTGCAAACAAACTTGTAGAAGCAGGAGCAACAAAGGTGTATGCAATATTAACTCATGGAGTTCTTTCAGGTTCAGCTATTTCCCGCATAAATAATGCTTGTTTCGAAGCTGTTGTTGTCACAAACACTCTACCCCAGGATGGTCACATGAGAGATTGTCCAAAAATTAAGTCCATTGATATGTCCACGATGTTCGCTGAATCTATAAGGAGATCCCACAATGGAGAAACCGAACCATAATTTCAAATATTCCATATTGTATTTATTTTTATTTTTTTTCAATTTTTACTTTTTTTTATATTTCATATTGCGATGAACATAAAACGGTTGTTTTCACTGCCCATAGAATACAGAAGGTAACATTTTGTGGATGAGCGTGAAGAGTCTTGACAACATAAATTAAGACTCAAAGAAGGTAGATTTGTAATATTTTTTAATTGCAATTTTCGTTATTAACTGTACTATTGATTCCTTTTTAGGTAATCGTCGGATGTGATCACGTAAATAAGCACAACATCATCAACTCGCTATTTTTGTTTATGTATATGAAAGATATTGTTTTTACTTCATTGCTACTAATATTATCATTAATATTTTTATTATTATTATTTTTATTATTATTATTTTTATTATTATTATTTGTATTATTATTATTATTATTACTATTATTTTTTTATTTCGTTATCAATAAAACTTAACAATAACTAAAAAAAATAGCATTTTTTGAAGTACAAAAGTTGCTGAGGCTTAACAGCTATTCCGGGCGGTTCAATTGCTCAATTGGCCCTAAAAATTAGTTGACTTTTAGTTGCCATTTAGTCAAAAACTTAGTCAAGATTCTTTGACTAACTTTCAACTGACAGTGTCCTCTTTAAAATGCATTGGTTCCAGTTTGTCGTTCATTCACTTTGATTAGAAGTTAGTTGACTAAAAGTCAGTGTACGTCCATTATGTTGGAGATTTTTAAATTGAGATATTTCATTTTTGTTCGGCATTTTGTGAGCCGTAGTAGCTGCTTCATCGAGGTAAGACCTGGGTTTTTATTATTTTAAGCTTTTTAAGTGAAAGAATAAGGATGTCTTATTTTTTTTAATAATGGTAAGCTTGCATCTATTATTACTATGAGTTGTTATAAAGATGTATGGTGGTTGGGTGCTGTATGACGACGGACTGCCCGCCGAACTTTTTAAAGCGGCCGGAGATGACCTGGTGAAGTGCATACATCACAACGAAGATGTTGAGAGATGCTACTCCAGGAACAACGAGTGGAAGTTTTACCAACAGGTAAAAAGAACGTGCCAAGGAAAAAAACCGAGATAGGAATGGAAACCTCGTAGTAGAGACACAGTCGGTGCTGAGTACATGGAAGGACCATTTCTGCAGAGTGTATAACGGTGATGAAGACCAAAATCCCGCAGTCAAGCAGAATGAACCATTCAACATGGACGATGACAGACAAAACTTCCGTCTACCTGACCAAAATTAAGTGAGGATAGCAATATCTAAACTAAAAAACAACAAAGCTGCTGGACCCGACGGACTACCCGCCGAACTTTTTAAAGCGGCCAGAGATGACCTAGTGGAGTGCATACACCAACTCATATCTAAAGTTTGGTCAAACATAAACATAGGAGCAGTGGTACAATGGAAAACAAAACTGTAAAATTCAGTCTCGTTGTGTCAAATGTTGGTAAATCACATTGTAGGAGAGTGTAAGCTCGGGCAGAACAGGGTTGGAAATAAGATCCAGCTAAAATGTGTACTGTGCAGAGACGAGGAGCACTCTGCTGCAAGCTATCGGGCCTGTCCTAAGTTGCAACAAATAAAACTTCGAAACTTATGATCGAGGCGGCCATATTTAACTCCTGCGATAACTCCGATATCCATTGTGCTCAAAATCTCGTATGGGTTCAAATGGCGGCAGGGAGCGCAACAACAACAGTACAGACACTACCAAAGGTTGCCAAACAGGCTCTCTACTACGATGCTGTTCAGGGCCAGTTAACCAGCCTACAACAACAGATCGGACACCAGGAGGAAAGGATAGACCATATCTTCACACCTTCGAGGCAACGGCGCACAATGCGTGGAAGTCGCTTGACTGAACATCGAATCCATTTTGGGCATATCGGAGGAATAAGTGTTATTTCTCGTTATTATGAGCTTGTTGACGGAATACAAATTTTGTGCAAAAACAGATGGCTGAGAATATTTTCAGTTGGCCTCATGAAATAAGTCTGACGGTGGTGATCGAAATAGTCTGTTTCACCAGCAAATTACTCCAACATTCAGAACGAAAGATTCCCACTTCATATGGGTTATATTTTTGCGAATTTTCTTCTTCGGCCTTTACTGTCTCCTGCTATATGCTCTTCTAAACTCTGGCAATTTGTAGTCCTGGGAGTTTGAGTCTGCTTAGACTTTTCACTCGATCGATCTGACTAAACACTTTTCTTTTTTTCGAAACTAGTCTAGTTTGAAAAAGGACAAACAAAAGGATTCCAAAATGTTAGAAGAGAAAGCCTATATACTGACGAATAACACAGTTACACTAAGCTATAAATCTAATAAAAAAAAAAAAAAAACAAATTCATTCCATAAAAAAGGGCTGCAACTATTTTCAAAAAAGGGAAGAAAACTGCTTAGAATTGCGACCATAAAAAGATATCTAGCACTTACATATTTACTTATTGTGAAATTAAAGAAAACTGTATTATTATCAGCAACATAAAGAAAGGAAGATACTTCAGAAATAGAGATTATTCCATTGGAACGGATGTTAGCTTCTAAATAGTTACAAGAGGACCGCCAATTGGTGTTTTAGTTAAGAACTAAAAAGTTTTAATTTTAATAAAAAACGCCGTATTTGTTGTAAATGTAAAAGTCGTATTCTTTTTTAACCGACAATTTGCTCGGACCACAATTCTCTAACTTAATAGCACATTAAGGCAAAACATGGGGTTCGCACGCCTCCGAATTTATCATTGTTCTATTTCTGAAGCAAACTAAATGCTGGTGTTGTTGCATTATTTTATCCAGAAGTTTCTGCACTTTCAGATAGGGTCGGAACTTGACAATGCTTTTGCTTTTGAACTTTGTTTTCAGGGCATCTTTTTTCTACCTGGCAGTACCAGTTAAATTGGACATTTTTAATTTTGTTTTTCCAAGCTATGAATTTTGTATCGCAAGTAAAACAGTAACATTCATAAACTTAGCTATTAAATCAAATCAAAACTTTACCTCTTAAATACAGGCGCAAAACAAGCGTCCGATAGTAGCCGGAATAGTAAAATGCTCATTTGCAAACATCTTTTTTAGATTCTTGGAAAGCCAATCGCGATTTCAAGTCATGTTTTAGACAGCAAAAGAAAATATCCGCCTGCAGCTATTTTTTTTAAATCAAGTTCGAGTGCCTGATGATCCTGTTGATTTAGCAGTCATCAAAGAGACAAAGATTATTTCAAGTTGAAGTTGCTAATTTTTTAATTCATATTTGATTATTGAAATCTGGCTCTTAGCACCATCACATCATCACATTATAACCAAAAATAATGAAATCTATTTTCAGAGCAAAATAATCCTGTAAATTGTTTTTATAAATACAAATGTCAAATTCTACTGACACAAAAAAATTTGAAATTTTTTTAAAAAGGAACTCGATATTTAAATTTTCAATGAGCAAATTACTCAACTGATTGTCAAAAAAATTAATTTATTTCAGTTTATTGTGAAATAAATTTTATTGAGAAGATCATTTGTGTGCTCCGAAGAATTAAATAAAATAAAAATATTCCAAACCAATGGCCGCACGAAATTTTGCAAAGAAAATAATCACGAACGTTTTCTGCAGTTCGTGGAGGCGGAAGTTTACAAATAAGTTTGTTATAAATAATGCAAAAGGTAAGGTTATTTTATAATAAATATAAATAAATATTTATAAATATTTTTTTAAGATATTAATGGCCCAAATATTTCTCGTCATTTTGGTCAAAACTTTTTGCCAATAACTGCTGTTGCACAACAAGACCATCATAAAAAGAAATATCAAGAAGAATACACGGAAAATGAAAATAGACAAACGAAGTTTTGGTAAGCTTAAAGTTTTGCAAAAATCATTAAGCACATTGTCTTTATTGTTACAGGCTCAATGGATTTGATATTTCAATTTTTGCTTTGGTTGCATGGAGTTTGTACAAGCTAGACAAACGCCAAAGTTTCTTCGTAGATTGTGGGATGCCCATTCGATTTCCAAATCCAAGGCTATTTAGCAGTTTCATCCCAGGGATTTTTGGTGGAAATAATAAAATTTTACATCCTAGAATGCCAAACATAAAAGTTTTTTCGGGTACTTCTCATCCCGATCTGGCCAAACGCGTTGTCCAGAGACTAGGCATTGACTTGGGGAAGGTGGTGACAAAAAAATTCAGCAACTTGGAAACAAGTGTTGAAATTTGTGAATCTGTTCGGGGTGAAGATGTATACATCATTCAGACAGGCTCGGGCAAAATAAACGATAACCTGATGGAAATGCTACTCATGATTAACGCCTGCAAAACTGCATCAGCATATCGGATTACAGCTGTTATTCCATGTTTTCCCTATGCCCGCCAAGACAAGATCGATAAGAGCCGAGCTGCTATTTCAGCAAAATTAGTTGCAAATATGTTATCCGTGGCTGGAGCTGACCAAATTATCACAATGGATTTACATGCGACTCAAATTCAGGGATTTTTTGACATACCAGTCGACAATTTATATGCTGAGCCAGCTGTTATCAAATGGATAGAGGAAAACATTCCAGATTGGAAGAACTCTGTTATTGTTTCTCCTGATGCTGGTGGTGCAAAGCGTGTGACATCAATTGCTGAACGCTTAAATCTCGACTTCGTTTTAATCCACAAGAAACGAAAAGTGGCAAACGAAGTTGCATCGATGGTACTTGTAGGAGACGTTAGAGGTAAAGTTGCCATTTTGGTTGATGATATGGCAGACACCTGTGGAACTATTGTTCACGCTGCAAACAAACTTGTAGAAGCAGGAGCAACAAAGGTGTATGCAATATTAACTCATGGAGTTCTTTCAGGTTCAGCTATTTCCCGCATAAATAATGCTTGTTTCGAAGCTGTTGTTGTCACAAACACTCTACCCCAGGATGGTCACATGAGAGATTGTCCAAAAATTAAGTCCATTGATATGTCCACGATGTTCGCTGAATCTATAAGGAGATCCCATAATGGAGAAACCGAACCATAATTTCAAATATTCCATATTGTATTTATTTTTATTTTTTTTTAATTTTTACTTTTTTTTATATTTCATATTGCGATGAACATAAAACGGTTGTTTTCACTGCCCATAGAATACAGAAGGTCAAGGTAACATTTTGTGGATGAGCGTGAAGAGTCTTGACAACATAAATTAAGACTCAAAGAAGGTAGATTTGTAATATTTTTTAATTGCAATTTTCGTTATTAACTGTACTATTGATTCCTTTTTAGGTAATCGTCGGATGTGATCACGTAAATAAGCACAACATCATCAACTCGCTATTTTTGTTTATGTATATGAAAGATATTGGTTTTACTTCATTGCTACTAATATTATCATTAATATTTTTATTATTATTATTTTTATTATTATTATTTTTATTATTATTATTTTTATTATTATTATTTGTATTATTATTATTATTATTACTATTATTTTTTTATTTCGTTATCAATAAAACTTAACAATAACTAAAAAAATAGCATTTTTTGAAGTACAAAAGTTGCTGAGGCTTAACAGCTATTCCGGGCGGTTCAATTGCTCAATTGGCCCTAAAAATTAGTTGACTTTTAGTTGCCATTTAGTCAAAAACTTAGTCAAGATTCTTTGACTAACTTTCAACTGACAGTGTCCTCTTTAAAATGCATTGGTTCCAGTTTGTCGTTCATTCACTTTGATTAGAAGTTAGTTGACTAAAAGTCAGTGTACGTCCATTATGTTGGAGATTTTTAAATTGAGATATTTGATTTTTGTTCGGCATTTTGTGAGCCGTAGTAGCTGCTTCATCGAGGTAAGACCTGGGTTTTTATTATTTTAAGCTTTTTAAGTGAAAGAATAAGGATGTCTTATTTTTTTTAATAATGGTAAGCTTGCATCTATTATTACTATGAGTTGTTATAAAGATGTATGGTGGTTGGGTGCTGTATGACGACGGACTGCCCGCCGAACTTTTTAAAGCGGCCGGAGATGACTTGGTGGAGTGCATACATCAACTCATCTCAGTTGAACTCATCTTTAGTTGAACAAATAAGGATATGTTATTATTTTCATAATGGTAAGCTTGCATCTATCATTACTATGATTTGTAATACAGCTTTGGTTTTCGTTCAGCAACTTTGAAAGTGAATAGACGTGTTGGCGACTTCCAAAGTACTTTTAAAAGAAAAATCGTAAGTTATAGTACGAAGATTGTCTACAATTTTTGAGTGGCGAGTTAGACTAGAGTGTCGGATAGCTCATCTAGAAGGTAGAACTCCAAATGATTTCCAATCATTAAGGAAAAAGAAGTCAGCAGGAGTCGATGGTATACACCATATTGTACTACGACATCTTTCTGAGGATGCAACAGACATTTCTTTTTCTTTCTTTTTTTTCATCTAGTGAGTTGGAAGACAGCTGTTGTGCATCCTTTCCCGAAAAAAGGAATAGATAATTCCAATCTGGCAAATCTCCGGTCAATAAGTCTTCTTCCGAATATCAGCAAAGTATTCGAAAAAGTTCTCAAAAGAGCTCTGTCCAAGTAGGCGGAGGACAAAAATATAAATCCAGACACCTACATAGTTCGGCTTTAAGGCGGGACATGACACCATTCATTCAGCGTCTAAGCTAGTATCTGCCATCCAATGGAACAATGCTAAGAACCACCAATGGGTTGATTTGGAAAGAGCATTCGAGACCGTATGGTTAGAAGGTCTTTTAACTGAAACTAACCAGATGGGACATAAGTAAAGAATACCAAAGTAGAAGTACAAACACTTCTACCCCAACGAGGGCCTATGAAACTGGGCAAAATATAAACAGTGAAGATAGCTGATTCTATAACACATTGCAAGGCGATGACCTCGACTAATGACCATCAAATATATATCGAATCCAGCTCAGTTGCCAGCTGGTTGAGATGAGATGGCCCCAAGTGCTAAACTTAGTGGCATATAAAGCGGCGCTGCAAAGAAGGACGAGAGCTGCTCGTGACCTCTTCGAGCAGAAAAGACGGCTTCTCCAAAAGAAAAAGAGAGAGCATGGGAAGCGCGCGATCGAAGATGTTGAGAGATGCTACTCCAGGAACAACGAGTGGAAGTTTTACCAACAGGTAAAAAGAACGTGCCAAGGAAAAAAACCGAGATAGGAATGGAAACCTCGTAGTAGAGACACAGTCGGTGCTGAGTACATGGAAGGACCATTTCTGCAGAGTGTATAACGGTGATGAAGACCAAAATCCCGCAGTCAAGCAGAATGAACCATTCAACATGGACGATGACAGACAAAACTTCCGTCTACCTGACCAAAATTAAGTGAGGATAGCAATATCTAAACTAAAAAACAACAAAGCTGCTGGACCCGACGGACTACCCGCCGAACTTTTTAAAGCGGCCAGAGATGACCTAGTGGAGTGCATACACCAACTCATATCTAAAGTTTGGTCAAACATAAACATAGGAGCAGTGGTACAATGGAAAACAAAACTGTAAAATTCAGTCTCGTTGTGTCAAATGTTGGTAAATCACATTGTAGGAGAGTGTAAGCTCGGGCAGAACAGGGTTGGAAATAAGATCCAGCTAAAATGTGTACTGTGCAGAGACGAGGAGCACTCTGCTGCAAGCTATCGGGCCTGTCCTAAGTTGCAACAAATAAAACTTCGAAACTTATGATCGAGGCGGCCATATTTAACTCCTGCGATAACTCCGATATCCATTGTGCTCAAAATCTCGTATGGGTTCAAATGGCGGCAGGGAGCGCAACAACAACAGTACAGACACTACCAAAGGTTGCCAAACAGGCTCTCTACTACGATGCTGTTCAGGGCCAGTTAACCAGCCTACAACAACAGATCGGACACCAGGAGGAAAGGATAGACCATATCTTCACACTTTCGAGGCAACGGCGCACAATGCGTGGAAGTCGCTTGACTGAACATCGAATCCATTTTGGGCATATCGGAGGAATAAGTGTTATTTCTCGTTATTATGAGCTTGTTGACGGAATACAAATTTTGTGCAAAAACAGATGGCTGAGAATATTTTCAGTTGGCCTCATGAAATAAGTCTGACGGTGGTGATCGAAATAGTCTGTTTCACCAGCAAATTACTCCAACATTCAGAACGAAAGATTCCCACTTCATATGGGTTATATTTTTGCGAATTTTCTTCTTCGGCCTTTACTGTCTCCTGCTATATGCTCTTCTAAACTCTGGCAATTTGTAGTCCTGGGAGTTTGAGTCTGCTTAGACTTTTCACTCGATCGATCTGACTAAACACTTTTCTTTTTTTCGAAACTAGTCTAGTTTGAAAAAGGACAAACAAAAGGATTCCAAAATGTTAGAAGAGAAAGCCTATATACTGACGAATAACACAGTTACACTAAGCTATAAATCTAATAAAAAAAAAAACAAATTCATTCCATAAAAAAGGGCTGCAACTATTTTCAAAAAAGGGAAGAAAACTGCTTAGAATTGCGACCATAAAAAGATATCTAGCACTTACATATTTACTTATTGTGAAATTAAAGAAAACTGTATTATTATCAGCAACATAAAGAAAGGAAGATACTTCAGAAATAGAGATTATTCCATTGGAACGGATGTTAGCTTCTAAATAGTTACAAGAGGACCGCCAATTGGTGTTTTAGTTAAGAACTAAAAAGTTTTAATTTTAATAAAAAACGCCGTATTTGTTGTAAATGTAAAAGTCGTATTCTTTTTTAACCGACAATTCGCTCGGACCACAATTCTCTAACTTAATAGCACATTAAGGCAAAACATGGGGTTCGCACGCCTCCGAATTTATCATTGTTCTATTTCTGAAGCAAACTAAATGCTGGTGTTGTTGCATTATTTTATCCAGAAGTTTCTGCACTTTCAGATAGGGTCGGAACCTGACAATGCTTTTGCTTTTGAACTTTGTTTTCAGGGCATCTTTTTTCTACCTGGCAGTACCAGTTAAATTGGACATTTTTAATTTTGTTTTTCCAAGCTATGAATTTTGTATCGCAAGTAAAACAGTAACATTCATAAACTTAGCTATTAAATCAAATCAAAACTTTACCTCTTAAATACAGGCGCAAAACAAGCGTCCGATAGTAGCCGGAATAGTAAAATGCTCATTTGCAAACATCTTTTTTAGATTCTTGGAAGGCCAATCGCGATTTCAAGTCATGTTTTAGACAACAAAAGAAAATATCCGCCTGCAGCTATTTTTTTTTAAATCAAGTTCGAGTGCCTGATGATCCTGTTGATTTAGCAGTCATCAAAGAGACAAAGATTATTTCAAATTGAAGTTGCTAATTTTTTAATTCATATTTGATTATTGAAATCTGGCTCTTAGCACCATCACATCATCACATTATAACCAAAAATAATGAAATCTATTTTCAGAGCAAAATAATCCTGTAAATTGTTTTTATAAATACAAATGTCAAATTCTACTGACACAAAAAAATTTGAAATTTTTTTAAAAAGGAACTCGATATTTAAATTTTCAATGAGCAAATTACTCAACTGATTGTCAAAAAAATTAATTTATTTCAGTTTATTGTGAAATAAATTTTATTGAGAAGATCATTTGTGTGCTCCGAAGAATTAAATAAAATAAAAATATTCCAAACCAATGGCCGCACGAAATTTTGCAAAGAAAATAATCACGAACGTTTTCTGCAGTTCGTGGAGGCGGAAGTTTACAAATAAGTTTGTTATAAATAATGCAAAAGGTAAGGTTATTTTATAATAAATATAAATAAATATTTATAAATATTTTTTTAAGATATTAATGGCCCAAATATTTCTCGTCATTTTGGTCAAAACTTTTTGCCAATAACTGCTGTTGCACAACAAGACCATCATAAAAAGAAATATCAAGAAGAATACACGGAAAATGAAAATAGACAAACGAAGTTTTGGTAAGCTTAAAGTTTTGCAAAAATCATTAAGCACATTGTCTTTATTGTTACAGGCTCAATGGATTTGATATTTCAATTTTTGCTTTGGTTGCATGGAGTTTGTACAAGCTAGACAAACGCCAAAGTTTCTTCGTAGATTGTGGGATGCCCATTCGATTTCCAAATCCAAGGCTATTTAGCAGTTTCATCCCAGGGATTTTTGGTGGAAATAATAAAATTTTACATCCTAGAATGCCAAACATAAAAGTTTTTTCGGGTACTTCTCATCCCGATCTGGCCAAACGCGTTGTCCAGAGACTAGGCATTGACTTGGGGAAGGTGGTGACAAAAAAATTCAGCAACTTGGAAACAAGTGTTGAAATTTGTGAATCTGTTCGGGGTGAAGATGTATACATCATTCAGACAGGCTCGGGCAAAATAAACGATAACCTGATGGAAATGCTACTCATGATTAACGCCTGCAAAACTGCATCAGCATATCGGATTACAGCTGTTATTCCATGTTTTCCCTATGCCCGCCAAGACAAGATAGATAAGAGCCGAGCTGCTATTTCAGCAAAATTAGTTGCAAATATGTTATCCGTGGCTGGAGCTGACCAAATTATCACAATGGATTTACATGCGACTCAAATTCAGGGATTTTTTGACATACCAGTCGACAATTTATATGCTGAGCCAGCTGTTATCAAATGGATAGAGGAAAACATTCCAGATTGGAAGAACTCTGTTATTGTTTCTCCTGATGCTGGTGGTGCAAAGCGTGTGACATCAATTGCTGAACGCTTAAATCTCGACTTCGTTTTAATCCACAAGAAACGAAAAGTGCCAAACGAAGTTGCATCGATGGTACTTGTAGGAGACGTTAGAGGTAAAGTTGCCATTTTGGTTGATGATATGGCAGACACCTGTGGAACTATTGTTCACGCTGCAAACAAACTTGTAGAAGCAGGAGCAACAAAGGTGTATGCAATATTAACTCATGGAGTTCTTTCAGGTTCAGCTATTTCCCGCATAAATAATGCTTGTTTCGAAGCTGTTGTTGTCACAAACACTCTACCCCAGGATGGTCACATGAGAGATTGTCCAAAAATTAAGTCCATTGATATGTCCACGATGTTCGCTGAATCTATAAGGAGATCCCACAATGGAGAAACCGAACCATAATTTCAAATATTCCATATTGTATTTATTTTTATTTTTTTTTAATTTTTACTTTTTTTTATATTTCATATTGCGATGAACATAAAACGGTTGTTTTCACTGCCCATAGAATACAGAAGGTCAAGGTAACATTTTGTGGATGAGCGTGAAGAGTCTTGACAACATAAATTAAGACTCAAAGAAGGTAGATTTGTAATATTTTTTAATTGCAATTTTCGTTATTAACTGTACTATTGATTCCTTTTTAGGTAATCGTCGGATGTGATCACGTAAATAAGCACAACATCATCAACTCCCTATTTTTGTTTATGTATATGAAAGATATTGTTTTTACTTCATTGCTACTAATATTATCATTAATATTTTTATTATTATTATTTTTATTATTATTATTTTTATTATTATTATTTGTATTATTATTATTATTATTACTATTATTTTTTTATTTCGTTATCAATAAAACTTAACAATAACTAAAAAAATAGCATTTTTTGAAGTACAAAAGTTGCTGAGGCTTAACAGCTATTCCGGGCGGTTCAATTGCTCAATTGGCCCTAAAAATTAGTTGACTTTTAGTTGCCATTTAGTCAAAAACTTAGTCAAGATTCTTTGACTAACTTTCAACTGACAGTGTCCTCTTTAAAATGCATTGGTTCCAGTTTGTCGTTCATTCACTTTGATTAGAAGTTAGTTGACTAAAAGTCAGTGTACGTCCATTATGTTGGAGATTTTTAAATTGAGATATTTGATTTTTGTTCGGCATTTTGTGAGCCGTAGTAGCTGCTTCATCGAGGTAAGACCTGGGTTTTTATTATTTTAAGCTTTTTAAGTGAAAGAATAAGGATGTCTTATTTTTTTTAATAATGGTAAGCTTGCATCTATTATTACTATGAGTTGTTATAAAGATGTATGGTGGTTGGGTGCTGTATGACGACGGACTGCCCGCCGAACTTTTTAAAGCGGCCGGAGATGACTTGGTGGAGTGCATACATCAACTCATCTCAGTTGAACTCATCTTTAGTTGAACAAATAAGGATGTGTTATTATTTTCATAATGGTAAGCTTGCATCTATCATTACTATGATTTGTAATACAGCTTTGGTTTTCGTTCAGCAACTTTGAAAGTGAATAGACGTGTTGGCGACTTCCAAAGTACTTTTAAAAGAAAAATCGTAAGTTATAGTACGAAGATTGTCTACAATTTTTGAGTGGCGAGTTAGACTAGAGTGTCGGATAGCTCATCTAGAAGGTAGAACTCCAAATGATTTCCAATCATTAAGGAAAAAGAAGTCAGCAGGAGTCGATGGTATACACCATATTGTACTACGACATCTTTCTGAGGATGCAACAGACATTTCTTTTTCTTTCTTTTTTTTCATCTAGTGAGTTGGAAGACAGCTGTTGTGCATCCTTTCCCGAAAAAAGGAATAGATAATTCCAATCTGGCAAATCTCCGGTCAATAAGTCTTCTTCCGAATATCAGCAAAGTATTCGAAAAAGTTCTCAAAAGAGCTCTGTCCAAGTAGGCGGAGGACAAAAATATAAATCCAGACACCTACATAGTTCGGCTTTAAGGCGGGACATGACACCATTCATTCAGCGTCTAAGCTAGTATCTGCCATCCAATGGAACAATGCTAAGAACCACCAATGGGTTGATTTGGAAAGAGCATTCGAGACCGTATGGTTAGAAGGTCTTTTAACTGAAACTAACCAGATGGGACATAAGTAAAGAATACCAAAGTAGAAGTACAAACACTTCTACCCCAACGAGGGCCTATGAAACTGGGCAAAATATAAACAGTGAAGATAGCTGATTCTATAACACATTGCAAGGCGATGACCTCGACTAATGACCATCAAATATATATCGAATCCAGCTCAGTTGCCAGCTGGTTGAGATGAGATGGCCCCAAGTGCTAAACTTAGAGGCATATAAAGCGGCGCTGCAAAGAAGGACGAGAGCTGCTCGTGACCTCTTCGAGCAGAAAAGACGGCTTCTCCAAAAGAAAAAGAGAGAGCATGGGAAGCACGCGATCGAAGATGTTGAGAGATGCTACTCCAGGAACAACGAGTGGAAGTTTTACCAACAGGTAAAAAGAACGTGCCAAGGAAAAAAACCGAGATAGGAATGGAAACCTCGTAGTAGAGACACAGTCGGTGCTGAGTACATGGAAGGACCATTTCTGCAGAGTGTATAACGGTGATGAAGACCAAAATCCCGCAGTCAAGCAGAATGAACCATTCAACATGGACGATGACAGACAAAACTTCCGTCTACCTGACCAAAATTAAGTGAGGATAGCAATATCTAAACTAAAAAACAACAAAGCTGCTGGACCCGACGGACTACCCGCCGAACTTTTTAAAGCGGCCAGAGATGACCTAGTGGAGTGCATACACCAACTCATATCTAAAGTTTGGTCAAACATAAACATAGGAGCAGTGGTACAATGGAAAACAAAACTGTAAAATTCAGTCTCGTTGTGTCAAATGTTGGTAAATCACATTGTAGGAGAGTGTAAGCTCGGGCAGAACAGGGTTGGAAATAAGATCCAGCTAAAATGTGTACTGTGCAGAGACGAGGAGCACTCTGCTGCAAGCTATCGGGCCTGTCCTAAGTTGCAACAAATAAAACTTCGAAACTTATGATCGAGGCGGCCATATTTAACTCCTGCGATAACTCCGATATCCATTGTGCTCAAAATCTCGTATGGGTTCAAATGGCGGCAGGGAGCGCAACAACAACAGTACAGACACTACCAAAGGTTGCCAAACAGGCTCTCTACTACGATGCTGTTCAGGGCCAGTTAACCAGCCTACAACAACAGATCGGACACCAGGAGGAAAGGCTAGACCATATCTTCACACTTTCGAGGCAACGGCGCACAAGGCGTGGAAGTCGCTTGACTGAACATCGAATCCATTTTGGGCATATCGGAGGAATAAGTGTTATTTCTCGTTATTATGAGCTTGTTGACGAAATACAAATTTTGTGCAAAAACAGATGGCTGAGAATATTTTCAGTTCGAAATAGCCTGTTTCACCAGCAAATAACTCCAACATTCAGAACGAAAGATTCCCACTTCATATGGGTTATATTTTTGCGAATTTTCTTCTTCGGCCTTTACTGTCTCCTGCTATATGCTCTTCTAAACTCTGGCAATTTGTAGTCCTGGGAGTTTGAGTCTGCTTAGACTTTTCACTCGATCGATCTGACTAAACACTTTTCTTTTTTTCGAAACTAGTCTAGTTTGAAAAAGGACAAACAAAAGGATTCCAAAATGTTAGAAGAGAAAGCCTATATACTGACGAATAACACAGTTACACTAAGCTATAAATCTAATAAAAAAAAACAAATTCATTCCATAAAAAAGGGCTGCAACTATTTTCAAAAAAGGGAAGAAAACTGCTTAGAATTGCGACCATAAAAAGATATCTAGCACTTACATATTTACTTATTGTGAAATTAAAGAAAACTGTATTATTATCAGCAACATAAAGAAAGGAAGATACTTCAGAAATAGAGATTATTCCATTGGAACGGATGTTAGCTTCTAAATAGTTACAAGAGGACCGCCAATTGCTGTTTTAGTTAAGAACTAAAAAGTTTTAATTTTAATAAAAAACGCCGTATTTGTTGTAAATGTAAAAGTCGTATTCTTTTTTAGCCGACAATTCGCTCGGACCACAATTCTCTAACTTAATAGCACATTAAGGCAAAACATGGGGTTCGCACGCCTCCGAATTTATCATTGTTCTATTTCTGAAGCAAACTAAATGCTGGTGTTGTTGCATTATTTTATCCAGAAGTTTCTGCACTTTCAGATAGGGTCGGAACCTGACAATGCTTTTGCTTTTGAACTTTGTTTTCAGGGCATCTTTTTTCTACCTGGCAGTACCAGTTAAATTGGACATTTTTAATTTTGTTTTT